>CP125978.1:446015718-446342704 GCA_030063025.1 Avena longiglumis
CGTTCGGTTACGTACTTATACGAGGAACCCCTGAGGCGGGGCTGGCTGAGATCACCGTCAACCCAAAACACATAAAAAATAGCAAAAATGAACTGCGTTCCATTCAATACATATTGCATTGTCTTACATTACAACATATGCCTACTCGGCGAAGCTGCGCTAACATATTTGGGCAAACTAAACTACTGCGGACCCGGCGAAGGCGCAGCGTCCGGCTTACGGATGAAGCGGCAGATATGCGAGTTCGGCGGATAAATCGTCATTTCGCCGCCATCGCCCGGCGGAAGGCTGCTCAACCTTGAAGTCAGATGCGGCGGCTCGAAGTCGTTTGCCCCAGGCGCGGCGACCGTCTCTTAGTAGGAAGAAGAAGGTACAGCCCATCGACGAGCCCAGCGTAATGCAGCGGCACGTTCTGCGGCTTGAGGACCTCGGACAGGTCCACGCGCCCGGTCGATGAAGGGTATCCACTCGTCACATCATCGAGATCGAAGTCCTCGGGAAGTGCGACCCAAGGCTCAAGGCGTCGATGCTCCTGACGAAGCGCCCGGCCGCGTCATGAACTCGGCCGGCGGTGCTTTCTCCAAGTACTCCACACCTCAGCGAGGTCACAGAATAACCTCCGTGGGCGACATCTCTTGGAGGGTACGTAGCATTATCTGGTCGCCCGGCAGTGGCGATAAACCAGTCGTGAGCATGTTCCACGCTCCCTCGCGTCAGAGTTCGCTTCTTCTTGGCGGTAGATAACCGACCTGCGAAGAGACACAGCTGGCCAGCAGTAAAATGGAAACCACAAGCAGTACAATCGTAAGGCAAGGAAGAGCGCACTCACCAAGCAATGGGCAGGCGGCCGGGCAGTGATGAAACTTTGAAGCGATGTATAATAATTACGTTGGGTGGACTTGTAAGCTTAACAATGTAACCGAGGCGCCTTTCGATCGTCCTCCATGCGCAATGGCGGCCGCTTTCGCCCGTTCGCCCGCTCGCTTCTTCTTCGCCTCCCTCGAGTTCGCGCTCGAGTCGGCGATCTTACCAGCGGTGCCCAATGCGAACCGCACCGCTTCGATTCTCCAGCGGACAAGCCCTTGGCGAAACCACCTCACTTCTTGTGACCACAACTGAAGTTCCTTGTTTGCCTCACGGAAAGCGAGTTCCTTCTCAGCGTGCTTTCGCGACCAATCGCTCTGCCGACTCGGTGCCAGACCTGTATCTTAGTCGGCAAAATTGACACACACAGAAATTCCTAAGTCGCCTTGTTAAAATTGTGATGCCTAAAGCAGTGCGCTCGGGGCAGCGGTTGAAAAAAATACTCGGTGCCCACCGCTATAATTTAGCGAGTGCGCTTTCGAGGGCTGGCGGTTCAAAAATACCGTGCCCATCCGCTATAATTTAGCAGTGCGCTCGGGGCTGGACCCGAGCAACGCAAAACAAGAACTAAAAGAATCGGCCGTTGCAAAACACCGACACGATCCTCGGGGCTGGAGGTACCTGGATGGTCGCGTAAGCATGCGTGCGATTGCGCGTCCACGAGGCAGCAGCGCCGGTGTGTGCCGCGGCGTTGGTCAATCTCAGCCGGCGGTCTCTGGGCGGGGCTTGATCGCAGCCCGCTTTCAGCGGTAACGCCTTGGTCATGAAGCGGGGAAGGTAGCGATTGACGCCCGCCCCAAGGAGCTCGCCTCCTCCGGCCTAAACAGCGAAAATGCCCCCCGCCGTGGGCGGTTGCTTCCACGGCGGCCCATAGCCGATCGCCGTGTCGTCGAGAGAGCGGCGACAATGTCGTCGCCTTGGCCTTCTTGCTGCCTTCCGTGGCGGCCAGCGACTTCATCCACCTTCCTCTTACGAGAAGGTCCTCCTCGCTAGCGGAGGGCACCTTAGCCACCGTCCGGGTGGCCCATCTTCTTCACTCGGTCCTGTGTATCAAGACAATTGATCAGAAACAATCTAAATATTAAGAGAGGAAGATGAAGGCCGAGTGCACTTGGCGACGGAATGAAGCAAGACGCGGAGGCCGGCCGGCTTCTCCATTTCAGGGCCCAATCGGCGACTAAGCCCAGTTCAGGGCGCCAGGGCCAAGATCTGGAGGGCTTCTTTGGCGTTGAGGTAGCGGTTGGCGCCTCCGGGACACCTTCGACGGAGGCCCCCTCGCGAAGTGGAGCTGCCGCGGCCGGAGCCTCCTTGCGAGGCGAGACCGCCCGTTGAACCTCCTCAGCGGGGCCGCCTTCGGGACCTCCTTGCAGGCGAGGTCTCCTGGCCCGAGCCGCCCCTAGCCGGAGACCGCGCGGGCGGAGGTAGTGAAGCCAGCGGTGCCTCCATGGATGGAGCATCCGGCGGTTGCGGAAGGCCGCCCGTCGTCGGCCGAGCTGTGGGCATCGGAGCCCGCTTCGGCCAGCGGCGGTGAGGCCGTCCTCAGCGGCTTCGTCCTCCTCCTCGGGGGCCCTCGCCTCTTTCTCCTTCTTCTTCTTTGCGGTGGCTTGGCGGGCGAGGTGGTCTCAGGAGTTCCTCGTCATCATGGCTTCGAGGCTCTTGCTCGCCTCGAGTTAGCGTTGACGCGTTGCCGGGTCTTTCCGGATCGGTGGGCGATCTCCTCTTGGATTAAGTCCTCGTCGTCCTCATTGCCCTCGGCGGAGGCGACTTCGCTTGTGTCTGGGCGGATGGCCCGGAACTCGTCATCGGCGGGTGGGAGCCACCCTTCCACCACTTGAAATAACTACGTTAAACATGGAAGAAAGTTAGAATTACATGTTGCATATGCTGCGAACGCAGATCAAATTATTACCGTTGGAGCGGACGCTTGGCGGTGTATGGAGGAGCCCGGCTGCGATCCGTGTATGTCACTGGTGATCCTCTTCACGCCGGAGGTAGTCCTCCGGCTTCCACTCGGCGAGGCAGGCCTTCGTCGAGTCTTCTCGGCCCGTCTTGGTACATGTAATGCTCGCGTTAGGCGAGTGGAGCGAACGCCGTAAGCCAGCAGCGATTATACAGGTTCACCGTGCAGCCTTCTTCTTGAGACCGCGAATGGCCGGAGCATCTCGTCGACGACCATCAGCGGTCGTCGGGAAGCTGGCGACACGGAGATTGCGACTCGGGCGGTCGGCGAAATGCTGGGATCGCCGCCTCGTCTTCCGGTCGCCTCGGTCACGTAAAACCAAGACTTTCAGTCGCTCGCTGCTTTGGCGGCAAGATCGGTCGAAGAAGGAGGCTTTGGATTTCAGTTGGAAGGTTAAGCGCGCGGCTAGCATTGAGCGCCCGCCTCCTCGCGGCTGATCCGTCCATGGAACGGATCTTGCCACAAGGGAAAGTAGGGCCGGCTTGGCCTAACACTCATGAGCGCCACAAGATGGCGAGGCTCGATGCTATGGGGACCCAGATCCGAGGCTGGATCCGTGGTAAGTTGAAGCGGAAGAGAATAAGTGGAAACCCTAAGCCCGCTCGAGGTGACTAGCGGGCAGATGAACTCTCTCATGGCGGGTTCGAAGTCGTTCTCATTGAGGATTCGCCACGGCCTACCGATCCGGCCTCCTCGAAGGAGGCGATTGCTCTGGTGCACTTGGATCTGCCCAAGGTTCGGTGGAGAGGGCCATGGTGAGGATTTGCTTGGGGCGGAGGATTGCGGGTCGATCGGATCGCGGGATCGACCGGAAGGATGTGCGTACTCGGAAGAAATGGTGGGCGGTTGGTTCCGATAGCCTACCATCCCTCTTATATAGCGGAGCTGCCGCCAAATTAGGGGACCGTTACTGCGCGATGATTACGCCGGTTACCGTTAAGTTACCTTAACGGCTGGTTTGACCACGCGACGGTCGCCTCCACGCCACCCGGCTCGCTAAGTTACTCGCGAGGTCGCGACCGTTGGTTCGATTAACCCAAAGCGCGACTCGGTTCGTAGGATTTTTCGTGCGAGCCCGCCCGACGATTGTTGGATGCCAACTTGAAGCCGTATACTCCATTCCGGCGCGGCAGCGCCTAATCAGCGGCGGCCTCGGGGACTGCGATGGGGATATGCCTCTTGGGGTATCCTCGGCGGACGTTCCGGCGGCGAAGTGGCAGTGGGCCTGCGAGCGGCGTGGATCAAAGCCATCAAGGAGCGGTCCGGAGGTCGAAGGCCGAGCGGTAGATAGGCCCGATCGTCGGGTTAAGCGATTGGCGGAATTGTAACGGTGGTTGAGATATGTAAACCCTAGGGGAGGTAAGCTTATATAAACCTGCAAGGGTGAGTGGGATACGTTCCCTCATACACCCAAGCAACTTCGCCGCCTAGTCGCGAGTTCGCCCATTAACAACGCCTCCATAATACAATCTAGCGAGTAGGTCTTTACCCTCAGAGAACGGTTTGGGTAAAACCACAGTCTTTGCCCTCATCTCGCCGCATGAGATGGCGGCCGCCCTTGCCCTTCGTTCTACTACTACTGCCGATTGCGGCATCTGCCGTGGTCATTCCCTCGACACGAGGCCAAAGCGCTTCGTGGGCCGTCATCGCGGCGGAGGCCTGTCCAGGAGGCTCACCAAATCGCGGCGGGTTAACAATGATGACCACCATACTCAAGAAGCCCAATTCGGAGGGTGGAAATTCCATAGCCGAACAACGACACACACCATGCCGTCGAGTTGGTCCCGGCGACTCCGGAAGACGGTGTCGGGGCGGGTATGAGTCGACATAGGAAGATGCACTCATCGAGTTCCTCGTGAGAATCGGGACATCTTCGCATGGAAGCCATCAGGCATGCTGGTGTCAGGGAACTCTGACACAAACTCAACGCCGACGCCAAAGCGTGACCCGTCAAGTAGTCGTTGCGGCCCTTCAATGAAAGCGCCGCCGGGCAATTCTTGAGGTGCAGCGTCTACTTGCTGCAGGCTTCATTCGGCCAATCAAATAATCCAAGTGGCTGGCAAACCCAGTCCTGGTCGAGAAGAAAAACGTGACCTGGAGAATGTGTATCGATTACACAAACTCAAATAGCGCCTGCCCGAAGGAACAATTCGTCCTCCCATGGATCGACCAAACCAACGATTCAACCGCGGGCTCGGAGTCGCTATGCTTCCTCGACGCCTATTCTGGGTACAACCAGATCAAGATAGCCCTCGAGGACAAAGAGAAGACGGCGTTCATCATGCCATTCGGAGACTTCTGCTGCTGACCATGACCTCAAAAGCGGCAGGCGACCTACTAGAGATGCATGCAGGAGTGCCTTGTGAGCCAAATTGGCCACAATATCCACGTCTACATTGACGACGTGGTGGTGAAATCCACTCACCAGGGTGATCTACTCGCCGACCTGGCGGAAACCTTCGACAACCTGCGACAGTACAAGATAAAGCTAAACCTAGGAAAGTGCACCTTGATTACCTCTTTGGACAACTATTGGGATCGTCGTCAAGCAGCGGGATCGAGGAACCCCACCAAGATCAACGATCACCCGACTCGGCAGACCCGGTGCTGCGCGGCGTCGAGCTGGCGCAAGTCGCGGCTCTCGTGCTTCATCCCGGCTGGCGTAGAAGGCAATGCCCTCTATCGCCTAATGCGCAAGAACCCCACATTCCGGTGGGACAAGGAGGCGAGCGTGCTCCACGCCCAAGGAGGTATTGCTCGCAGCACCACTACTCGCCGCCCCCATCGACAAGAGCCCATGTTGGTCACGTTGCGGCTTCCGGCGCCGCCGTTAGCACCGTCATGGCGTCAAATGGCCGTGAGGAAGGAAAGGAACGGTGCGGCGATTCGTATACTACATCGAGAAGTCCTTCCACGCAGTCGGCCCAGCTACCCGCAGTACCAGAAGTTGGTACGCGGTCTTGAGCTCTGGCGGCGACTACTTCCAGGATCACCCAATAACGGTCGTCTCCTCAGCACCGTTGCAGGACATGATCCGCAACCGCGAGGCGATAGGGCGAGTCGCCAAGTGGGCCATCGAGATCGGTGTCCACAACATCAAGTACGAGCCGTGCAAGGCGATCAAGTCACAGGCTCTCGCAGACTTCCTCGCCGACTGGGAGGAGGCCCAGCATCCAGAGAAGCTGCCATACCTCCATTACTGGAGCCTACACTTCGACGGCTCCAAGAACACGGACGGTGCAGGAGCGGGGATCGTGCTAACATCTCCGAAGGGCGACAAGCTCCGCTACATCCTCTACCTCGACTTCACCCCCTGCACCAACAACATGGCCGAGGACGAGGCGCTACTCCACGGCATGAGGGCAGCCAAGGAGATGAACATAAATCTCCTGCGCTGCTACGGAGACTCCGACCTCGTCGTCGGGCAAGTCGCCGGCACCTACGACGCTGTCTCCCCCACCATGGCGGCATACCGCCAAGTAGTGGACCAGCTGGGAGGACACTTCGCAGGCTACTCCATCGAGTGGATCGACAGGCGGAAGAACAAGGAGGCCGACGCACTCTCTCGCATCGGTTTGGCTCAACTCGCACCACCCGCCAACGTCTTCCTCGACACTATCACCAAGCCCTCCGTCTCTCTCCCAAGGGAGATCGACATCGGAATTCTGCTGCAACCAGAAGCAGCCCTGGTGGCACTAATCACCGAGCCAAGCGACTGGACCGCGCCGTACATCGCTTACCTGGAGGGTGGCACCCTACCCACAGACGAAACGGAGGCACGGATGATAGCACGCCGCTGCAAATCCTTCGTCATCATCAACGGTGAGCTCCACAAGCGTAGCGTGACCGGCATGTTCCAGCGCGTCCAACTCTTGAAGGACACAAAATCCTCCAAGACATCCACTCCGCGGCCGCATCACGCGGTGCCCGCCCGTCGAAAGGCCATGTGACACGTCTTTCACTGGCTCACCGCTCATGCGGAACCGCCGACATTGTCCAGCGGTGCGTCGGATGCCAATACGCCAACCAAACTCACGTCGAGCTCAGCGCCAAGACAATCCCCATCACCGCCGCCGTCGTGGGGCATGGACATGGTAGGTCCCTTCAAGAAGGCCCCCTCTAGCTACACCCACCTCCTAGTCGCAGTCGACAAGTTCACAAAATGGGTGGAGTCCAAGACAGTCCGCAAGTGCGATGGGAAGACCGCTACAAAGTTCCTACGCGAGCTCATATATCGCTACGGGTTCCCAAACAGCATCATCACGGACAACGGCACCAACTTCGCCAAGGGATCCATGGCCGAGTTCTGCGAGGAGCACAACATCCGACTCGACCTTGCCTCAGTCATCTAGGGCATCCGTACCTCCGTCAACAGGTCGACAGGGTTCACCCCCTTCTTCATGGTGTACGACGCCGAGGCAGTCATGCCAACCGGCCTCGAGCACGATTCACCCAGGGTGGTCAACTACACGGAGGCCAACAACGAGCTCGCACGGCAAGACGGAGTCGATCAGCTTGACAAAGCACGCGACCTGGCTCGCTCCCGCACCGCCATCTACCAGCAAGGGCTACGCCGTTAGCACAACCGACGAGTATGGGCTCGCACTTTTCAGGAAGGCGACCTGGTACTGCGTCTAATCTAGGACAAGAAAGGCATGCACAAGCTCTCACCCCCTTGGGAGGGACCATTCGCCATCGGGAGAGTCCTGGGCAACGACGCCTCCTACCTCACCGATGTCTGAGGCAACGGAAAGCTCGACGTCAAGCGACCATGGAATGTAAACCTCCTACGAAAGTTCTACTCTTAGAACTCCAGACATGTACCCCCTACCCGCTATGAAATAAAACAGATTGGTTACCGCAAATTGCATCTACTCTCTATGTCTTGTGCCACTCGCACTCGTAATAACAGCGTTACGCTATTCACAGAAGTCAACCTTTGGCAAAGCGACCGGCACGGCCAAGTAGTGCGGTACTGGAAAACTAAGGCCTTGTACACTACTAGGAAAATGGTCGTTTGTGGCGCACCTGAAAGGCCCATCCGTGGCGCACCAGTAGTGCGCCGCGGCCTGGCGCTATCTCGCCAGTGGCGCCTTTGCCTAGTGCGCCACGGTTGTGTAGAAGATAGGCGTGGCGCACCGACTAGTGCGCCACGAAGTTTGGCATGGTGCGCTACCCTTTATCTTCGTGGCGCACTACCGAGGCGCCACTAAACATCCATGGTGCGCTTTAGAGTAGTGCCATGTAAAAACATGCGCCACAGATGTATTTTTGTTTTTTTAATTTCCATGCCAGATTATATGCAATACAGATTATATACAATATTACGGCAGATATACACACAGGATACAAGATATACAATTATATATATAAATGCTCGATATGAAAACAAGATTGAAACAAATACATATAGATAAGTCTCATACATGAATACATAGTCCAAGTTACATTGTTTTGATCATGTTACAAAGTAGTAGTTGGTGACATGCGAATACATGTGTCGATCGAACAAGTTAGAGCTCGGAAGCTCGCCAGACATCTAAACTAGCTAGCTAGACACAAACGCAGGATAAATACCCAAAGAAGATAAGCATGATCACCGCCGACGAAGGTGTAGGTCTTCATCCGTTCCTTGTCCTAACTCCGCTAGATAGCGCGTGTATCTATCTTCCGCCTCCGCCATAGTGTTGTACCCTTTGTAGCTATTGTGAAACGGTGCACTGTCTCCGCAGTCTTCCCAATCATCGTAGACTCGAACCCGTCCCTTGTACCTGACGTACCACGTCATCTACAAGTTGACAATAATAACTAACCGGTGATTGAAAAAACATGTATAATTAAAGTTGCATATGAAGATACACTTATAGAAAGTACTCTTAAATCAAAAGAGCAAACTCAAAAAGCATGCCTCATATATAACTAGCTAGGTCGTTGGACACGAGATTGCTTATGACGGATCATGCTAGCCAAGTAGGATGCACAATTCACTGGACTTGTGCATATCATACAATAATCCATAGCACATTCACATATATATTGTGCCACGACATTTCAATCATCGGCATATTCTCGAAAAGACAAAATAACTCGAAAGCATGCCTCATATATAACTAGCTAGGTCGTTGGACAGATTGCTTATGACGGACTGCTAGCCAAGTAGGATGCACAATTCACGGACTTGTGCATATCACAAGGCTAACAATCCCGTCATAGCACATTCACATATATATTGTGCCACGACATTTCAATCATCGGCATATTCTCGAAAAAGACAAAATAACTCGAAAGCATGCCTCATATATAACTAGCTAGCTAGGTCGTTGGACACAGATTGCTTATGGCGGAATGTGAGCCAAGTAGGATGCACAATTCTCAACTTGTGCATATCACAAGGCTCACAATCCCGTCATAGCACATTCACATATATATTGTGCCACGACATTTCAATCATCGGCATATTCTCGAAAAGACAAAATAACTCGAAAAGCATGCCTCATATATAACTAGCTAGGTCGTTGGACACAGAATTGCTTATGACGGGACTGTTAGCCAAGTAGGATGCACACCACGGACTTGTGCATATCACAAGGCTAACAATCCCGTCATAGCACATTCACATATATATTGTGCTACGACATTTCAATCATCGGCATATTCTCGAAAAAGACAAAATAACTCGAAAAGCATGCCTCATATATAACTAGATAGCTAGGTCGTTGGACACAGATTGCTTATGACGGACCCCGTGAGCCAAGTAGGATGCACAATTCTGGACTTGTGCATATCACAAGGCTCACAATCCCGCCATAGCACATTCATATATATTGTGCCACGACATTTCAATCATCGGCATATTCTCAAAAGACAAAAATAACTCGAAAAGCATGCCTCATATATAACTAGCTAGCTAGGTCGTTGGATTATTGTGATTGCTTATGACGGACCTGTGAGCCAAGTAGGATGCACAATTCCTAGACTTGTGCATATCACAAGGCTCACAATCCGCCATAGCACATTCACATATATTGTGCCACGACATTTCAATCATCGGCATATTCTCGAAAAG
Source organism: Avena longiglumis (assembly GCA_030063025.1). Lineage (NCBI taxonomy): Eukaryota > Viridiplantae > Streptophyta > Magnoliopsida > Poales > Poaceae > Avena > Avena longiglumis. Next base: position 446,025,609 of record CP125978.1, read on the forward strand.
ACAAAAATAACTCGAAAAGCATGCCTCATATATAACTAGCTAGGTCGTTGGACCGCGATTGCTTATGACGGACTGAGCCAAGTAGGATGCACAATTCCGGACTTGTGCATATCAAGGCTCACAATCCGCCATAACATTCACATATATATTGTGCCACATTTCAATCATCGGCATATTCTCGAAAAAGACAAAAATAACTCACACTTGTCGTCCGAGAACCAAAGAGTAAGCAAAAAAACCAAAGAGTAAGCAAAAAAACCAAAGAGTAAGCAAAAAAACCAAGCATTGATTGATATATAATAATAATAAGCAAAATAAGTAAGCGGCGATACATAAACCTAATAAGATAAGTACACTTGTCGTCCATGTACACACACACAAAGGTCATCTATAGTTTGCAACTACAACTAGGCTAACATCAAGCCTTCTGGCTCGGCTTAGGAACAAGGACGCCTGCCTCGTCATGAACTTCCTATAGTCACCCTGCATCTCTAGGCGATCTTCTATGTCACGGTTATTCGGATATTTCTCCGAGAAGATCCCCGAAGTCATGACATCACGAAGATGATTGCCCCAAACTGCTGGATGCGATACATCTCTTGTCTAATATCCGAATCATTGATCTTGGCCTTTGCTTGCCCACTGCTTGAGATGATCGGCAGCGTAGAATTCTGCTGGTCAAGTGGAACGCCTCATGTGATGGAGTGCGTGGTAGGCTTCCTTCTTCGCTTTCCTACCGCTTCACGCAGGGAACTCATTACGTGGTTGAAGACGCGTCGCCGAACTTGACCTTCTTACGCACGGCTGGTGCCTTCCGTGAGGCAAAGCCGTGAGAGCATCATCCAACTTCCTTGATCTTGTCGTAGTTTTTCTTCTTTTCTAGACTCCCGGTCGAAATCGTGGCGGGAATGCTTGGCGATAAGGAGATGAGCGTGCAAGTTCATCTCTCGCAAAAATTCAAATGGAATGTGTTGAAAAAGAATGATGATGATCTAATAAAGCCAATCGACGGTGGCGGTCAATAACGACTTACTCGGAAAGTAAGGCACGAGAATGTATTCCTTTGTCTTGTTCGCCACGAGGATTCTTTTTAGGTGCGAGGCCCGCGATAAATGCGTTCAAGGGGAACCCAAGCAGCCGTCACGCATGTAGTAGGGGTCCACTATAGCGATGCCCGTGTTCTCTCTAATGATCTGCGGCCAGCTGAGAGAAAGAGGCGGACCATGGTATAGTCGGCGGGTATAGTGGAACATATTGAAGATGTCCTCGAACCGCGGAAGAACGATCCGCGAAGCGTGTCGTGAAGCCCAAGCTGTGGCACCTTAACCACGAATCTGGGTGCGAGGGATCTTTCTCCGATAGAAGGTCTCTCTATCGTCAAGACGCCGTCATGCACACTCTGCAGTTCGAAGGCGAGCTCGCAAATTCTTAGGTAGCATGGGCTCACCCGCCATGAATCCTCCACATAATACCCTCGGTGCCGACGGCGGCGTGGGGCACCAACATGTACTCCGCGCCACGGTGATGGCGGGGAGTCACCAACACTTGCGGCGCCCGGTGCTAGCGGGCGGAGTCACGAACACGTAGTTCGCTCGATTCGCTGGCCACGTTGTTCGAGTGGTCACGACCATGCTTGGAATCGGGCACGCCCTACTCGACCACCCGCACTCGATTCGCTATTGACTCCACCAAGGTAGGCGGGGAAGGGCGTAAGGGTGATTGCCAGTGTTCTTGGACGATCTGCGGGATCCGCGCCACTTGTGCCTTAAGTTCTTGAACCTCTGCTTTCCTCCTCGCTCCTTCCCGACGCCACATGCGTCCTCGGCGGTGGACCAAAATGATCCACCCAATTCTTACCCCGAGGCCAGACGGCCACCGACGACGGCTTCTTCAGAATCGCTCTATTTTCTTGGCCCGGTTCATCGCCATGCAAAGGGTTATCCCACCGGTGGCCATTCGACCCACAGGATGAGGAACCACAGGATCCATGACTAGCAACAATTTCCTCCTCCCGCAGAAGAAGTAATGTTGAATCATTTAGATCATCGATTAGATTGCAATCGTGTTGATCACCGTAATTAGATTATACTTACCACAATTTCCTCGACCTTCACCGCAGATCCGCGGTGAGTTGTTTGGTTTTGGGTCCACATGGTAACGGGCCTCGATGAAGTTTCAACCTGCCCGGTTCGAATTTAGCAAAGGGTTTTCTATCCCCTTGGATCTATACTCTTCGTCCTCCTTATTCCATTTGGCCTCCGCGGTTCTCAGATCCACCAGATCCGAGATGGTGATGACCTATATTCATCGCTGCGGCACACCTTTCCCGATTACTATTGGCGAGGCTCTTTCGATTCACACCTCTCCTTGAACTCCCGAACTGATCTTCGTGATCTGGGTCAATCTTCCGGATCTCCTCGAGACTTTTGCCTTCTTTATAGATCTTCTTCTTTATCCGGCTCTCCAGTGGCCGGCGGTGCTCATCTTTGTGAGGGCTGATTTGTTTACTTGCTCCCATGATAATTTGTGTTCGATACTTAGCGGGGAACTTGTATCCGTCGACTTCAAGAGGAGTGTGCGCAAGTGGCCATTATCTTTATGCCGGAGATTCTCGGTGTTGATCGAGATGGTTGTCCGGTGATCGCCGCCACTTGCCCACCGCATTCTTTTGACGACAAGGGCGGGCTCCAAAGGAACCCCGATGGGCTCACTTAATTTCCTCCACCGCCGACCGTGTTCGCCGGTCCTTCGACTTCTTCTTCTTAGGAGGGTTGCTACCACCGTGCCCTCGCCGCCATCGTGGTTTCATCGTCCGCCTTTCGGCTTCTTCCTCCGCGTCTTCCATCTCATCATCCTCGCTCTCCAAAGGATGGTATTCTTTATCGTCTTCTAGCCGCTGGGCCGCCTCCCAGAATGTCAATTGTTTATTTGGAGGTCTGAGTTCTCCTTCTCCGCTGATGCGCTTAGAACATCCAAATTTCGTTATCACACATCTTTGCACTAATAAAAACAAATAATTGGTTAAATGCGGAAAAATCCGGCATGACCTTTGCTAATTTTCTTAAACTAGAGTGCCCGATTTACGCCAAAACGGAAGTTAATCAACATTCGGCAAAAATCGGGACTCGTTTCACAAGAACCTGATATATATGGCCAGCATAGCTAGCACACAATAAATGGCCATCATAGCCAGCACAACCAGCATAAATGGCCCAGTATAGCCAGCACAACTGCACAACCAACACACAATAAATCTGTTTCAGGCAAAAATGGAGCAACTAGAATAAATGGCCAACACACAAACAGTACATTAAGCATAAATGGCCAGGTTTCAGGTTTGGACTTAGCAGTTTTAGGTTTGGACTTAGCGTTTCAGGTTTGGACTTAGCAGTTGAGTTTCAAAGCATAAGCAAAAAAATGCAAAGACAAAACTGTTCCCACAGAGAGGAGTTTTCGAGCATGGTCCAGGTGATCCTTAGCTCCGACCACTCGATGTAACCCCAAGAAGCATATATATGCATGGACAGCAGCTTTGCACAATAGTATATAGCAATAAAAAGGAACTGTTGTTCGATGAAAAAAATTAGTTAACTTGACCTTTATTTAGAAGTAGCACCACTACTCTAGTGCATATTCACTTTTCAACAAGAACTTGCTGAAACCTTCTTGCTGACTGTTTTTGTGTGTGTGTGGAGTACCTTCAATTTTCTTGGGAGTGAATAGGCTATGGTTGCATGTTGTTAATGACTGAAAAAATCAACTCTGTAGGTGCATAATACTCCCACAGTACCAGTTTTGTGGAGTATATTCTCACACAAGCTAAAAATATATAAAATATGAGCATGCACCGTTCTATTCTGATCGTGGGAGACATGCTATACTATTTCAATCAAAATATAATATGAGAGTTCCGACCAGCTTGTCGGCCTTCTCCTTGTTATGCTCTAGAACTAACTCGATTAAAATCACACAATATCTTGCACTAACTGCGATGAATCGATTAAATGAATATTGACAGATAGCATTCCTTATATACTTCTCCATTTGAGTGGAAATTGAACAATAAAATTGAATTATTTTAATCGAGTAGTAAAGAAAATCCTCAAATAAGAAAGCCCTTGAATTATTCTAGAAAAAGTAAATCATCAAACAAGAAAGCTTATCTACCATGAACATTCAAAGTGAACATTACTCATGTCAGTAGTGATGAGCTGATGGAGTAATTGCTTAGAGTAATTAGTGAATATTGTTGAGTGAACAATATTCATTACTAAGAACAATAAGAAAAACAACACTCTTGTTAGATGTGCTTTGACATCTTCTTAGTAGGCAACCTGTCACGTATTCAACACTGAAACTATTCAAAGAGAAACTAGAGTGATCAAGGTACAAGTACACTTGTGTAACTGAAGGTTACACACTTGCTCCTACACCTCTTTTAGTACTTGTCCACTAAAGTAAATCTTGACATTAAGGCATTTCAACTTTAGTAAACTTCATACTTAGCAAGAACTTCATGAAACTTCAGATTGTTTAGAATGACATTCAATGTGACAATGTCAAACTGTACTTTTAATTGATGATTGTGTGTTATTTCAGTTTCTTCCATATCATAATATCCCTCCCAAAATAACTATGACTTCAAATTAACACATAGTATTAAACAGGAATCAACTCCAATGCAAGCCACCATGTTCTCGTGTGTCAAAATGATTGCAATAGGCTTAGTTTAAACCAACAAGACAAAAATTTCGAAAATCTGAACATTTCCTACTCGTAATCCTAAGAACCCTAACTTTGAACCCTTACTCGAATCCTACTGAATCCCTAAGTGAATGGATGCAACGAGAGAGAGAGGGAGAGGGAGGGTGATTCTCACCTCGAGACAAGGACGGCGAGCACGCCGACGATGAGGCCTTCTCCTTCACGGACTGCGCGGCAGCGACCTCCTCCTCCACGGCAGCGCGACCCCTCCTCTTGGCGTGGCGATCGCCTCCTCTCCCTGGACTGCGACCTCCTCCACAGGCACGGCCTCCATCCTGCAGCCCGATCGCGACCTCCTCCTCCCACGAGCAGCGCGACCTCCTCTTGCGATGGCGGCTGCGACCTCCTCCTCTGATCGCGACCTCCTCACAGGCACGGCCTTCCTCCACCAGCCTTGGCAGCTGGCGGCGGTGGTGGTGGTGTCTGTGAGATGCAGCCGTGCGTGTGTGGTGGTGAGAGATGCGGTCGGCGGGCGCGATTGACTAGTCAACCCACACCACAGCGTGGCTCACCCCAGCCAAGTGCGCTACGGATAACCGTGCGCTTGGCTAGGGTGCGCTGCGTGTGGCTGGACTACTGACAAGAGCCATCTGTTAGCACTAGTACTGTCATAGCCCACTGGTTCTGCCCCTTATTAGCTCTATTGTAAACTATGAGCACCCAGGTTCGAATCCTGGTGCTCCACTTTTTTATTTTTATTTTAAAAATACTTTTAAATGTACCAAAAAATGTCCAAAAGTGGTGATTTATGCCATACAAGTTTTGTTTTGTTTTTAAAATACTTTTAAATATTCCAAAAATGCAAAAAGTAGTGATATATGTCATAAAAGTGTTACAAATATGATTCAAAGTATAACTAAATTTCATAATAATTTGTCCATGAATATTACAATCTTTTTCGACCACGCTTACAATATTTTTTGAGCTAGCGTTTACAATCTTTTTTCCTTCTTTGTCGCGTTGAATAATTTAGCCCCGCACTTTAATGTTTCTTCTTTCGAACGGGCTACCTTTTTGGGTAGGGTTGTCCTTTTCTTCTTGTGATGTATGTTCTTTGCATCGTAGTCGTCGTCATCTTCAATCTTTGGATCGCCAGATCGGTCAAGTCTTGCTCATTACGACTCCATCCATTCCGATGATGTTCCTTTTTCCTCTCCTCACGACAACACGGCTAGGCTTTGTCGGTCGGTAATGAAAAACATTGGTCCACTTTGGTAGCCGACCCACGGTTCATTTTTCGCCACGTTTGCACCGTGACCTTGGATTTGGCTGCCGTATAACCATGGTTGTGAAATACCGGTCTTCTTTCGACGTTCTTTGCCCATCGACACGGAACATCGGCACCTTTTCTCCATGTAGTCAAGCTCCCGGATCTCCTCGATTCTTCCGTAGAATCTTTCCTTCACGTTGTCATCGGTGTAGAATTCCGCTACGCCCGAGTTCTGATAATCACACTTGTTGTCCTTTTCCTCCGTGTAGAATGTGTAGCCGTTGATATCATACCGATAGGTCACCGAGTTTTGCATCGGTCCTCGCGACAAGGTGAATATGATCTTTTCCGTGTCGGAAGAATGCGGCGCGGGATTATCAAGGAGCGTCTGCCTAAACCAACGCGTGAAATCTGAAGGTTGTGCTCTTTGATTATTTCTCCTGCGTCCTCCGTATGCCCCGGCCATCGTATTTCTTCTCGATTAACCTTTTGTGCTGCATCAAGGATCGACAGTTCTAAATGTGTAGCGCCGACGAGGTTTGCTCGATCAAAGTCTGCGCGCCGAAAATCAAGTCCGCATGCGATGCGACCCTCTCGGTGACCAGATCCGCCGAGCTTGCCAAGGTGTCGCTGACGGAAGACCCAGGGTTCTCGATGTCTAGATAATTATGCGTAAAGAGATGCACTCTTCGCCGAAAAGCCCTTGGCTATGCTTCCATCTGGACGGGACCATTGCGAACGTATCCTTTGATGTGTCCGTTCATCCTTTCGAACGCCATCATGCTGCGGAGAAACATCGCCCGAGTTGTACGATGTCCTCCACGACATGGACCAGCGGATGCACCATAATGTCGAAGAATGCGGTGGGAAGTAGACCTCAAGCTCACATAGTATCACCACGATCTCCTCCGTAGCCTTCCGAGCTGATTCAAGCCAATCGACTTCCTAGAGATGACGCCGAAAAACTTGCATAGGCCAAATAACGCTTTCACGGACGTGCTCGTCCATTATCCCTCTTAGTGCGACCGAAGTACTGCGTCATTAGCGCAGCAAGTCGTGAGACTTCATGCCATCAACCTCGCCACTGCCCAGGTATCTCGCTATCTTGCTCACGTGGCCGAAGGAAATTTGACTCCTAGAAGGCACTTGAAAACTGTTTGATCTCATCCCGCTTAGAGTGAAGCAAGAAGGAGGCGTAATATTCGCTCTTCTTGAACTTTTTACCCTTCCGACGACCTTGTGTCGCCTCCGACTCATGATCATCGTCATCTTCCTGATCATCGAGTAGGCCCTCCGTGAAGCTCCTTCCGATACCCAAGCATATCGGTCGTGCCTTGCTTTCGACCATCTTCGTCCTATCGGCATGTTGATTATGGTGGCGACTGACTCGCACACGTTTTTCGTGATATGCATGATGTCGAGGCTATGAGGCGTGCGGAGAAACTTCCAAGATGGCAACTCCCGAAATGACCTTGTTTTCCATACCTTCATCGGTAGCTTGTCTTGTCGCCTCTTTCGCTTCTTTCGTGCTTAGGAAAATCTTTCCGCTTTTTCAAGAACTCTTCCACTTCTTCGCTCCTACGCCTGGGATTCCTGGTCTCGATTTGCCATCGAACAGGTCTCCACGCTTTCTCCATGGATCATTCTGCCGAGCCACCTCGGTGCGCCATGAACACGGTTTTCGATGACCCCGGATCTTTCTCTAGTTGGAGATAGCTTGTGTTATCCATGCACCTAACGCATGCGTGGAATCCTTGGATAACCTGCCCGAGATATACCCGCAACTGGATAGTCTTGCACCGTAGTGACCAACGCGGCTCTCATAGTGAAATAATCTTGCGACGCGTCGTAAGTATTGGCTCCAGATTCCCATAACGTGGCTAGCTCCTCTTTCAACAGCCCGAGATACAGTTGATGTCGGTACCAGTTGTTTCGCCCTTGAATTAGCATACTCATTTGTATGTACTTCTTCTTCATGCACAACCATGGAGGGAGGTTGTACATCCATACAAACACAGGCCAAGTCTTTGTGCGTCGCTCGCTACCGAACGGATTGAGTCCATCGGTGCGCACCAAGCCTGATGTTCCTCGAATCTCCACCGACCTGGAATTCGAGGTCCAATGCTTTCCACCGCTAGCATCCGAGAAGGGCGCGCAGCTCATCCTTTCGGGTCATCATCATCTCCTGGCTTCTTCCTTTCCGCATGCCATCGCATGAGCTTCGCCTTAGGGTCCGCGAAATAGCCGCATTTAGGGGTGATAGGAAAGTACCATACCACTTTTCGAGGTGCTTTCTTCCCTTTCTTGTATCGACTCACGCCGCACACCGGACATGTGGTTTTCTCCGCGTCCTCGCCGATAAATGATGCAATCGTTGATGCATCGTGATATCTAACGTGCGGTAGATCGAGAGGATGACGATTTTCTTGGCATCCTCGATACTAGTTGGACATGTGTTCTCCGGAGACGATCGTGCGTAATGCCATCATATCGTCAAGCTTGCGCTCAATTTGTGCTTTGCCTTCATCTCCATAGCCTTGAGCGTTACATTCAACCGGGTATCATCGGGCTGCATCCTTCATACAATGGAGTAACCGTCTTTCTCAAGTTGCGCAAGCTTGGCTTTCTCTAGCGGCAGCCTGGCGTTACTCGCCCGCTTGAGAAGCAGCTCTTGCACATAAGGGTCCCACACCCACCGACGTTGTTCCATCGTGCCCCGCCTCCGCCATCTAGATCATCATCATCCCGATGCTTCCGTACCTTCACCATCTCCAGAGCCTCTTCATCATCTCGCCTGCTCGTGATGATGATCACCGCTCCATCATCTACGCCATCGCTTATCCAACGAGTGTATCCATCCATGAAACCATGGCGAGCAGTGCGCTAGATTCCGGTAACTGGGTCGATCACCAGTTGAGTTTGCATCTTCTGCACGGACATCTTATATCTGTCTTGTTATTTCAGATCATGTCGGCCGTCGACATTTCAAAATCTAGCCACAATGCCTTCGCTCATTATGGACCATTTTTGCACGCACGATGTACACGGTACAATTTTGAAGTCTATTAGAACCACATAATGAATGCATGCATGCAATGGTCGATAGAAAATTTCGCATGACCTATCCTAAAATTAGGACCTTTATGAAATGTTGAAAGTCTTGCCAAAATGGAAATGAATCAACATTTTGGCAAAACAATGGCAACTTGTTCACATACAAACACAAGAGAGAGAGAGACCGATCCATATACACATGAACATATCATTATCCTCTCCATACACACATGCATGAGCATCATCGATACTCTCCATATACACACACATATGACCATCGATCCTAGCTCTCCACACATACACACATCATGACATGAGCATCGATCATCTACATACATATGAGCACATGCATCATCCATATACACATGAACACATCCTTACATGGACAACTTACCGAGATGAGAGACCGATCAGAAAGATGGAAAGGAGAGGTCTTGTCGACGGAGGCGGATAGATGAGAGACCGAGACCTCCTCTATTACTTATGTAACATCCAAAGCAAGTTTTACATGCTAAAATGGTGAATGTGGAGAAATTGAGGTGGGAAGGAGAAGATCCCGACTAGATCTAAGGAGGAAGAAGAAGGGCAAAGTGAAGTGTGGGGTGGTGGATGTGGTCACACATGTGCACATAAAGTGCTGTCTTAAAAATCGACACATCCGTGGCGCACACCGGCAGAGTGCGCCAGGAGTATAAACTTCGTGGCGCACTATGCAGTGCGCCAGATGCCCTGTCACGTGGCGCATCAAGGCGAGTGCGCCATGAAGTTAGTGGTCGCCTCGAGGCGAGGTGGGCATGCGCTCAGTCGTGGCGCACCATGCACGTGCGCCACAGATGACCCTAACAACCGTGGCGCACGTGTGCATGGTGCGCCTGAAGTTTGGCGTAGGCCAACAAGGCCCTGGCCCACACATATTTGTGGCGCACTAGGGTCATGTGCGCCACGGTTGTTCTAGTTACTAGTAGGGCACTGCCCACAGGTGAGCCACGCCTGTTTTAGCCGTGGGGCACTTCAACCATGTGAGCCACGGATGTGCTGATTACCTATAGCCGTTTTCCTAGTAGTGGTACCGTCCATGAAAAAAGCTAACCCGGAGCCCCATTGGAGTCGCCTAGATCGACTGGATCCCCGAGCCAAGACAACTGCACTCGCTCCTCACAGTGACCAAGTCCTCTGCATCCTCGGCGCAGCGACTCGAACGGCAAAGTACCACGCTCGAGGACTGACACCAGACCAAAGACGAGCGGCTAGGGAAAAACGTCAAGTATGAGAGCACGCCCAGGACTCGCCATGCGACTGATCTTACGGGTCAGACAGGAGTAACGCGCCTAACATAACGCGCTTAGTCCTCACCTACCTTGGGCTTGCGACTAGAATAACCAAGTACCACACTCGGGGACTCGGCGACCCGACCCCGTTCGCGCCCGGGTAAATGGTTAAGTAAAGAGCATCCCTGGGAGTCGCCACGCGACTGGCTTTCCGAGCCATGGCGAGTCGACCTTAACTCAAAACATATAAAAACGAGTTAAACCCCATAAAAATGGCGGACGCGCTCGGGGACTCGCACAACCAACATCAAAATCACAAAACGACTGACAAAATAACATGATCATTCCTTTATAGCAGCCAAATTTGTTTCGCGTACAAGAAAAATTACATGGTTATACTATACTAATGCCGAATGGCAAAACATTTATTCCGCAGGCTTTGATGAAGACGCGCCACCGTCCCTGCGGCTGCGGATAAAAGGCACATAAGGGTTCGATGGGTACGTTGTCAGCTCGCCCGCCATTGTTGGGGATATGCTATATGGGTATCCTCATAGCATGTCACTTATCCGGATAACCCGGGTGGCCCATAGTTGGTAGCATGGCCTATGGCCTGCTGGGCGGCCTAGTTAGATGGATCCAGAAGGGAGGCCCATGCCGGATAAAGGAAGGCTACGATGGAGTCACCAGCGTACCCGGAGCCTTGGAGTGCAAGATACACAAGACTAGTAATAGACGGTGTAGGACTCTGTAACCTGTCCGGCTAGGACTTTTCCCTGTAACCCTAGGACCTGGCGACTATATAAGTCGGGACTATGAGAGCCTTTAGGGCAGGATAACATATAACTTCAGACAACCTCGCACAGCGAACCTATCTCTATAACTCGGCGTATTGCCCTTATAGTGATTTATAGCAGGAGTAGGATTCCGCCACCGTTGTGGGATCTGAACCTGGGTAAGCGGTGTTACCTCGTACCCATCAACCGTCCGCCTTACCCCACGTCTCTAAACATGCACTATGAGGACCCCTACATGGCGTACTCGTCGGCAATACCATGACAACCATCGACGCACGGAACGGTTGCTCCACCTTGAAGTCACGGTGCTTTGGCTCAGGGTCATTGGGGGCGACGACCGTCTCCTGGTAGGGGATAAGGTCGCCCATCGCCCAAACACGGTCGGAGTAAACCGCGGCTCGGTCTGTCAACTTCAACACTTCGGCAATCTCCACCGAGCCCGTTGCGAGGGGTAACCACTCGTTACGTTGTCAAGGTCGAAGTCGTCCGGGAAGTGGTCGAGCCCAAGGCTGAGCGCCGTCGCTGCTCCACGACGGAAGGCCGACCGCATCATGAATTCCACGGCCGACGGAGCCTTTTCTAGGTAGCACCATACCTCGACAAGGTCACTGGGAATCACCTCCGTGGGCGATATCTCCTGAAGGTAAGCCCGGAGGCAAGTCGCTGATAGCGCGGCTGAGTTGACCAGGGTGGTCATACATTGCCGCACGTCGTACGACTGCGCTTCCTCCGCATTGTCAGTGATCCGGCCCGCAGCACGCAAACAAACAGTAAGCAAAGCACCAAAAACCCAACACGGTACGTGCAATCGGAAGTCGGCTGACGGAAAGATTACCAATCAGCGGGCGGCATAGGTTTGTGATGAAACTTTGAAGGAGGAGAAGTCATTTTGCAACCCGGCAACGAGCACATCAGACACCTTCTGTTCTTCAGCGGCAGAAGCGACGGCGTCCTTGGCTCGTCCTTCCGCCGAGCTCGCTTCGGCCTTCGCCTCCTTGATCTCACGCTCCATATCAACGATTCTCTTCTCTGCCACGCTCAAAGCGGACTGAGCCACCGTCAAATCACCTGCCGGGACAAGGACTTGGCGAGCTTCCTTCACCTCAGCCGCACTACTCTCTGTTTCCAGGAAAAAACGGTCAACACCGCGACAAGTTAGCGAAGAGCGCCAGTTAAGGTATATACTAACCCGCAACCGCTTGAAGCTCCTTGTTCGTCTCCTGGACGGCGACGATCTCCTTCTCCATGCGGCACTTCGCGGCAAGCCGCTCGGCTGATTCGCGCAGCAGGCCCTGTGCAATAACCACAACGTCAACAACCAAACAATTCCTAAGTGCCTAGCCGCTGAAATTCAATGGCTAGGCACTCGGGGACTAGACAATGAAATTCCTAAGTGCCCAGCCGCTAAAGTTCAGCGACTAGGCACACGAGGACTGGACAACAAAATTCCTAAGTGCCCAGCCACTGAAGTTCAGCGACTAGGCACTCGGGGACTGGACAACGAAATTCCTAAGTGCCCAGCCGCTGAAATTCAGCGACTAGGCACTCGGGGAGTGGATAACACCAAAACAGTTAAGAATCTGACCACTGAAATTCAGTGGCCAGATCCTCGGGGAATGGACATACCTGGATGGTAGCACCTAACATGCCATGAAGTTCCATCGCATCCACCAACGCGAGAACAAGCGGAGTGTGGCCACGACGTTGTTCAACCTCCGTGCCGGCGGACCCAGGAAGCTAGCTCAACGGCACCGAGGCACTCGTTGCGGCGGCCTTCACCATGAAGCGAGGGAATGTCGCCACTGCGGCCACTGCGCCACTCGAGGTCGGCTCGGCCGCATCGGTTGAGCCAGCAAGCACCGTATGCTGTGACCTCGCATCTTCTGTGGCCTTGAGAGCTACTTCCGCTGCGGTTGGAGGCTCACCCGGGGCAGTCGCCGGTTCGTCAGAGACCGTGATGACGTTGTTTCCCTTGGTCCTTTTGGTGCCTTCGGCGGGAGCAATGACTTCGTTGCCCTTCCTCTTCCGCGAGGGATCAGCTGGCACCTCTATGGCGACTGGCGGAACCTTGGCCACTGAAGGATGGCCTATCTTCTTAACTCCAGTCATGTGAAACAACTCTGTCAACAAAGATCTCCGATCAAAACACAAAGCAATCAGACGGGTAAAGGATCAAGGAGCACTCACTTGGCGACCAGAAGAAATCGCAGGCCGGTGCGGATGCTGGCCGGATTTTCCAGTTCTAGCCCCAGTTTCCGACTGAGGCCCGTCTCGAACACATTGTGTGCCCAAGACACGGATGGTTTCTTCGAAGATGAAGCTGCAGCGGGAGCCTCCGTGGCAATCGTTGTGGGAGCACCCCTTGGTGGCGAGGCCCCTGCGGCTAGAGCGACCCCCAAACCAGTCACCGGGGAAAACAGCGGTGGCAACGACGCCAGCGGCACTTCATCCATTGTGACGGCAGCACCAGTCGCCGCAGCCGCGTGCGCCGCTGTCTCCTCGAACGAGCTGGTGGCGTCAGAGCTACTCGCGGACCGAGGCAGAGACGTCGGCTTCGTCGGCCTCGTCTTCTTTTTTGGTGGGGATTACTTCTTATTCGACGGCGTAGCCTCACGGTGTGAGGTGTGCTCAGGGAGCTCGTCGTCATCATCGTCATGGGCCTTGAGGCTCTTGCTGGCCTCGAGCTCGCGCTGGTGCTGCCCGCGAGTCTTGCGAACCGTAGGGGCAGCAACCTCCACGGGGTCGTCGTCCTCATCATTGTCGTTGCCACCCCCGTCGCTCTCGATGTTGCCCTTGTCGGGTGATGACTCTTTCCCGTCCTGGGCGGACGAGCTCGAGTTCTCGTTGTCTGCGGGCGGAAGCCACCCTTCCACCACTTGAAACAACTGCACCAAACAAACGACATTGACACAACCGCGAATGCACAAACTGCGAATGCGAGTGCAAAAGGAATAATAGCTTACCGTTGGAGCTGGGCGCCTCGCGCTATAAGGTGCGACCCCGGCCTTCGCATCGAGATACACCGCCTGGGTGATTTTCTTCAGGGCCAGGGTGTAGTCGTTGAGTCTCCACTCAACGAGGAAGAATTTCGTTGGATCGTCCTTGCCCGTATACTCGTACATGTAGTGGTCGCGGCTGGCAAGGGGCACGAGCCATCGCCCGAGCCAGCAGTTGTAGAGGTTGATGGTTTGGAGGCCTTTCTTCTTTAAATTACAAATGGTCTGCAACATTTTGTCGATGACCAGCCGCTGCTCCAGCGGGAGTTTGGTAACCTGGAGCCGACGCGGCTCGGGCCGGTCGACGGAGTACCTTGGAAGCGCCACTTCATCGCCTGGAGTCGACTCGGTGATGTAGACCAGCTCTTCTTCCACTCGTTCGCTGCTTTGGCGGGCAGCATCAAATCGAAGAACGACGCCTTCGATTTCAGCTGGAAAGTCAGGCCGCCCGCGGCTAGCATTCGGCCGCCTGTCTCTTCGCGGCTAATTCTCCCGTGGAATAGATCTTGCCACAGGGGGAAGTAGGGCCTGCAGCCCAGGTAGCACTCGCAGAACGCCATGAAAATGGCGAGCTGCTCGATGTTGTGCGGACCCAGATCCGACGGCTGGATTCCGTAGTAGGTGCAGAAACGCCGGAAGAAGAGGGAGGTTGGGAAGCCAAGGCCCCACTTCAGGTGACTAGTGAAGCAGATGAATTCCCCTTCGCGCGGATCCGGAATTACTTCTCCGGCCGCGGGGATGCGCCATCTCCCGGCGCGGAGGATCCCCGCCTCCTCGAATGATCTTAGCAGTGCCTTCGTGCACTTGGATCTGCCTCATGGTTCGGTGGGAGGAGCCATCGCCAGGATCGGGATTCGGATCGCCTGATCGTTAAGTCGCTGCGAATGGGGAAACGAGGATGCGCGAGATCGGAGGAAGTGAGGGAAGCGTTTTCACCCTTCACTCTCCTTATATAGCGATTGTTACTCGCCATTTTCGGGAGCCGTTACTACGCGGTGATTACGCCAATATTACCGTTGGATTACCCAACGGCTAGTTTGACCAAAACTAATAGACCAACTTCGTCCACTCGACTCGCTACCTCCAGCGTCTCGACGATTCGCCGACCCGATTACTATTACAGTGATTAACTACTCGCCGACCTGTTCGCCAAGCTGTGATATGATTGGTCGCCGTTATTGCGACTAAAGTGACTAGCTCTTTCCTTTGTTCAGGAGTCCGCCGTCGATTCGACTATGCATCCGCATTGGACCCGCATACTCCGACTGCCAGCAACTTCCTGCGACGAATCAACGACGGCCTCGGGGAATACTGATGGGGATATGCCCGGCAGGACATTTTCTATTGGCCCAAGCCGCCACCGAGTGGGCCTGCAGGACGACGACTAGATCGAGACTTGGAGAGGACTCAGGCGACTAGAAGCTGGAGGCCCAGAAGCGTAGCTAGGTCCAGTCGGACTAGGTCAAGGACCCTCCGAATCCTTAACTAATTCGGTTGTAATCTGTAAACCCTATCGAGGTGAGCCTATATAAACCTCTATAGGGTACGCATAGAGGACACGTTTCATCATACACCCAAGCGACTCGCCACCTAGTCGTCGAGCTCGCCCCATTGTACTCTCTCCATAATACAATCTAGCAGGAGTAGGTCTTTACCCTCCGGGGGGGCGAACCTGGGTAAAACTTTGTGTCTCCGCCCTCATCTCGCACCGCAGATGGCTGGTCGTCCTTGCCCTATATTCTACTACTCGCTGCCGATTGCAGCATCTTCCGTGGTCATTCCCACGACACGCTAGGTCCACCGCCGGCCACCGCATCCATTCCTTGATTCCCCTACCAGATAGGCAAGCAGTAGAAGAGCTTTCTGCGCCCGACTAATTACAGGCTGCCCACACAACTAAGAGGACGTTATATTGAGTTGCGACCTAGTACTGGAGATGCGACGTGCAGTCCCATGCATGCCCGAGGCACGAGATCGTCGAGGGTTTAGATAGTTGCTGACCTGATAAGTCCATCCGCATCCGTTTGGTTGATGGACGGTACTGCAGCAAAATTACTCTCGAAATAGGCTTTCGTCCAGCTTTATAAATAAAGCAGCATCCACATACAAGGTTCAAACAACATCCAAACTGGCCGAAGCCAAGCAAAAAGAAAAACGGTACGATAGATCGCTGGGGCCACGGCACAGGCACGCCCAAACAAGAAAAGAAAAAGACATGATGCGGCGACCGCAGGAGCTCATGCCACCGAGGACGACCGGGCCGGGGCCGAGAGGGGTAGCGCCGCTGCCCTCAAGGACCGAAGCAAGTCGTCGAAGGTCGCCTGGTCACGCTGGCGCACTAGGGGAGACCACTGCTGAAGGAAGGCCAGAAAAGAAAAAACTGGGTCAGTCACGCGGGAAGGGAAGACCTTCTCAATCACCATTTTGTTATGCACATTCCAGAGGGTCCAAGAGATGCCCGCAAACACGAGCCAGAAGAGGTGGCGCCCTCCTCTGGCCCTGTAAGCCTGGGTTTGCAAGAACTCCCCGAGCTCCTCACCGCCAAGCAGCCCCGCCGCCTCGGACGAAGGACCATACAAGCCGAAAGAAACATAATATGGGCACAGATTCGAGTCCCACATAGGGGACACCGACCGTTGCCCCGCCGCTAGAGACCTCGACACCCGAGGGAGTCTGCCGCAACCGCCACACGAAATCGAATACTAAGCGGAAGGGGCCTTCCATGGGGAGGTCCAGTCCCTCCGGTTGAACAGGGCACGGTAGGCCGAGCTAACCGAGAATTCCCCCGAGGCCGACAGCTGCCAGGAGGCCACATCCGGGGAGGAAGCTAAGTTACCGGGGAGGGAGCCCCGGAGGTGCAGAAGGTCCGTGGCTTCGTCTTCACTGAGGTAGCGACGGAACAGGATGTTCAAGTGGCCGTCCTCAAAGACATCCGCCACAAGCGCCGCGGGGGAAGAGGATATGGCGAATAGGCCGAGGAACTGGACCCCCAACGGGATAGGAAGTAGCCACGGGTCCATCCAGAACCGTACCCCCTGGCCACCCCCACCGCAAAGGAGATACCCAGGCCAATGAAGTGCTTAATCTCCTGAGTGGCTCTCCAGAACTGAGAGCCCTCCCGCCGCTCACAGGCAAGCAGGGGTCGACCCCGAAGGTACTTGGCCTTGATAAGCTGCAACCAGAGCCACCATCATCCCTGAGAATGCGCCAGACCCACTTCATCATCAGCGCCACATTAAAGCGCCGAGAGTCGAGGATCCCCAAACCCCCAAGACACTTGGGGGAACAAATATCTGCCCATTTGACCATATGATATCTCTGGTGGCCATCCCTAGCTTCCCAAAAGAACCTAGACAACTCCTTGGCGAAGTCGGCATGGGTCCCTTCCGGCAGAAGGTATAAGCCCATCTGGTACATGGGCAGGCTCGAGAGGCAGGAATTGATCAGTATGGACTTGCTCCCCATGGACGTAAGGCGGGCTCTCCAGGGTTCCGCGCGCGAGCGTACCTTCGAGACCAACAGGGACAGGTCCTTGATCAAAACCCTAGTCTCCCGGATAGGCATCCCCAGATAGGTAATGGGTAAATCAGCCAGCTTGCAATTCAGGTTATCAGCTATCCTCTGACGCTCCTCCTCAGAGTAACCCAGAACCATCACGTCACTCTTGTCGAAGTTGATCGTCAAACCGGACAGGGACTCAAAGCAAAGGAGCAGGAACTTCAAGTTAATGATGTCGAGGTCCGAGCCCTGGACCATGATCATGGTATCATCCGCGTATTGGAGGTGGGAAATCCCGTCACCGGGGACCAGATGGCCCACCACCCCCGAGATGTGGCCATCTACTCTGGCCCTATCCAAGATCTCGGCCAGGGCATCCACCGCCGCGTTGAACAGGAGAGGGGAAATAGGATCCCCTTGCCTAACCCCACAGGATGGATGAAAGTATGGGCCAATCTCCCCATTAATGTTGATCGCCGTCTTCCCGCTCATCACGAACTGCATAATCCAGCGGATCATGCGGTCGTCAAACCCCCGCCTTTCCAGCACCAACCTCAAGAAGGCCCAGTCCAAGCGGTCATAGGCCTTCTGGAAGTCAAGCTTGGGAAACACCCCACGTTGACATTGAGTCTTGACCTCATGAATAATTTCATGGAGGGCCAGACCATCATCGTGAATGAGGCGTCCCTTCAAGAAGGTGAATTGGAGGGGGTGAGTAAGCCGGTCCAACACCGGAGCGAGAAGGAGGGCACAGACCTTGGCAAATAGACGCTGGATGACGTTAATCACGGTAATCGGGCGGAATTGGCGAATGTCCGTGGCCCCCACTACTTTGGGGATCAGGGTAATCACGCCAAGGTTCAGTCGAGACATCACCAGGGTCCCAACATAGAACTCCTGGAACATCTAGAGAACCACCGGCTGGAGCTGGGGCCAGAAGGACTGGAAGAAAGCCACGGGTAACCCATCAGGACCCGGGACCGAACTAGCCTTCATGGTTTTAAGGGCTGCCGACACCTCCTCCGAGAGAAAGGGACGAGTAAGGTCCTCATTCTCCACCGAAGAGACCAGCGCTCCAGCCGACCAGAAGTACGGAGCAAGCGAGAGGCCCGAGGGAGGGGACGCCGAGAAGATATCCCGGTAGAAGGCGTAAATATGGGCGGACAGGGCCTGTGGGGATTCCAACAGGTCCTCACCCGCCCAGAGGCAAGGGATCGAGCACTTCCTCCTCCTACCGTTCGCAACGGCATGGAAGTAGGCCATGTTCGACTCCCCTTGGACAGTCCAGTTCTGGCGGCTCCGCTGCCGCCAGAATGCCTCTTCTCCCTTGTAGATCTCCATAATGGAGGACTCGAGGGAGTATCTATGGGACCATTCCTCGGCCGAGAGGCCGTGACGGTCAGCCTCCCGATCCAAGGTCTGAATAGCCTCCAGAATAGACGCTCAGGCGCAAGGTCCCTGTTTCGCCCAACCCTCATGAATCCGAGATAACTCGCACAATGGTGCCAAGTGTCCACAGCACAGTACACCCGAGGGGTCGAGGTGGCCGCCGCAAGCCATCGCGCCTGAACCGCCTCCACTAAGCCTCGCTTCTGAAGCCAGAAGGATTCAAAGTGGAAGCGGTTCAGACGAGGTGGGCGACCCCCTCCGAAAGAGAGGAGGAGCGGGGTATGATCGGACCCAATCCTAGTGACCGCCTTCAGCGCACACAGAGAGAAAGCCACTTCCCACTCAACAGAAACAAAGACACGGTCGAGGACGTTGCGGATGGGATGAAGCTGCTTATTTGTCCATGTATATCTAGCGCCCACCCGCGTAATCTCGCGGAGAGCAAGATCAGCGATGCAGTCGTTGAACATACGCATCCTAGGGAGGTCCACGTTAGCTGAGCTCTTGTCCTCAACCGAGCGGATCATATTGAAATCACCAGATATAACCACCGGGATCTCCGTCCGTTCCACCTTCGACTTGAGCTCAAGCAAGAACTCAGTGGACCTCCTATGGTCTACGGGGCCATAGACAATAATCACCTCCCATTTGAAGTGAGTTTGTCTATGCGTGAGGGACATGCTCACGAAGAAGTCCCCGCGGTCCATATCATCAATCTCAAAGGTATCCTCCTTTACCCCCAGGATGATACCCCCAGAGTGGCCAGAAGCAGGGAGCCAGGACCAGGAGAACTTGCAGCGGCTGAGGGCCTCCAACTCCTCGATGGAGAAGTCTTGGCGAATCGTCTCCTGAAAGCCAACAATGTCTGACAGCTCCTGGCGGATGTAATCCTTGATATGGCGATGCCGGCCCTCGTGACCGAACCCCCGGATGTTCCAAATGAACATCCGGAAGGCCCGAGGGAAATCCATCAGGACCCTCAGGCCGGGGCGGTCCCCTTAGTGGGGACCGAGCGGGCACGGGGGGGAAGGGAGCGGGATGCAGCCGCCTTGGGAGGTCTCCCACGTTGCCTACCGGAGGGGGTGGGCACCTGGGTGACCTCCAGCGCATCAGGGGCAGGAGGAGGATCCCTACTAGGGTCAGGCCCAGTGAGCCTGTCCTCCGTAAGGATCCGGAGCTCCTGCCTCAAGCGCCACGCTTGGCAGCGGCGATCGCCCCCGCATACCCCTCCCGCGCCTTAATGGTCGCTAGCTGCTCGAGGCGCGGGCCCTTCTCACCCCGGAAAACAATCCCACGGTCATCAGCTACCTCGCCTAGGTGAGCGAGCGAGACCCCTGAAAGAACACAGAACGGAGAACCCGACACACCCGAGGGGTCCGGGGCAGGCGGGGGGGTCGACAGAGACGGAAGAGGTACCTGAGATCTCGTCGCGCGCCACGACCCGGCGAGAGGCCCTCTCCGCCATGGTCGGCTCAGGCCCGGACAGGCCTGTCCGGGAGTCCGCGAGACGGACACTATGGCGGGAGGGAGGCGGAGGAGGAGGCCTGGGGGCCCTGGCGCGGTGCAGCTTGGAGGCCGCCGCAGGAGTGGCGGGGTCCCCGGTGGCCGGAGTAGGACCCAGCGGGTCAGGGGTGTCCGGAGCGAGGGAGTAGCACACCACACCAGGAGAGCGCGGGGATAGGCTAGGGCACACGACCAGCCCCTCACTCCCCGAGGACTCTAGCTCCAAAGGAGACGGGGCGACCGGTGAAGCCGGGCGAAGAGGTGAGCCTCGGGAGAGGTTGGAGCCGTACTGCGCGAGGTCGAGGTCGCAGGAGGCAGGGGGTCAGGACGGCGGCAGCGAGGGAGATCCACCGGGGCCAGCTTGGCCGGGGCACTCAGGGATAGGGGTCGCCTCCCAGGGAAGAAGGGATCCCCTCCGGAGAGACCAGCCGACCAAGAGGGGGCCAGGCCACCTCCAGTGGCACCTTGGGAGGGGCGCGGTGGTGGCGGTGAGGCGTCGGTGGGGAGGGGTGACTCGGGGTCGGAGCCCGAATCACTGTCGTCGGAGCGCTCCGTCCCGCGGCCCGCCCCCGGGTCGTCAGCGCCCGGAGGAGGGAGGCTGGGCAGGGGACTGACCTCCGTGGTGACCTCCTCCTCGTCTAGCTCCACCAAGAGGTCCCGACCCACACGGTCGAAGAAGAACCGGGGAAGCGAGACCGGGAACACCGAGGCGGACGGGCAGAGTAAGAGGAACCTGATCGCACTGTGGCCCTCCAGAGACCCCAAGTCCATCTCCGTCAGCTTGCCAACCGCCTGAGAGATAAGCGCCATGACCTCAGGGGAGCGGGCCTGAAGGGGACCCCGTGGAGGCGAACCCAGACCTCCGAGAGGGTGGCAACCGTCTCCTGCGCCGCCGAGGAGGGCTGGATGGCAACCTTCAGCTGGTGGATAGGGAGCGTGAAGGAGAAACCGAGGGCGCACATGCGCAGGACCGCCACCGAGGGGAAGGAGACCACAAACTCAGAGTCAGAGATGCGGCGAACCGGCCACTTGTGACCCGGCAGCACCGCGCGGAGTTCCTCCTGGAGAAGGGACTCCGTCACCGCCACCGAGAGGGAGGGCACCTGGTCCGGGAGGATCATCACCCTCGCCAGAGTCTCTGGGACCATCATCTGCACCCCGCCAAGGTCAATGTAGTAGAAGCCACCATCGACGCCGTGACCATAGTTTTACAGAGTCTCTGGGCATGGGATGGCGGCCGAACGCTGCCACTCTCCAGGGGCCACGGGGGCAGAGCGCGGTCCCGAAGTTCCTGTGGCAGCCAAAGGCGGGGCCCTTCTTCTTCTTCTTACTCTTCTTCTTTTTTTTCTTAGGACCCGCCGCCGCATCCACCACGCCCTCGCGGCGGGCCGGCACCACGTCTGCGGGAGCCAGCCGGGCCTCCCGCCAGGACCAGGCCCATGCTGCCAGCCTCGCCGGACAGAGCAGCCCGTGTCGGGCCTGCAGCGCCGCAGACCGGAGGCGAGCCTCCCGGCCTCGCTCCGCTGGTCAGCGGGGGGCGTGTCCTCCAATCAGCGCCGAGCACGGGAGGGAACGCGAGGAACGGCGGGAGGTGACCGCGAGGGCGGGCGGGCGGCGGGCGGGTGGCGTAGGCCCTGCAGCCCCGCGAGGGAGGGCGGTGGCCACTCGCAGGGAGGAGGAGCGCGCGCGGGAGTACCGACGGGGACGCCGGGCGCGACGTCGCCGGCGGGCTGCGTGGACGCGGGGCCATCAGGGCGGCAAGGTAAGAGCGACGAGGCAGGGAGCAGGGGGGCGGCGGCGGAGGCGGGGAGATACCGAGTCGATGCACGCGTGGGCGGGGATGAGGGCACCAGGGGCGGGCGAAGTCACCTGGGCCGAGGTGGGCCTAGGCGGACGACGGCCCACGGGGGCCCCCACCACCCTCGCAGCGGGCACCTGGGCCGGATGGGCCACACCACCCGCAGGCCGCGGCCCACAGGTGCCCCGGCCACCCAGCCCAGCGACCGAAGGACGCGCGCCCCTCCCCACCCCATCGAACCCTTGCTGGGGCGCCGCCGGGGCAGCCCTGGCCGGGGACCCTCCCCGCCGGCGAGGCCGCCGGGCGGCAGCCCTAGCCAGGGGGAGGAAATCGCCCAGGGAAGGAGGGAGGAGGGGAGATTGGCATCGGGCCCGTGGAACGCCGCGCTCGCCGTCGGACGTCTCACCCTCCATGCGCACCCCGAGCAACGTCGCCGGCGCCGGCACCACTTCCGACGAGGCCATCCCCGAGTCGCGCTCCACCGGCTCCTCCTCAACATCACCCCAGGCCAGGCCGTGAAGGTCGGCGAGCGTGGCCACCTGCTCCGGCGGGAGCGGGTTGGGGGGCGGCGGCGGGCGTTGGCGAGGTCGGGTCGTTGGCGAGGGAGGCGACGGGAAGCGGGACCCCACCTTCACCGAGTGCGCCTTGAAGAGGACGGAGGCCCCTGCCTCACGAACTCGTTGCGGCGGCGATCTCTGGCGTCGACGACGACGCCGGCCGCGTTGAGGAGCACCAGGCGGCCCTCGGCCGGGCGGAGGACGAGTGTCGCCGTCGACCAGCCCGGGCGGCAGCCGGCGAAGAGCGAGGCCGAGGATGCCCGCCACCGCAGCGGCGGGAGGTCCGGCGAGGGGCGGCCAGGGACCGGCATGGGGAGGGGGAGGAGGAGGGCGGGCCGGCGCGCCGGCCGTCCGAGCAAGCCGCCGGCGGGGTTTAAATTTTGAAAGCCATGGGCGCCAGGCTGATCGATTCAGAGACCCGCACTTGACAGCAAAATTACTTTCCATCCAGAAAACGTGCTATAGATACAGTCTATGCAAAATGTATGTCATTGCTAGCTAGTAAACTGGTGCACGCTAGATTTGTTTTGCCTCACGTCAAGCTAGTTACGTTTTTGGTCGTTCATGCCCTTAATTAGTGACGTCCGCGAAAGCGCGGTGTACAAATTTGCCACCTAGCTAGTACCGCCGAAGGCCGAATCGTAGGCGCACGCAGTGGTCAGTTTTCTTCCTTGCTAATTCTACAAACCAGATTTCGGCAATAATAGTTGTCAGAAAACAAATAAAAACTCTCTAACAGGTTGAACTTAATAGAAGTTCTTATTTAAAGTTGCGTGCAAAGTAGAGCATAAAAAAATATCTTGTGGTTTGCAATTCTACTAAAACAACGACAAGTATTTTGGACCTGAGCGAACTAAAACCACCACAAGTATTTTGGACGAGAAGGGGTAACCAAAAATATCGTATGGAAAAACATCTGAGAAATACAATCAGCTAGAATTTCAAGTTGTATGATGATTCCACTGAGGATACATACGACTAGGAGCTGTTGGGTTGTTTGTAGCATTGCCTATACTTTCTTTTCCCTTCTTGGTGTTTCGGTGTCGAAGGATGAGAATGAATAGTGTTCTATTACGTTGTTTCCTGGGGTATAATGGGTAGTTTGCGCTTTGGATTTTTTTTGTGCTATCTTGTGTTGAACTACGTTATTCGTGTGTGTGTGTGGTTGGACAAGTACTTTAGTTATTTATGTTCATGTATCTTGTATGTGTTAGAAATAGACTAGTTGTATTCCTCTGAGGGTCAAAGGCCACACTATATAGTACAGTTACATGTGCAAATATGCAGAAAGCCCCCTAACATATGGGAAAAATACAATATACAGATATATACATCTAACACCCTCCTCAAACTCATGGTGGATCCACAACACTGAGTTTAGAGAGTAAAAAATCATGCTGCGCCGTCTGCCTTCAAAGAAATCCGCCAATCAGAATCAAGGCACATCTTGAGCGCAACAACCTGAGCCTGCACCTGAGCACGTGTATAGAAAGCATCAATACCAATATGCTTGGTAAGCTCATGCTTGATCGAATCACATGCAACACTAATAGCACTTGTACTGTCAGACAAAACCAGAATGGGTGTGGTAATAGAGACCCCAAAATCCGCAAGTAACCACCGTAACCAGGTCACCTCAGCAGTCAACAAGGTCATAGCACGTAACTCATCCTCAACACTCGAACGGGAAACCGTTGTCCGTTTCTTCGTCTTCCAAGCAATGAGCAAACCACCAAGAAACACATAGTAAGCAGAAAGTGAACGGCGATCCGAAGGATCACTCGCCCACGTGGCGTCCGAATAGCACTGGAGCTGGAGGGAGCTGTAACGAGGAAAGAAAAGGCGACGAGTGATCGTACCACGAAGATAACGAAGAACACGGAGAAGATGACTATAGTGAACAGTGGTAGGAGCAGAAACAAACTGACTCAGAATATGAACAGGATAAGAGATGTCAGGACGAGTGACAGCAAGATAAACAAGATTTCCAACAAGATGACGATAACACATCGGATCAGGAAGAGGATCACCATCAGTAGGCTGAAGCTTAACATAAAGCTCCATAGGGGTCTCAACAGTGCGCTCATCCCCAAGAGCAGCACGAGCAAGAAGATCCTGAATATACTTTTCCTGAGAGATGTAAAAGCCATCAGAAGTGGAGGAAACCTCAATCCCAAGAAAGTATCAAAGAGGACCAAGATAAGTCATAAGAAACTGATCACGAAGACGAGCCTTAACAAAGGCGATATACTCAGAATCATCACCGGTAATGATCATATCATCAATATAGAGAAGAAGAAGAGTGTGTCCACGAGGAGAAGTGTGAACAAACAGCGCTGGATCATGATCACTAGGGGAGAAACCAGCAGCAGTCACTACAGAAGCAAAGCGCTCAAACCAGGCACGAGGGGCCTGTTTGAGGCCATAAAGAGAACGTCGAAGACGACAAACCATCCCCTCGAGAACAGAATACCCAGGAGGAGGCTGCATATAAACCTCCTCACTCAGCTTACCATTGAGAAAAGCGTTATGAACATCAAGCTGAGACACAAACCACTGACGAACAGAAGCAACAGCAAGAAGAGTACGCACAGTAGTCATATGATCCACAGGAGCAAAGGTCTCATCATAGTTACGACCATGCTCCTGCTGAAAACCACGAGCCACAAGACGTGCTTTATAGCGCTCAAGAGATCCATCAGAGCGAGTCTTAATCTTATAGACCTACTTACACATGATAGGACGAACACCGGGAAGGGGAGAAACAAGATCCCAGGTGCCAGTACGCTCAAGCGCAGCAATCTCCTCAGCCATGGCCAGCTGCCATTCAGGATGATGCTCAGCATCCCAATAAGAAGTTGGCTCAGAGGCAACAGAAAGACCATACTGACTAGAAGAGTAACGGTTGGGAGCACGACGCTGATGAACAGGACGAGTGGAGGGAAGCTCATCAGAGGAAGACATCTCAGGAGACGACGATGAAGAAGAAGGAATAGCAGAGGAAGACTCCATAGAACGAGGATAACTAGGAGAACTAGACGGAGCAGAGGAGGACGATGTCGAAGAAGAGACATCAGGGAAGGAGATCCTGAAGAAGACACAATAGGAGTAGAAAGAGGTGTGTCAGGAAAGAGAAGAAAAGAGATATCTTTCACCGGGTAGGTACCAGCGGTGGGACGAGGATAGAAAGGATGCGTCTCATCAAAAGTAACATCACGAGAGATACGCATCCGACGACCAACAGGGTCCCAACAGAGATGGCCCTTATGCTCATCACTATATCCAAGGAAGACACACTCAACAGACTGAGCTGTTAGTTTGGTGCGTTCGCGAGGAGCAAGGAGAACATAGCAAACACAACCAAACAAGCGAAGCATGAAGTAGTCTGGATATTGATGAGGTAAGCTCAAGAGGGATGCCACCCTGCAGAGCGGCAGAAGGCTGGATATTGATGAGGTAAGCTGACGTAGCGACAGCCACAGCCCAGAAATGCGGTGGAACAGAAGAAGCAATCATCATGGCACGAGTGGTCTCAAGAAGATGGCGATGCTTACGCTCAGCAACGCCATTCTGGGCATGTGCTCCAGGACGGGAGAACTGAGCAAGGGTGCCCTTCTCAGCAAGCACACCTCGCAACATCTGGGAGATATACTCATTAGCAGAATCAGCACGAAACACACGAATGGGGGTAGAATATTGAGTATGGACCATGGCCGCAAAACGCTGATATATGGAGAGCACTTCACTACGAGAGCGCATAAAATACAACCAAGTGTACCGAGAAAAATCATCGATGAATAAAATATAGTAGCGATGACCCCATTTCGAAGCGAAAGGAGCCGGACCCCAAACATCAGAATAAACTAAATCAAAAGGTTGCTGAGATATAGACGCGCTAGTAGGATAGGGAAGTTGAATCTGTTTACCCAACCTACAGCCCTGACAATGTAAAGACCCATCTCCGAGATGCACCCGGAAGACCACATGAACTAATGACGATAAAGTAGAGTCACAAAGGTGACCAAGACGATGATGCCATCCGAAAGGAGCTGGTAGCAGAGGACGACCGGAGAAGAACGGCAAATGAAGTGGCAGGAAGGAACGCTAAGCGCCTAACTCCCAAAGTCCTGAAGAGTCACGGCTGCGAGGCCAGCTCAACCAGGCTTGTGCGGCGGTCCCGACAACACAAGAATCAGCATCAAGAATGACGCGACAACCAGAAATGAGTCAAGCAGAGAACAGATTCATCTTAAGAAGAGGGACATGAGAAATATCAGAAACAAAAAAGGAAGAAGGAGAAAGGGTGCCCCGACTAGAAACAGGAAGAGAAGTACCATCAGCTGTGAAAACACGGACATGAGAAGGGAGAGAACGAAGAGCGATGAAAATAAGACTGGAGGTCATATGAAAGGAAGCTCCGAATCCGATACCACGGGACGTGCTGATCGTAGAAGATGGTGGTCGCGAGGTCTGGAAGAATCATCCACAGAACCAACAAAGGCGTCGAAGAAGAGCCTGTGGCGACAAGCACCACGAAGACTCGATAATGTCCTAATCGGAGAACAATGCTGAAGACCCGAAGGAGCCGATCGCCCACGAGCTGAGTCTTCTTGACGAACCGGGATCCTGTATAACAGGTGGCCCAAGTGTGGCCATCCACAGCAAAGAAGAGCAGTGACGAAGAGAACCACGGCGACCCTGACCACGAGCCTGCTAGTGCTGACTCTGACCCTGAGGCTGCTGGTGCTGACTCGGACCGTGAGACTGCTGGTGCTAAAGCTAACCCTGACCTAGAGGAGTGGGTAGTATCGGCGGCGGCACAGGGGACCGCAACTGAGTCGAGGGAGCAGACGGCATAGGAGGACCACGAGTAGCAAGAACAGATGGAATCGCAAGAAGACCAGCACCACGGAGACGGGTCTCCTCAGCCCGAAGCTCGGACAATACCTCAGAGAGTGGAACACGACCACGAGCATTCAGCTGAGCACGCCGGGGCTCAAACTCCTGGCGAAGCCAAGACAGAAACTCATAGATGCGGTGAAACTCCAAATCCGAAAGACAATCCGCAAAGACGAGCATGTGCCACAAACAGCAGTGCAGAGAGAATCAAGCTGACGCCAGATAGCAGCACTCTGAGTATAGAACTCATCAATAGTGGAATCACCCTGCTGAAGAGCATGCTCCTGGCGAACCATAGACAGGTAAAGAGCATCCCCAGACGGCTGATAGCGCTGACGAAGATGTGCCCACTAAGCGGCAAAGAGGGAGACTCATGAACTCAAGACATCAAGGCGTAACACTTTGGAGGTGAGAACAGCAGAAAGACGAGCATCCTCATCGACCCATCGAGTGTAGGCAACAGAGCGTGGCGATAGGACTCGAGATCGCAGAGTATCGCTTGAACTTCAGTCATAAGCAACAACACTATCATCAAGACTGAGCAGCATGCTTGACCTCCGATAAGCATCACCAAGAACAATCGGCGTCGGTGGAAGAGGAGCCACGGAGCAGGGGCACGTCAGGGACCTCACGGAGCACACCCCAAAGACGGAGACCACGCATGTGAACGCGCATAAAGGCATCGAAATCAGGATAATTCGCGCCATCGAAGATCACCGGGCAGCGAGGAATCGCAACATAGCCCGATGCAGAAGACATATCTCTCTCTCTCAATTTTTTTTAGTCAATGCTCAAACGGATCTAGCTGAGCAGTTTGCCGGCGGGAGAAGGCAACGCTCGAATCAAGCAGAGAAGGCCGGAGGGGAGGGCCAGAAGGTGGAGGCCAGAGTAGGCGAGAAGACCCGAGGGGCGGACGAGCAGCGCCAGGCAGACGGGCGGACACGCCAGTGGGGCGGGCGGACGACGGGAGCTCCAGGCGGGGTGGAGGACCGGTGGGCAGCAGCTCCAGGTGAGGTCGGCGGAGGGCAGCACCAGGCGGGTCCAGGTGAGGTCGGCGGAGGGCAGCCCAGGCAGGATCGATTCCGCGTGGAGGTGAGGTTGGGCTGGACGAACGACGCCCGCGTGGAGGATTGATACCGGCTGTAGTCCGATCCGATCTAGGATCCGATCTGATCTGGGACAAAGCGAGCCGAAAATTTGACGAGCAAAACGAGGAACTCCACGTCGCTGCAGAACGGAACCGGCGGTGGCAGGGCGACAATGGCGGGCGCTCATAGGCAGAGGACCGGTGGGCAAGGGAACCCTAAAACCGGCTCTGATAGCATGTTAGGAATAGACTAGTTGTGTTCCTCTGGGGGCCAAAGGCCATAATATATAGTACAGTTACATGTGCAAATATGCAGGAAGCCTCCTAACATATGGGAAAAATACAATATACATATATATACATCTAACAGTATGCTTGTGATTGCTATATATATAAAATAAACAAGAAAGGATATATATGGCTTGGACAAGATAGATAAAATTCATGGATAGAACAAATATCACGGCATTGCTTCTAAAGATATAGGGAGAGCTTCTCATTCGCTACTTGTGTGCAGTTTGCATCCCAACGCAAAGTATTAATAAGTATACACCTTTAGGAAGAGCTTTTCTTATATCTTTACGAAACCCCAATTAAAGCTTATCATAACATATTTTTTGTGTGAACTCTATGTAGTTGTTATGTTACATCAAAAAGGGAAAGATTGAAGGTCATGTTGCCCTTAATTATGTTTCGGTGAAGATGGCAGTAGAGTTAGGGAAATAATGGTATCTACAAGTGTGTACTTTGGTTTTAGTCCCACAAGGTGCATATGGTGTGTGGAAGGACCCCCCCTCTCAAAAAGAAGAGAAGTGACGGCTTGCGGTTATGTTCTTGTTTGAGTAATATGAGTAATATGTATGCCACACTATTAACAGGGGTCACTTGATGTTCAAGACGGGATGATCATGCTAAGGCCTTCCTACAGTTTTCCCATCCCACACACAAAAATAAAGTGCAAAACAAAACTAGAAAAAGGGTGTCACTGGATGTTCAAGAGGGGATGTTCGATCCAGATTTCCAATCCCGACATGTGTTCAGAATTTTCCGAACGCCATCCAACTTGATTCCCAACGGTGTCCAGTATGTGTCGTGCTTGTTCGTAACGTGTTCGCATTCGGTTTAGATTCATTCGAGTTATTCATATTTTAGATAATTCTGAAGTGAATCTGGATGGTCACAAAAATGCCCAAACGGCTAGTTTCTTGGTGGATCTTTATCAGCCACCTTTCTTCTCCAAGGGTACCTACCTTGCTGCATGAAAAATAAGAACATCCCAACTCTCTCCTCCATTGTTGAGCATCACCAAAAGCTTAAGATATACTACATCCTCCATCCAAATTCAAATCCCTTTGAGGAATCAAAAGAGGAGGTCCAGATCTAACTTTTCATCAAGCCGAATTATGATTCCCCCTCGTGTTCATCAAGCTTCTCGGTTGTGGATTTTGTTTCCGAGAAGTTGTATGAGGGTTTGGAGCTCACCTTAAGGCCTACAACTAGTGATTGAGCATTCTTCGTGGGAGAGGCTCAAGAAGAAGAAAGTGAGCCTTCATGGCGTTTGGGGGTCCTTCATGGTAACCACGCCTCTCTAACGCGACGTAGTTTCCTCCCAAGGAAGCGAACACCTAGTTACATCTTCATCTCTGTGTGCCTCTATTATTTCTATTTGAGCTCTTTACTACTGATGTTAACTTTATAATAGCCTTCGTGCTCGAAGTATCTTATTGCATCATATGGGATTGTTTCATCTAGTTTTTAAGGTCACCTTATTTCTCCTCATAGCCTAAAATTTGTGAACAGAAAAGTAAAATTTGTAGAAACATATTCACCCCTCTCTAGGTTACCGTCTCTATCTATGGTGCCCTTCAAAGGTTGGAGGAAAGTACATGAAACATTTGGTGTTTAGCTTTATCTTTTGCTTGTAGCACTAATCCCTGTTCCTTTCAGATGTTTTCTCTCTCTTTTGTAAGCTGATTTCCCAGGAATCGATATGTGAATGTATTCCTTGCCATTTTGTGGCTTTATTTATTTAAAGCCAAACTCATCTTGAGCCTTTTCTCTACAAGAAAACCTGACAAATAATTGGAGGTTTGAGAAGTTGCAATGTTAACTACTTATGCACGGCCTAGACTATGAGGTGTTTTGAGTTGAGATTTTGCACGTTAATAGAATACATCATTTTTCACATCTAGATAATTCTCAGAATATTTTATATCTTTAAAATGTCATTTTCAAAAATTTCAAAAAAAGGCTACATATAACTGGGGCTAAATTTTGCCGCACTCACAAAATCAGAACCAACTGCCTTCGTCAAAATAATAACCGCAGAGCTGCTGAAATATTGCTACACTTCATAATGAGCTGCTTGAACATCTAGAAAAATAAGCGTCTTGGCCCAAACATAATACGTACTTTGCAAATTAGTTGACACAAAGAAAACTAGCTTAGTTGAAAAAAATATCCCGAATGGAAATACGGCACGGAGCTCGCGAGTGTGGCGTAAACTGACGTGATGACAGCGACCGCAGCCACCAGGAGAGCGAAAAGGATGTAGGGCCTCTTGCTCCAGCGGCCCATGATCCCGAGCGCGAACGGGTAGAGCAGCAGCAGCATCCACACGTTGAACACCAGCCCGGTCGACGCCCCGGCCACCTGCGCGGCCGACCACCGCCCGGCAATCGCCTTTCCGGCGGCAGCGCCGATGGCTGCCACGTTCACGGCCATCACCACCACCGTGGGCACCAATAGCGGCACCCACTGCACGTCGTACAGCTCCGCGAGCCTCTCCCTTGCGCCGCCCGTCAGCTTCTTGGCCGTCAGCTTGAAGGACACTCCCTTGAGGCCGAGGGCCCTGAGCAGGATGTGCAGCAGCGCCGTCGGGTACACGCCCGTGGTGCCGATGATGTAGAACTGCTCGTTGCGGATCCAATCGAGCAGCGTGAGGCCCGCCCACTTGATCTCCACCATGCCGATCAGCTCCACTGTGGCGATGATGACGGCGACGAACAGCGCAAACGTCTGGAACGGCCTCTGGATGTAGAACTGGCCATGGACGAGCCACATCACCGGGTAGAGGTCGTACATGACGAGGAAGAAGGTGGAGACCGGGTAGGTGGTCATGTTGATGTAGGCGATGCGCTGCATCGGGTGGAGCCGGCGGCCGGCGAGGAGCGGGCAGAAGCGGGAGAAGAACATCTCCAGGGAACCACCGGACCAGCGCAGGATCTGGTACAGACGCTCCGTGAGGTTGATCGGCGCCGTTCCCCGGAACGCGTCCGGCTCCATGGCGCAGTACGTTGACCGCCACCCGTTCCGGTGCAGCCGGAAGCCGGTCACCACGTCCTCCGTCGCGATGTTGTACACCCACCCGACATCGTTGCCCCACTCCGTGCCGGCCTCGTACGCGCACGTCATCACGCTTGCAAGCTCCGCGTCCACGCTCGCCGTCTCCTGGAGCGTCGCGGGCGACGCGATGGATCGTTCTTGGTTCGCCGCCGCCGGCATCGAGTTGATGAAAGCCGTCGACTTGCCGAAAACGTTTGGCCTTTGCAAGACCTTGGCCTTGGCGGCGTCATCGGGCCGCCACTGGGGAGGGTCGGCGCCGTAGAGCGCGACGCGGCGGAACATACAGCCGGTGCCGACGAAGGAGGGGCCCTGGATGCCGTTGAGGCCCAGGAGGGTGGCGTCGAAGAACATGCGGTTGTGGTTGCAGTACCGGTCCGTCGGGTCGACATCGTCGAAGCGCTGCGGGAACTGGACGAAGGCGGTGTTGTCGCCGTCGCGCGGGTCGAGCATGAAGCACATGGCGGCCCGGAAGGCCTGCGAGTTGTTGATGTAGTGGTCGCCGTCGAAGTTGATGATGAAGGGCGCGTTGGACAGCAGCGCAGACACGCGCAGCTGCACGTTCATGGCGCCCGCCTTCTTCTGGTGGTCGTACGCCGGCCGCTTCTCCCGGGCAATGTACACCAGCGTCGGGAGGCGCACGTCAACGGCGCTGAAGTCCAGAGGGTGGTCGGAGCTTGCTGGCATGCCCAACTGGGGATCATCGCTCGGTTGATTCAACATCACCTGTTGAAAACAATCATATGTCAGCAAACAGTAAATCAGAAGTGTTCTGTTCCTGAATAGTAGTAACCACTGCGTTACTTTCTCCTGCGCAGTGCTAATTAATCATATACTCCTATTACTAAAATGTTAATAATGAGCTTGTACTATCGCTATGTTTGTATCATTGCTTGTACTAGTGCTAAATTACACACATGAACTTGCAGCGCTGTACATAAGATTTGGGGAACCTATACATGCATAAACATGGGACTTGCACTAGTTTTTTCTCTCCATCAATTAAGATTTGGAAATTTGCAACAGAAGAACTAAGGAGCCATCTTATGAACATAAAAGCACTGTTTGTATGGTCATATCCTTTTTTTGTTTTTACCTGAAAAACTGCAGGGTGATGTCCCTTCTTGTGGCCCTTGGCTGGCTCAATCCAGGTTCCTTGCCATTGTGTTCCATCTGCCATCCAAGTTGCATTTACATGTCCTTCTTTCGTGTTTGCTCCGTTGAGCGCCTCCGACCGTTGCTCGATGACAGTAGAAAGCCCATCCAAGCGTGCCTTGAACTCGCCATACTCCGCACGGATACGCCTATGGTCATCAAGGAAGTCACTAGGCGCGTTCCCTGTGTACGGGCGCACATTCCTCCCGAAGTAGCTCTCGGGGGCCCTTGGTTCAACACAGTGTTTCCGGCAAAACGGAACCCACGAAGCCGCAAACTTTGCGGTCTCGAGCAAGCCCTCATAGTGGACCAACGATCCACCGTCATCCGAGAAGTACGTGGAATACTTCTCGGCCGGGTAGTCCGTAGCAAGGATCGACAAAATGGAGTTCATGGTGTAGAGCACCGGCTCATCCACTGGGTCGACGGTGTTGATGAACACGTCCAGGATGGGGAGGTCGGAGCTTCCGTCGGACAAATCGAACTGTTCCCTCAGCATGGACAGCTTGGGGACGCATTTTCTAGGTTTGAGTTTAGTGACCTGGTTCATTAACCAAGTAACCCCGAACCATAGATCCCCTACCACCGAGATCCACCACAACCACATCGAGTCCGAGTCACGGTGCTCCATGCGCCAAGTGAAAAAAAGAATAACCACCATAAGTCTAACCAGTGTCAACAACCTGTTATGCATGGAAACAATAGTATCAGAAAGGGAAAGCTAGTAGATTATTTTACCTAGAATAAATTGCAAAGTTGCAGAGCTCACGTGCTCTTCGATTAAAATAATAGTTCTACTTATAAAATACTTCGAAGAAAACTCACACTTGTGCAATTATTTTTGCGGGCTCACACTTGTGAATATTGTACTAACACTTTGTGCAGGTATAGTATTCCGAAAAGTTTGTACCTTTGCCGTGGCTCGTGAAAAAAAGTGACTGGGCAAGAATTTGATAGTTCAGACATTTTCTTGCAATGTGCTTTCTACAACAATGCAGATTTGCTTATGAGAACTATGTCTATGAGAACTTGTTTACAGCTTAGAATCTGAATCTAATAGAAATCTCTATATGGCATCTTCCAGTAGTACTAGTGTACTTCAGCATTATTTTACGGACATAACTAGTTTTAGTACTAGTACCTTTTTTAAGCCATCTAAGGAAGGAACAGCGAGCATCCTTCCTGGCCGTACGATCTGTTGTGTCGGTGCATTTTTTTTTTAGCCGACGCACGCCTCCTAAACGGCACTGTGCTATGTGGAGTGCCTGCAACTTTTGCTCTTTTTTTTTTTTTGAGAAAGCAACTTTTGCCTTGTTTAACTGTGCCCCTGTCGGCACGCTTGGATTGCCTCACAGATCGCGGCACGTTACTGTTAGCACTCATGATACTAGTAGGCTACTAGCGCCGGGCTTTTGGATTAACTAAACTATTACTCGCCGGCCGTTTAGTGTGCATCAAATTCAGGCGAGGCATTGTGTGCATTTTAGATTTAGATCGAGGGGAACACAAGGTATACGGTACATTCAGACATGCGAAACCCGACAGTTTGATGCCTGTAATATACATGTTTACAGCGAAAGAAAAGGCGGAGCAGAGCTGAGACTGGGAGCACGCACCTGTAAAGGTTGATGAGGAAGCCCTTGACCCTGAACGTCCGGTACAGCAGCGGAGGCGTCCCGCCGCCGCCGCAGTCCTGCGACGCCGCCAACCGGACCTCTTTCTCGTCGGAAGGCACCCAGTACTTGTCCTTGGCGCTGACCACGATCTCGCCGTCGCCGTTCGACGCCGCCAGCAGCGGGTCGGCTAGACGACGGCCGGCGGCCGCTGCCGGTGAAGACATGCCTCGAGATTCGCCTACCACTACCAAAAGCAGCTAGCAGATCTTGCTAAGCTAGCTAGCTCTTGCTTGCTGAGTGAAAGAGTGATCTGCCACTGAACTAAATTACACCCCGTTGGCTCGTTATATATAGAGAGAAAGAGACGCGAGTAGCGACGGCGAGCGGCCCCATGCCCGGACTGGGAGTAGTACGTCTTTGATTCTTTTTATTTCTTTCTGCATGCCGAGCTAGCTACTCGACCAGCTGCGCATCGAGATCCGTGCGGCTCTGACGCTCACTCCAGGACCGCCGCTGCTAGTACTACAGCCGCAACAGAACAACTTTTCCAGCAAGGAAACGTGCGCTAGCTCGAATCCATATGTACGTCCGCCTGTTTGTTGACGGTGCCGATCGATCCTCCGATTGGCTGGAGTTAACTTTTATTTCCGGCAGAGGGTCTTAGCCTAACAAGTAGTAACAATCAAGGTACTGTTAGTCTGTAAAATCAGTACGTACTACCGGTCGATCGACACTGGCGCGGGACGAGATGTGCAGTGCAACTCATGCAAAACCGTGGGCTGAAACCGGCGGGATGGTTGTCCACGTAGTCGCTTCTCGTATTCCATGTGAAAATTTTGGTCTATATTGCACGGGTTTTAAAGCATCCTAAATCTCGACTCTGGATGAACTTTGGAATTGGCCGTTTTCAGCAAGTCAAATTCTGCTCGCACTTGTTGGAAAAAACAAAAGCTCGTGCATGTGCGAGAGAGACATGATGGGAGCTCGTCCGCTACCGTGAAATTCTGGAATGAGAAATTAGGTTAACTCCCGCTGACTTGTACCTTGTACCGCCTATTTACACCCCTCCACCTTGCTAGTGAATCCCGCGCCACCATTTTCCCTCTTTTGACCTATCCGTGCATAGAAGCTTCTTCACCGACGAGCAGGTAAGCGGCGCCATCTACTCCTGTTTGTGGAGTTGCACCACGTCAACTCTTCTTCCTCCACTTCTCCGAGATGTTGTCTTCGTCTTCCGATGTTTAGCATCTAACCCTACCTATGATACTTCAGATCTGTTACGATATGATCGCCCATAGTAGATATGGAGGTAGTATGATAAATTTTGCAACTCTAGCTTCAGGATGTAGTGAGGAAGAGCAGTGCTTGATGATACAGTGTGGGGAAGAACTAGTATGAACCGATGCTTAACATGATTCTCCGATCCCTAGGAGAAGGTTGAGTCTCCTGATCAGTCGGCAACCTTAGTGTTGCCTCTACGATATGTGTTAATGCCTGATGCATACTAGCCAATTCAGAAGAGGAACAATATGACATGGCCAGCTTCTTTGTCCACCTTCGTCCTCAACTGGGTGTGTCATTTGAGCAAGAATGGAGCCTTGATGGATGAGGGGTTCAAAGTGAAGGACATCGAAGCTGTTGCGGAGGATGTCTTCAGGTTTTGTGGCCATCGAGTTGAGGCAGCCCAGATATACAACCATTTGATGCATTGGAGAACAAGGTTGGTTCAGGTGCTGAAGATCAAAATGCTTGAGGAGGTGCGCTGGGAGGAGGATACATCGAATTTGATGATGGGCGGCGAGCACTACTATGCGCACATCAAGGTTGGATAAAATTTCCCTTGTTTCACTACATTCACTACTATGAACAAAAACTGCAAACTAACTATGTTGTCACGTAGGTTCCCCGAAGGACACCGAGTTGATCAACAAGCCTATTCAGAACTATGCTCATATGAAGGTAATCTATGGTGGTCGTACTCCATAGCACACATCACTCCAACTGTGACACACCATGCTCTTAGCAACCTATGGAGAACAAGGCACATGCCACCAAGTATCTTGCGATGACCCTTGATCACGCGATGAGATATTTCATGGTCTTCCTGGACAAGCATTACTTCAGAGGATCCGATTGTGGTGCCGATGGGTGTCAACACCCGGATTTTTCAATCCTAGATGCCTGTTATGCCATACATCGCAATCCCAGGATTACCATTTTTGCGAGACATAACAGAATTGGATACCATAGTACTTCATCCATTACAACGATACATAAGTTCTTACACAAATAGGGATCTCATGATCCAGTCCTTAATACAACATCAAGCAATGAATACGGCATAATAACGGTAGCGAGGCGAGGCTCCATCTTCGGGTCAGTGCAATGCCGACGATGGGAGATGATCCTAGTTGTCGAATCCCCTGGGTCCATCCTCCGTACTCTTCATAGTCCGCCATGGAATAGCCAGGACAAAGCCATGAGTACTCTTTAAGTACTGCAAACTAATACTAACAAGAAAGAGGGTTTTTGGATAATAGGACACTAGGCTCTAGGGTTGTTTTGCAAAAGCCAGATTTATACCACTAAGTTCCAAAGCTGGTCACAAATTTTATACCTCCTACTTGGGATCTTGTATTTACATTACCGACTCTATTATGTTCAAGTCAAAGACTCAGGTCGTTCACAAGTCATTTTGAAAGTCCGACGGGGAACAAGATGGCCACTCAATCGCTCCATAATCATGACGCCTATTCAATAGTTTGACACTGCAGATTGTACACTTTCACCACAACATTCGATAAATCCGTGAACAAATCCAATTCACCATACTCGTGATGCGGATAATCAATCCTAACCTTCCATTTACACTTCCTAGTATAAGCACCTCTCCTGAGTTTGGCCTCCCAACCATGACCACCGTCATCTTGGGTACCGCACATGTGGACAATCTTCACAAGGTAGCCTCACTGACCTTGGCCGTGAGGGAACTAATACTAAGGTATATAAGTTTCAGTCAAGCCCTACCCAATATTCGGGTATTGTGGTTGTACGGTAAAATTGGAATGGTATCGCATCCGCACAACCATCAGTTTTATAAAGGGCTAAGGCTCATGCCTCAACATTTTCATCACCAAAATCATCAAGTGTTTGGAAACACATGTCCAAAACATTTCAATAGAATGATCCATCATTCCAAGGTTTTCATAACCATTTTTCCACCAAGTATTCCCATTTGAAGTTGATCAAGTTTTATACTTAGCTCTAGCATCTACAGTGGGGTAGTACTAATAGAGGGTGGTATCTAGTGGAGTTGCAAATAAGTCCAACCTTATACCATGTGATATCAAGGTTTCTAGCTTAGGCCAAATTTTAATGTTCTTTATGCAACCTTCAAAGACAATCGTCTAGTTTCTACCAAACTTCTTGGGTAGCCTCTAAGTAAACTTTGGTAAGGAAAAAGAGTAAAAGCTTGCCATAAAACTAGGATTGGTTTAGCAAGTGGGTATGGTTACATACGCTTAGGGCATATAGTAATCATGTCACAAGCATGGGTTGTGGCAACAATAGGGTATCTTGCAAGTGTTAGCTTGCATCAATATCAGTCTAAGCTTGCATAGTTACTAGCTTGCTCAATCAACTAGTAGTATTAGGCTTGCCTTGCGTGCAGCAAAGGTTGAAGTTCTCTTGACTTCCTCCTCGTAGTATCCTCCTTCTTCGTAGCCTTGGTGCATTAGCGCCTATGAATAAATACGAGGTACACAATCACCAAACAATACTTAACTACTTGCAATCATCACACACAAGGGTCCTATAGATGATCTAGCATCATCTCTATCATTACAAGGTTAAATATTGGTTTAAGTCTTCTTATTTTAAAAAAAGTAATTTCTACTCATTGAAGAGCTACTTAAGATTTAATATTCTCCAAACTAAACATGGGATCATGTTGACACATGTCATCACCACATGTTGTAGTCCATGGGAATGTGATTTAAAGTGGTGTCACAATTTAACAAGGTTTTACCCTTTTATTTTAATTAATTAAAGTGGCTAGAAATGCTTATGAAGCATTCCTTTATTCCTTGAACATTATTTCTGCAAGTAACCTATATATTTTTATATATTCTGAAAGGTATGGTTGAAAGTGATTTTTGAGAGTTGGAATCAACTCAAAAGCTATTGTGGTTTAAATTTGAAAAATGTTTGAATGCAGAAAAGCTTCTGCCTTGTCATTTTTGCTAAGGGTGATCTACAGATCCAAATGACTTGAATCCAACGGGCTTGGATTAAGCATTCACAGACCTTTCCAACAAAATTGGTTTCATCTAATTTGGTGCACTAAATTGTTCTGGGTTGATTTTTGAAGTTGGGTACTGAAGTGTGTCTGAATTTAAAAAGAAAAAGTTTAATTTGAACTGCTAGGTCGCGGAAGTTCTAACGGCCGCCTAAGCGCAGTGCTCCGTGGGATGCTTAAGTGGGTGTCCCCACCGCCGCTGACACGGGCTGGGTTAAGATGGGGCAACGTGGTTCGTTAGATCTGGTTCTAATCCAACTACCGAGGGTCATCGTCGACGCGAGATCTGCCCGCGAGAATGAAACCCAGCGCAGCCGCTGAGGGGTGCTGGGGCTCACCGGTAATCGCGAGGGTCGGCGAGGCGGGCGAATGACGGTCGACGGCGAACCTCCTGCACCGGTGGCTTCTCTGGGGCGGCTCCAATCGCTGGCTTTCTTCTCCCAGCCGCAGCTCGGTGAAATTCCGGCAGGTGGTGCTCGCTTGCTCGGGAATGGTGTGGCACGATCGGAGGAGAGGGAGTGAGATGGTGTGAAGAAATCGCGGGGTGGCCTCTATTTATAGTCGAGCGAGGGACCGCCGGGCGCAAGGTGAGCTCGTCGGAGGCGATGTTACAGCAGCTAAAGGCATGGGCAAGGGTAGGGACGGTCTTGTCTCCCTGGCGATGCTCAACGGCATGGTCGCGAGGCATGGGCGGTGGTTTGGTCTGAACGGCGGTGCTCGCGCGTAGGCGGCGTTCGACGGGCGCGGCGGGCTGTATGGCGCGGGCGTTAAACGGGATGTCTAGCGTCTCGGTCGGTGGTGATCGTGTGTGCGCGGTGAGGGCGCGCGCCGTGTGGGTGGTGGTCGAGGTGGCGCTCGCGCACGCCGCATGGTCTGGCGTGTCTTGTGCGCGTGGTCCGTGGCTTGGCAACGCCGCTGGCCGAGGACAGTGGCGGTGGACGCGGGCTGCCTCGACAAGGTTGGCACGCTAGTTCTTCCTCTAGCTTGCCGCCCACTTTGGGGTGACATGGGGTTGCTCACTGCTCACCATTAATGGCAATGGCAAGCTCACGGGGTGCTAGTGCTGGTCTAACCTTGCTAGATGATCTATCGATTGTGTGAGAGCTAACTAGGGAACAAGTTAGGCTAATCACGCACACTATAGTGTTTGATGTTTTGTTTGATTTGTGTCTCCAACCTGCTTGATGAAATGGCCGCATGAAATCAAGTTTTGAATTTTGAAATGATTTTGGTGGGTTTGCTAGATTGGTTCCGTGAGTCTGCAGATGCTTGGGTTTTGAAAATTGGGCTTGTTTAAGTGGGTTTTGAAAAGTGGGATCTTCCCATATGAAGAAGATTCAATTTTGAGTTGTCATTTAAACTATGCATTTGAAAGTTTCTGGATGATCACAAGGTGGGCCTTGATACTTTGTTATGAGTACATTCAAGGTGCAAAGATCCGTAAAAGTTTCATAGGTTTTGAAAGTTTGAGACAGCCAAAGTAGGCATGGGAGTTAAATTGGTCAAAATGACCATTCACTTAATATATTGGTTTTGACTTATTTTTCTTTAGGAAAAGTGTGGGGAATATTTTAGATGATGTTCTTTTCACCTAAGAAACATTTTACAAGCAATGGATCACACAAACAAAGTGGTTTTAAAGAATTTCAAAATTCATGCATACACATATACATGCTTTCATGAATTGATTTAGAAAAGTTTTTGTTAACCCTAAACTTTAGGATTAGTGTTTTGTTGATCTAGGTTTGATATTTTTGGGATGTTACAAACCTTCCCCTCTTAAACAAAATATCGTCCCGAGATTTGAAAAAGGATGAAAAGATTACCTAGGATTTGAAGAGATCTGGAAACTCCGTCCTGATGTGATCTTCGCTCTGTGTAGCTTCCTTCGTGTGGTTGCTCCAATCAATCTTGAGAAACTTGATGCTTCGGGTTCGGTTGTTCAAAATCTTCTTCCAATATACGGATGGGTACTTCAGATAGGTCAGTCATCATTGATCTCTATGGTCCTATGATCGATATTCTTGAACACTTGGTCTTCTCGGGACTTCTAGACATTTCTTGAAGTAACGAGATATGGAACACATTGTGCAATCACGACATCTCTTCCGTAGCTCGAGTTGATACGATACTTCTCCTCGACGGTTCAAGATTTTGAAAGGTCCGATATATCCTGGGGCTAACTTTCCTTTGAGTTGGAAACGTTGCATTCCTTCAATGGCAACACTTTCGTAAACAAAGTCTCCAATGTTAAAGGCGAGGTCTCGACGCCTCTTGTCGGCGTAACTCTTTGTCGAGATTGGGCTGTCTTGAGGTGCTCGAATCTTGTGAACCTTCTTCCGCTTCGTAGGATGTCGGGTCCAAAATTTGACTCTCCTACTTCCGACCAGTTCAAAGGGGTGCGGCACTTCCTTCCGTACATGAACTCAAATGGGGCCATTTGCAAACTGGCTTGGTAACTATTGTTGTAGGAAAATTCTGCAAACGGCAGACAGTCTTCCCACTTGGATCCATACTCTAGCACACATGCTCTAAGCATATCTTCGAGTATTTGGTTTACTCGCCCGCTTTTCCATCGGTCCGAGGGTGATACGCCAGATCAAATCTAGGCGGTTCCTAAACCTTCGGACCTTCTTCCGTAATCTCGAGGTAAACCGAGTTCCTCGATCCGATATGATATTCTTGGGGACTCCGTGCAAACTAACGATCCTAGCGATGTACAACTCGCTAGCTTCAACTCGATAGGTGGTTTTAACGGCAAGAAATGGGCGACTTTGGACAATTTGTCCACTATGACCCAAATAGAGTCATTTCCCTACTAGAAGTAGGTAGTCCGATGATAAAGTCCATTCCTGTAATTCCATTTCCATTCGAATTTGCAAAGGTTGCAACAATCCATGGTCTTTGATGTCCCGCTTGACTCCGACATATATCACACTTGGCGATATAGCTTCCGATTTCTCTCTTCATCTTATGCCACCAGAATTGCTCCTTCAAATCTTGATACATCTTAGTTCCTCCTGGATGGATAGAATAAAGAGTATCATGGGCCTCCTTCAAGATAACTTCTTTTAACTCGAATCACTGGTACACAAAGGCGTCCTTTGTACCACAAAACTCCTTCTTCGTCCTCGGTGAATCCGGGTACTTTGCCTGTACCGATACGACGTTTAATTCCGTCGATACTAGCATTTCCTTTCTGCGCCTCTTTAACCTGACTGATCAAAGTGGGCTGAAGTTCTATGCTAGCCAAAAATCCTTCACTTACTAATTCTAGTCGAAAATCTTCCATCTCCTTGTGCAAACTTGGTTGCTCCTCCAAAATCATGGAGTTCAAGCGGCACGACAATCTGCTAAGGGCATTGGCTACTACGTTGGCTTTTCCAGGGTGATAATGAATGTCCAGGTCGTAATCCTTGATTAGCTCAATCCATCTTCTCTGCCTCATATTCAGCTCCTTCTGAGTGAATATATACTTTAGGCTCTTGTGATCCGAATAAATCTCACAACGGTTTCCCATAAGGTAATGTCTCCATGTCTTCAGGGCTAGAACTACTCATGAAGTTCGAGGTCATGGGTTGATAATTTTGTTCATGCCGCTTCAATTGTCGCGATAGATAGGATATAACTTGGCCTTCTTGCATTAGCACACATCCGAGACCAATCTTGGATGCACAATACACATCGAAGGGCTTCGTGATATCCCAAGATGATCAAGATTGAAGGAAATCAATCTCCTTTTGAGTTCTTGAAACTCGCTTCACACTTGTCCGTCCATTCAAACTTCTTGTCCTTCTTCAAGAATTGGGTCATGGGTCGGGCGATACTAGAGAATCCTTCTACTGAATTTGCGGTAATATCCCGCCAATCCGAGAAAAGCACGAACTTGGGTTTGAGTGGTTGGGGCTTGCCAATCTTCTACATCTTTCACTTTGGCGGTCAACGGCAATTCCTCCCATGATACAATGTGACCGAGGAATCCTACTTCCCGTAACTAATTCACATTTAAATTTTGCATACCGATGCTCTCTAAGGGTTCCAAGAATGGTCCTTAGGTGTAGCTCATGTTCTTCTTCCGATTTGGAATAAATCAAAATGTCTTCGAAAACAACGACAAACTTATCCAGAAGTCCATAAAATCTTATTCATGAGGTTCATGAAATAAGCGGGCATTGGTTAATCCAAAAGACATGATCAGATACTCATACAACCCATATCCGTGGTAAAGGCGCTTTGGAATATCCTCTCAGCAATTTTGAGTTGATGATAACCAGTTCTAAGATCAATCTTAGAAAACACTGGCACCACCAACCGATCAAACAAATCCTCTATCTTGGGCAAGGGATACTTGTTCTTGATGGTGACATCATTCAACTTTCGATAATCCGCATACGTACGGTTACCTCCATCCTTCTTGTCCACAAATAAGACAGTGACCTCCATGGGGACACTTGGTTGAATCAATCCGATTTCTA
Source organism: Avena longiglumis (assembly GCA_030063025.1). Classification (NCBI taxonomy): domain Eukaryota; kingdom Viridiplantae; phylum Streptophyta; class Magnoliopsida; order Poales; family Poaceae; genus Avena; species Avena longiglumis. The sequence continues at coordinate 446,069,314 of CP125978.1, forward strand.
ACATGGAATCCATTTGCTTCTTGATTCTTCTAGTTCGGACGGGTTCATACTATAGGGTCTCGGGCTATAGGTCCTGTTAGGATTAGTTCGATGATAAACTCGATATCCCTATCTCGGGGCATACCGCAAAACATCTGAAATACATCGGGTATTCACAGCATCATCCGAACTTGGTCGATGGTAGGTTGGGCTAGACTCTTGTTACACTTGAATTGGCGAGGTAAGGTTTCCATATATGCTCGACTAATATTCCGGTGGTACTAGTCATGGTAATGGCTTTGGCACAAATCATTCCTTTATGTTTGGACATCCAATCCATTCCTAGTACTACTTCCAAACCTTTAGTTCCGAGTACTATTAGATTAGCATAAAATCTATGCCATGGATTCGATAGGGACGGCTTTGCAAATTTGCCTAGCCTTGGTGGTTGATCCGGAATTTGTACAATCATCACATGCTTCATTTGGTTGGTTGATTTTACTAGTGCATGCAAATTCTTGGTGACAAATGAATGCGATGCACCGAATCAAACAACACTCTTTAAGTAATCTTGAATTAACAGAAAACATACCCAAAGACGACGTCTGGCGCTTCGAAGCTTCAAAGATGCATGAGAAAAAGGCGGCCATTACGGTTGAGTGAAATTCTTGGGGCAAATCTTCTCCCGGTGGACACGACGTCTTGGCTGGGACATTGGTATTAGGGGGCAGCGTTCTTCTTGTTGGGGCACTCGTTGGAATAGTGGCCTTTATTTCCACATCATAACAGTCACTTGGGACTTGTCCTTGGTCGCGATAGGCACAAGATTGCTTCCATCCTCGGGGCGAGATTGGGGTTACGGTAGCATGGTTGGTGTTGAACTTGGGTGGCACGGTGAAAGTGCTAGAATTGCCGGGGTTGTTGTGATTTCCTCCGGGTCTAGGGTTTCCACGGTTGGGATAGTTCGGACGGGTCATAGGGGGTCTGTTGGTTCTTGGGGCAAATCCTGGAGATGGGTTGGTATTTTGGAAGTTCTTGAGCTTAGATCCGTGGTTGTCCTGATTTACATGACCTTGGTTGTTGTGGGCTAGCTGGGCTATCTGTTGCAGAGTAGCTAGGTTGGCTTGGCCCGCCGCTCACTTTCGCGGTCGAAGTCAACATTTGCGGATCTGCAACATTGGGTCCGGGTTGAACCACTTCCTCCACGTGGCATCTGAGGATGGATATAGATCATGAGAAAAGAGGGAAATTTCTAAGGTTTTGGGTCTTTGAAAAGTTTTTAGAGTTGACTCAAGTTTTTCTAGCAACTTGCTTTTTCATTCATTCACTCATAGCACACAGTACAACACACACCACAACAAAGCAAAGCAGATGGTTTTAAGAACCATGCTGGGAACTACGATACAGTGGGACCGATTACTACTCACTACGCTAGTGCTCAGTGCTACTACTGCTCGGAGTCAGTGGCTTCATCATCTCCGCATCATCGATAAAGGCGAAATCATCCTCATCGGTGAAGAAGTCCATGGCTCGGTCCTCCGTAAAATCATCGTCATCGCTGAGATAGGAGTAAGGGTCTCCACGAAGATCTTCTCCGCATTCTCCCTTTCCTCTAACGCATGTCTCTCTCATGGATGGTCTCTTCCAGCTGAGATGCGATGGCGAAGACGGGCAATACGCGCCTTCTTGTCGGTGGCGCGTAGACTTGCGATCCTTTGCTAGCATGGCGATGGTCCGATCCTTCGCCTTGATGATGGCGACTTGTGGTTATAATAGTCACGGCAGCTTGTCCGCCTCACGACGATCATACATCATGAAGCTAAGGTGGTCCAATTGAGTCTTCACGGGGTGGTATGGGGCTTCGGTGGTTGACCTTTGGCATCCCGCCTTGGGCAAAACTCAAAGCGAGTACCCTTGATCTGATTGATGCTATGCCCACACAGACGGGAAAGAGCTTCCTGCATTGCTCGGGCAAGTCCATCGAGCCAGTTGTTTTCCCTCAAGGTAAACTGAATTCCCTCCGCGGTGGGAGGTTCAATCTTTCCTCGGAGACTTGCAACTATTAGCCATCGAGATCTTCTCCCCTTGATCATTGAGCTGAGCTCAAGAACTCGGGATGCGCGCCCAAAAGTTCCTAAGTCGATCCAGATCCTCTCAAAGATAAGGTCCCTCCATTTCCGAGTTGGTAAAACTTGTCATTTACGTCCATCTATAAAAATAGAGGAGGAGTTAGCAAAGTGATCAAGTGTGTCAAAATTTTATATATTTTGCAAGAGTTTTTGAGGTACATGAGGTTTAGTAAAGAATTTAAGAGGTAAGAATGAGAATAAGTTTTAAATAGTTTTGTTTTTGAGTATTGAAACTAAGTTTTTGGTTCAGTCCAATCTAACTAGGGTCTCCTATGGTCGATGGCTCGATACCAACTTGTCAACACCCGGATTTTTCAATCCTAGATGCTCGTTATGCCATACATCGCAATCCCGGATTACCATTTTTATAGACATAATGTAATTGGATACCATAGTACTTCATCCATTACAACGATACATAAGTTCTTACACAAATAGGGATCTCATGATCCAGTCCTTAATACAACATCAAGCAATGAATACGGCATAATAACGGTAGCGTGGGCGAGGCTCCATCTTCGGGTCAGGCAATGCCGACGATGGGAGATGATCCTAGTTGTAACCGCCCCGGGGTCCATCCTCCGTACTCCTCTTCATAGTCCGCCATGGGAATAGCCAGGACAAAGCCATGAGTACTCTTTAAGTACTGCAAACTAATACTAACAAGAAAGAGGGGTTTTTGGATAATAGGACACTAGGCTCTAGGGTTGTTTTGCAAAAGCGATTTATACCACTAAGTTCCAAAGCTGGTCACAAATTTTATAACTCCTAATTGGGATCTTGTATTTCCATTCACAACTCTATTATGGTCAAGTCAAAGTCTCGTGTCTCACAAGTCATTTTGAAAAGTCCGACGGGGAACAAGATGGCCACTCAATCGTCCATAATCATGGACGCGCTATTCAATAGTTTGACACTGCAGAGATTGTACACTTTCACCACAACATTCGATAAATCCACAGAACAAATCCTGAATTCACCATACTCAATGTCACGGATAATCAATCCTAACCTTCCATTTACACTTCCTAGTATAAGCACCTCTCTGTGAGTTTGGCCTCCCAACCATGACCACGCCATCTTGGGTACGCATGTGGACAATCTTCACAAGGTAGCCTCACTGCAGACCTTGGCCGTGAGGGAACTAATACTAAGGTATATAAGTTTCAACAAGCCCTACCCAATATTCGGGTATTGTGGTTTATGCAGTAAAATTGGAATGGTATCGCATCCGCATAACCATCGCTTTTATAAAGGGCTAAGGCTCATGCCTCAACATTTTCATCACCAAAATCATCAAGTGTTTGGAAACACATGTCCAAAACATTTCAATAGAATGATCCATCATTCCAAGGTTTTCATAACCATTTTTCCACCAAGTATTCCCATCTAAAGTTGATCAAGTTTTATGCTTAGCACTAGCATCTACAGGTGGGGTAGTACTAATAGAGGGGTGGTATCTAGTGGAGTTGCAAATAAGTCCAACCTTATACCATAAGCTGATATCAAGGTTTCTAGCTTAGGCCAAATTTTAATGTTCTTTATGCAACCTTCAGCACAACTGTCTAGTTTCTACCAAACTTCTTGGGTAGCCTCTAAGTAAACTTTGGTAAGGAAAAAGAGTAAAAGCTTGCCATAAAACTAGGATTGGTTTAGCAAGTGGGTATGGTTACATACGCTTAGGGCATATAGTAATCATGTCACAAGCATGGGTTGTGGCAACAATAGGGTATCTTGCAAGTGTTAGCTTGCATCAATATCAGTCTAAGCTTGCATAGTTACTAGCTTGCTCAATCAACTAGTAGTATTAGGCTTGCCTTGTGCAGCAATGGTTGAAGTTCTCTTGCTTCATCCTCGTAGTATCCTCCTTCTTCTTCGTAGCCTTGGTCGGTACTAGCGTCTATGAATAAATACGAGGTACACAATCACCAAACAATACTTAACTACTTGCAATCATCACACACAAGGGTCCTATAGATGATCTAGCATCATCTCTATCATTACAAGGTTAAAGATTGGTTTAAGTCTTCTTATTTTAAAAAAAGTAATTTCTACTCATTGAAGAGCTACTTAAGATTTAATATTCTCCAAACTAAACATGGGATCATGTTGACACATGTCATCACCACATGTTGTAGTCCATGGGAATGTGATTTAAAGTGCTGTCACAATTTAACAAGGTTTTACCCTTTTATTTTAATTTAAAGTGGCTAGAAATGCTTATGAAGCATTCCTTTATTCCTTGAACATTATTTCTGCAAGTAACCTATATATATTTTTATATATTCTGAAAGGTATGGTTGAAAGTGATTTTTGAGAGTTGGAATCAACTCAAAAGCTATTGTGGTTTAAATTTGAAAAATGTTTGAATTCAGAAAAGCTTCTGCCTTATCATTTTTGCTAAGGGTGATCTACAGATCCAAATGACTTGAATCCAACGGGCTTGGATTAAGCATTCACAGACCTTTCCAACAAAATTGGTTTCATCTAATTTGGTGCACTAAATTGTTCTGGGTTGATTTTTGAAGTTGGGTACTGAAGTGTGTTTGAATTTAAAAAGAAAAAGTTTAATTTGAACCGCTGGCCGCGGGAAGTTCTAACGGCCGCCTGCTAAGCGCAGCGTTCAGCTGGATGCTTAAGTGGGTGTCCCCACTCGCCGCTGACACGGGCTGCGGCGGTATGGGCAACGTGGTTCGTTAGATCTGGTTCTAATCCAACCCGAGGGTCATCGTCGACGAGACTGCCCATGAGAATGAAACCTAGCGCCAGTGAGGGGTGCCGGGTCTCACCGGGTACACAGGGTCGGCGAGGCGAATGACGAAGTCGACGACGGCGAACCTCCCCGTACCGTGGCTTCTCTGGGCGGCTCCAATCGCTGGCTCCTTTCTTCTCCGGCAATGCGGGCTCGGTGAAATTCGCAGGTGGTGCTCGCTTTGCTCGGGAATGGTGTGGCACGATCGGAGGAGAGGGAGTGAGATGGTGTGAAGAAATCGCGGGGTGGCCTCTATTTATAGTCGGCGAGGGACCGTCGGGCGCAAGGTGAGCTTGTCGGAGGCGATGTTACAGCAGCTAAAGGCATGGGCAAGGGTAGGGGACGGTCTTTGGTCTCTGGCGATGCTCAACGGCATGGTCGCGAGGCATGGGCGGTGTGGTTTGGTCTGAACAGGCGGTGCTCGCGCAGGCGGGCGTTTCGACGGCGGGCGGTGGTATGGCGCGGGCGTTAAACGGGATGTCTGGCGGTCTCTGGTCGGTGGTGATCGTGTGTGCGCGTGAGGGCGGCGCAGTGCGGGTGGTGGTCGAGGGTGGCGCCTCGCGCACGGCATGGTCTGGCGTGTCTTGTGCGCTGGTCTGGGCTTGGCAACGCCATGCTGGGACAGTAGTGGCGGTGGACGGTGGCTGCCTCCTGCATAAGGTTGGCTAGTTCTTCCTCTAGCTTCTTTGTCCACTTTGGGGTGACATGGGTTGCTCATTGTTCACCATTAATGGCAATGGCAAGCTCACAGGTGCTAGTGCTGGTATAACCTTGCTAGATGATCTATCGGATTGTGTGAGAGCTAACTAGGGAACAAGTTAGGCGAATCATCGCACACTATAGTGTTTGATGTTTTGTTTGATTTGTGTCTGCAACCTGTTTGATGAAATGGCCGCATGAAATCAAGTTTTGAATTTTGAAATGATTTTTGGTGGGTTTGCTAGATTGGTTCTGGTGAGTCTGCAGATGCTTGGGTTTTGAAAATTGAGCTTGTTTAAGTGGGTTTTGAAAAAGTGGGATCTTCCCATATGAAGAAGATTCAATTTTGAGTTGTCATTTAAACTATGCATTTGAAAGTTTCTGGATGATCACAAGGTGGGCCTTGATACTTTGTTATGAGTACATTCAAGGGGTGCAAAGATCCGTAAAAGTTTCATAGGTTTTGAAAGTTTGAGACAGCCAAAGTAGGCATGGGAGTTAAATTGGTCAAAATGACCATTCACTTAATATATTGGTTTTGACTTATTTTTCTTTAGGAAAAGTGTGGGGAATGTTTTAGATGATGTTCTTTTCACCTAAGAAACATTTTACAAGCAATGGATCACACAAACAAAGTGGTTTTAAAGAATTTCAAAATTCATGCATACACATATACATGCTTTCATGAATTGATTTAGAAAAGTTTTTGTTAACCCTAAACTTTAGGATTAGTGTTTTGTTGATCTAGGTTTGATATTTTTGGGATGTTACAATGGGACTGTTGGTTGAGGTGCCGATGATGATGACGAGTATGATGTATATTTTAGTGTGGCTAGCCTTGGTCAGAACTGATGCCAAATCTGTATATTTCGCGAGATGGTATTAAGTTATAACCCCTCAGTGATGAACTTGTACTACATCACGAGCAGTTGTTTGTGAACTCTTCGTACAACACTAATGTTGTGACTGTTTATATTATGTGGAAATACTCTAATAGTCGTTCCCCTTTCCAATTCTCTAAAACACATTTTTTCCGTGTTCTTGTGATAAGTAACCTCACCACATAGGCTAGGAGGCGACGGTATAAGGTTGAATGCATGTAACCAAACAACTAGCATTTAGCGAAAACACAAACTTCAGGCAAACAAACACCTGGGGATTGGCTTCTCCTATGATGTAGGAAACAAAATGTGGGGAACCAAACTAGTCTCACGATAGGAATTAGAGGTTGTATTCCTACGCGTGCGGCTTTGCTATAAAGCCATGCTCATAAGATGTCCAAACCGGTGCAGGCAACCAAACACGCTCTAAAGTGTTTCTAGTAGATACTCTCTCCGTTTCAAAATATAAAATATTTTAGCTTCGTAAAATGGATGTATCTAGACCCCTTTTGGTGTGTAAGTTCATGTAGGTTTAGAGTGGACCTACACACTAAAGTGATCTTAGGTTTGGAGTGGGCATCCTAGTTGAGGAAAAATGAAGAGTTATTGCAAGTATGGGAAACCAACGAAAACACGCAATTATGATAATTGCTTTGCCGTAATCTGAACCAATAGACATATTTTTTAGTCAATCTGTACAATAAATCATATCAACCACAAGATATAAGAGGGGGGAAATGTATAAATTGTGAGTGATATTTCCCTTTATTGATCGCCAAAGATGCCTGACAGAGTGACAGTACACATCCCTTATGCTAGTACCAATCAACTTTAGTTTTTTCACGTAGAACACGTGCACTAGATGAAGCATGTGATCTACACGTTCCATCTGTCAGGGACAGAAAATGCATGCATCTGAGTTCTGACCAGAGGCCTCAATCAATTTGTCTTTTAGACGACTCGAGACTCTCAGCGCATATGAACTCGTTGGATTGGCCTAGGCAAATCTGGCAACTTGTTGGAGGCCACTGCACTACCTGTACCTTGTTTTAGCAACTAGCCGCCTTGTCATAACTCATGCGTACCGTCGGTGTCAATCGGCAACTGTGGACCGTCGAGCTCGATCTGCAAAGTCACGTGGTGCTCGTGGGCTTGCTCTCTTTATTCGAATATAGAGTTTTTTTTAGCATCGCATCTAGAGATTTTGTGTGCTAGCAACGTGCGTTGTGAAATTTCACTGATCGACGGACGGGGCTAACAACATATCTACCATGCTCTCAAACCACGGTAGATTGACACGAGATAAGGCCTTCCACAGCGTACGTTTTCAGTGGTGCCCAATCAAATTTTGGCATCGATAGATCGGTGCCCTCACTCTGCAGAGCCGTTGCCATAAAAAGATTTCTGGACACCGGAGCGTCTACTTGCTCCGATGCCACAAACCAAATTGCAGTAAACAATTAGCTCTATGGCAGTCATTCAATCCTTCAACCACCGTGAATCTGAGAACAAGGCCATTGTTTATATTTTACTAACTGAGTTTATAACCGTTGTGGGGTCCTAACTTTTCTGCATGGTGGTGCCCTCCATTGTGAGGCTGGTGCCATAATTTTTTCTTATGGCGTCGGTGGTGACGTGGCACCTGTTTGATCAATTTGGCGCCGGCTATACTGTGAAAGGCTTTATGGGCCTCCGGAGACGGACGAACATGGCCTCTTATCGGTGGAAGGTTTTTCGTTTTTTTATCTGTTTTTTTGTGTCTTTTTTCGGATGTTGAGGCGACAACTATGTATTAAAATCAAAATAAGGTACTCCCCGCTCTATGCTCACTCCGGTGGTGCATCTAGGGTAGACGAAGGACGTATAGAGTCGTTTGTCCGGCAGATCTCCTAGGTCTTTTATGGTCTTAGCACAATGACTTTACATCTGTCTACTACAACAATCTCTACTACGACAAGATTTGCCTGACTCCGATGATGGAGGGGCGAGGACGACGGTGCGCATTCGGTTCGTGCTAGTGTTTATAGTCGTTGCTAAGTGGTTCAATGATCTATTTATAATTTTTTATTACTTTTGGTCCTCTTTGTACTACCGTTGATGGTTATTAATAGATTGGTGAAATTTCAAAAAAAAAAATAGAATTTAACCCATACATACACTCAGGAAAAACAGACAACTCCAGCTATTGACGGTACCGGTTCAGATTCAAGTGTGAACAGTACTTTTTGGGTTACCATTCACAACTGAATTACTCGGTGTGTAAGTTGAATTTGTAGTTGACTCTGCAGCATTGAGTATGTCACTTATGTTAATCCATTTTCCTCGTAGCACCCCATGCAATGGTAGTGGTAGATATTCGCTCCAACCAGGCTGTTACTAGCACGGAGTACGTATCATCTTCTACAAGAGCAGGCACCAGTGCTACAGGCAATTTGGATGATTACATGCATGCAATGTGGCATTCTTAAAAAGTTAATGATATTTTTTAAATATTTAATAAGTTGAGATGCGTCTAAAACCACACAAAATGCAAATCAACATTCGACCTGTACATAAATAAACAATGGCAGAGCAAACCGGCTCATTGAGCGTGGGAATGCTAGTATAAAAGCATCTCTAGCATATACCTAAAGAACGCCCTAAATAAAAACCGTTACTTTCCGGTTTACACTACGTACGCCTCAAACAGATTAAAAAACATGGACTGGCTCGAATAAAATTATCGAGGCATGGATATTGGACCTCCAGGCCCGTCATATCACTAGGTTTTGGCCGACGAAATCCAGCAACCCTGATCACGGTGAAATGTTGGTGTGTGTATACTTTTGGCACCCGCCTCTTTCCTCCTTCCTCTCCGCCACCTCCTCCCTCCCGCCGCCACCCTAGATTCGAGCCCCTCTGATCCATGCCGCGACACCAAAATGCTTCCTAGCCGCCTGACGTTCAGTTCTCGTCCGTAGGGGAGCTTGACGTAGGCCGATTTATTCAGGCCTCGCGCCAGCTGAGCCATAGACGCCATGGATCTGCTGGGAAGCTCTATGGAAGTTGGTTTTGGACACCTACGTCTAGCCTCGCTTTCGACTGCTTGTCCACAGTTAATTACCCTCGCTCGAAAGGTAAAGTTCTCCGGCTCTATTTTTTAAATTGGCCCTGGATTTGTACAAACAAATCTTGTTTCGTGTAGATGTTGCTTGCATTCGAAAATTTTTACTGGAGGACTCCTCGTCCTCTAAGGATTCGGATATAAAGGAATCCGTTGACGATGATGTTGAGACCCTCATGCTCTTGGGCATTATGAATGAACTATTGGGGATCTTATTCCGGTATGACTATCCAGCATTTGTTCTGCGTAGCCCACACGGAACCGCACGACACTTGGGGGAGAGGTGACGTGATGCGTGTTTTCTAGGGTCTGCTAGAGATGCTCTAAAGCGACGATGGCCAGCGTTTTCCCCTGCATGCGTTTGTACTAATTGATGTGGGCACACTCGTCAAACCAACCCGGGAAGGCGGTCAAGGATGCCAAGAGATGGCTCCATCGAACACTAGAGGAAGAAGGGCTATCCGTTCGCGACCCCTCGGAGCATTAGTCCCGGTTGCGCCACCAACCGAGACTAATGCTGGCACGCGTCCCGGTTGGAGAGGGCACGGGGCCAGGGGGCATGCGTCCCGGTTGGTAAGGGAATCGTCGGTTGGAGCCACCAACCGGGACTAAAGGTTTGGCCACGTGGCGTGGCATGCACCTTTAGTCCCGGTTCTTTGGCTCCAACCGACTAAAGACCCCTGCCTCTATAAATGCAGCCCAGCCCCTCTGCCTCCCACTGCTTTTTCGAATGGTGTAAGGTGTGAGGGGTGTGCTAGTTTTTCTCATGCATGCATTGAAGGTGTTTGTTGAAATGTTTGAGTGAAAAATCCCGTTGAATTTCTCATAGAACAAAAATATAGAAGGTGTCCAGACGCATGAGCTTTCTCCTCTTTATTTCCCTCGATCGAGGTTAGCAATCTTATCTTTTCTAGGTCATTGATACAATTCATGTGTCGGTGTGAATTGGTTATTTCACTATTTATGATGTCCTGTTTTGATAAACTTACTTATATGATGCGAGATGAACGGTCGGGAATGGATGTACGTGTGGCGGGTAGCCGGGTATATCAAAGGCGTGGATAAATTTATCGATGTACGGCAAACAAAGAGAATGGATTTATCGTTGTCCATGTGTTCAATGTCGGAACAACAAGGAGTACTCTTCCTCGAAAATCATTCGCGCCACTGATTATGAAATGTTTCATGCCCAACTATAATTGCTGGACCAAGCACGGGAAAGAGGGGTTATGATGGAAGATGGTGAAGAAGAAGATGATGATAACAACTATCATCATATGTTTCTGAATACTTGATCTTGCAATGGAAGACAATGGAGAGGAAAAGGTGAAGAACGGGCATCGGATGAGCCACCGATGAACTTGGTAGGGTCATTTCGATGCAAAGCGAGCGTGAAACAGAAAATGAAGAGTTGAAGTTAGAGGGCATGTTAGAAGATCACAAGAAATTGTTGTACCCAAATTGTGAAGATGGCAGACAAAGCTCGGTACCACACTGGAATTGTTGCGATGGAAGATGAGTGTGGTCTAACCGACTCCTCATTTGAAAAGATGCTGAAAATAATGAAGCGAAGTTTCCAAAACATAACGAACTTCCCGAGTACCCTCTGAAGCAAAGAAGACTCTCTGTCCTCTGGGATTAGATGTGCAAAAGATACATGCATACATTAATGACTGCATCCTCTACATGTAAGGAGTATGAGAATTTAGATAAATGCCGTTATGCAGCGTTCGGTATAAGATCGACGAGATGACCTGGTGATGTTGAGGAGAGCCCCTCCGGAAGAGGGTTCTGCTAAGGTTATGTGGTATGCTCCTATAATACCAAGTTTGAAACGCATGTTCGTAAACAAAGAGCATGCCAGGTTGTTGCGATGGCACAAAGAAGACCGTAAGAAAAGGCGGAAGTTGAGACACCTGCGATGGGTCACGGTGGAGAAAAATTGAGAGACTTCCCAGACTTTGCGGTGGCGCAAGGAACTTATGGTTTGGTCTAAGTACGGATGGCATGAATCCTTTTGGGGAGCTGCGATCCGCACACTGGCCCGTGACTCTATGTATCTACAACATGCCTCCTTGGTTGTGCATGAAGCGTAAGTTCATTATGATGACGGTGCTCATCCAAGGCCGAAGCAACCGGCAACGACATTGATGTGTACCTTAGGCCATTAGTTGAAGAAATCTTACGGTTGTGGGGCAAACCAGGTGTACGTCGTGGGATGAGAACAAACAGAGCCATTTAATCTACGAGGGTTGTTATTCGTAACCATCAATGATTGGCTGCTCTTAGTAACCTTCGTGACGAACAAACAAAGGATATAAGGCATGCACTCACTGTTTAGATAAGACCGAAGGTACATATTTGCATAAATGCAAGAAGGTTGTGTACTGGCGAATCGACGATTTCTTCCGACCAATCATCCGTAAGAAAGAAAGGCAAGCATTTCAAAGGTGAGACAGATTAGGAAGAAGCTGAACTCCTGCTTGGTGATGATGTATTTGGTATGGTCAAGGACATAGAAGTAATCATTGGAAAGGGTCCCGGTCAATCGGTTCGAACGACGCTCTGAGACACGCACCCATGTGGAAGAAGAAATCTATATTTTGGGAGCTGCCATATTGGAAAGTCCTGCGTGTCCGCTCTTCAATCGACGTGATGCACGTGACGAAGAATCTCTGCGTGAACTGCTAGGATTCCTAGGCGTGTATGGGAAGACAAAAGATACACGAAGCAGGAGGACCAAAAATTATGAAAGACCCAAAGAACATGCATACAGATAACAAGACGGATAAAGGCGTCACTTAAGTGCCGCCTATGCTCTTACCAAAGCATAGAAGGAAATCTTTTGAAGTCCTTACGGTATCAAGGTGCGTCGGGCTTCTCATCTAATATAAAGGGATAATAAATATGGCGAGAAAAGTTCCAAAACCTGAAGTCTCATGATCGCCACGTGATTATGACGATTTGCTTCCGATTGCATTGAGGGGCTTCTAGGAAAATGTTCGAGTACCCATTGTAAAGTCTGTGCATTCCTCAATGCAATATCTCGAAGGTAATCAATCCGGATATTACCAAGGTTACGTAGGATGTGGTACAATATCTTGTTAGTTTTGAATTGGTGTTCCCACCATCCTTCTTCAATATTATGACGCATCTCCTAGTTCATCTAGTGGAAGAGATTGCCATTCTCGGTCCGTATTTCGCACAATATGTTCCCCTTTGAGAGGTTCATGGGAGTCTTAAAGAAATATGTTCATAACCGTGCTAGACCGGAAGGAAGCATCTCCAAGGGATATGGAACAGAGGAGGTCATTGAGTTTTGTGTTGACTTTATTCCGACCTTAAGCCGTTGGTGTTTCGACTGCGGCATGAGGGAAGACTAAGTGGAAAAGGCACCTGGGAAAGAAAGCAATGATATGTAGGACGGGATTCTTTCACTAAAGCACACTACGCTTCTACATAATTCCACCTTGGCTCCGTATATCGAGGAACACAAGAATATTATACGCTCAAAACCGGGAAGCCGAATCATGGATTCTGAGATGAACACATGAAGTCTTTCGGTGGTTGGATGCGGACACATCTCTTGAATGACACCACCGTTGGAGATCACTATACTTGTTGGCGTCACCATCTTCTCTTGTATTGAATTTCCAAGGGTACGAAATAAATGGGAATACATTCTACACGATCGCCCAAGATAAAAGAGCACCAACCAAAATAGTGGTGTCGCTTTGATGCAATAGACGAGAATGGACAAAAGGACACATATTATGGTTACATAGAGGAGATATGGGAACTAGACTATGGAGTCTCTTTTAAGGTCCCTTTGTTTATTTGCAAATGGGTCAACTGAATGGGGAAGGGGTAAAGATAGACCAGTTGCGGAATGACAACAGTGGATCTCAACAATCTTGGTTATAGAGATGAACCATTCGTCCTAGCCAATGATGTGTCTCGGGTTTCTATGTGAAGGACATGTCCTCCGCACCGAAAAAAGAAAAATATGCAAACGAATACATCATATGATGAGCCAAAGCGTCACATAGTTCTTTCGGGGAAAAGAAACATCGTGGGAATCGAGGACAAGAAAGACATGTCAAGATTATAATAAGTTTGATGAAATTCCGCCCTTCACGGTGGCCCGGCCCAAGCATTCCGTTAAGTAAAGAAGATGCTCCATGGTTACGTCTGAAGCGGTCATAAGGAATGACATATGCCAAGAAGTTCATGCTCATATTATGTAACTCTAGTTCATGTCTTTCGCGGTTTGTGGCTTGACCGAAGGATATCTTTCGCGGTTTGTGGACTTTAGTCCCAGTTTTGTAGTCTTAGTTTTTAATATTAATAAATGTCTTGAGTGTTAGTCCCGTTTTGTGGTTGGACCAGGAGTGCCTCTATGACCAGTTTCTTGGAGATGCCGGAGGACTGGGCTCCGTAGGCATCTCCCTGAAACTGGTCGTAGTGGTGTCCCTGCTCTCGAAAACCATCTTGCAGCTTGTAACTTCACTAACTAGATCAATACTCCTCGGATCTAAATAATTTCACATATTAGGGAGTGCCTCTATGACCAGTTTCTCGGAGATGCCGGAGGACTGGGCTCCATCATCTCCACAGAACTGGCGATGGTGTCCCTGCTCTCTAAAACCATCTTGCAGCTTGTAACTTCACTAACTAGATCAATACGCCTCGGAGCTAACTAATTTCACATATTAGAGTGCCTCTATGACCAGTTCTGGAGATGCGGAGGACTGGCTCCGTCGCATCTCCCCGAACTGACGTAGTGGTGTCCCTGCTCTCTAAAACCATCTTGGAGATGCCTCAAACTGGAGGACTGGACTCGAAGGATGCATATTTATAGTACAAGCAATGCATAATGTCGACATCACGACATAATGTCGACACTCCCCTATTATTAGTGCCGACTCATCTTTAGTCGGTTGGTGTCCAACCGACTAAAGGTTCATCTTAGTCCGGTTGGTGACACCATCCGGGACAAGGTATGCCATACGACATAATGTCGACACTCACCCCTATTATTAGTGTTGTCCGCCCACTCTGTCGTAATCCTTCTTGATCGGTTGGTTTCTCCAACCGGGACTAAATATGAACCCTCTCTTTATATAGGCATTTCCCTCTATGTTGCAGGAGGAATTTTTCCTTTTTGTCGCACGGAAAAGCCCTTTTCCATTTTCCAAGCGCAAAAAACGGGTCGTTTTGTGAAGTAACCACCAAAATGCCGTTTCAGAATGCTACCGTCCTATTTTCCTAAAATACTAGACCACCTTACATGGACTATCTCCCAACCGGTACATCTCAAACCTTTTCGTCCATCCCGGGTAAAAAGGACAAATGTTTGCCGAATCGGTAGGAAGTGGGTCCAGTTTGTACTACAGGTACATGATCTATCGCCCGTGATTTTTTGAAAAAATCATTTTTAGACTCGCAATATGTGGTTTCTTCAGAGATCCAATGCAAGTTCTAACGATGCTCATCCCCTATCTTCATGCACACCGGTTCGACCATAGTTAGAAATTCAGATAATTCAAAACGGGCATAATAAATTCAAAGAAATCCGAACAATGAAAATCCTTCGCGTGGTGTCATATTATGTTACATAGTTGAAAGGAAAAATAGCAGACTTGGTATATTGATCATGTTTCGAAAAAACCTTCACAAAATGACCTATCATGTTTGAGGTTTCATGGCTTTCGGTCCAAATGACCGATGTTATGTGCTGAATCACGGCATAGTTTGTGATGTTGTGCCCATATTATGCATGTGTGTGGACATTGGTATGGAGAACACTTTTTTTGAATTATTTATTTAAATCCAAACACTTTTTATGTTTAAAGTTTTTCTAAATTCCAAATTAATATTAAAAATATATAAGTTAATTCATTTTTAATTGTAAATGGTTCATAGTTTAAATGGTTACATTAATTATTTTTTAAAAGAGAATTTTTTTTTGAATTATTTATTTAAATCCAAACACTTTTTATGTTTAAAATTTTTCTAAATTCCAAATTAATATTCAAAAATATAAGTTAATTCATTTTAAAAGGTTACATTAATTATTTTTTAAAAATAGAATATGTTTTTGAATTATTTATTCAAATCCATACACTTCTTATGTTTAAAGTTTTTCTAAACTCCAAATTGATATTAAAAAAATATAAGTTAATTCATTTTTATTTGTAAATGGTTCATATTTTAAATGGTTACATTAATTATTTTTTAAAACAGAAAATGGTTTTGAATTATTTATTCAAATCCAAACACTTTTTATGTTTAAAGTTTTTCTAAATTCCAAATTAATTATCATTTAAAAAACAATACAAATTTAAACCCCAAAATAAAAAATAAGGCGGGAACAGAGAAAATACGAAATTTTTTGAAACAGAATATGTCCGTTGGAGCCACCAACCGACTAAAGACCTAGCGCCAACCCTTGGTCTGCTGAAAATATTGGACTATCGTCGGTTGGTGGCTCCAACCGACGTATAACTTAGTCCCGGTTCGAGCCACCAACCGACTAAAGGTCCTTTATTATAACCCTTTAGCCCCCTCTCTTCTTCCCTTCCCCATCACTTCTACCTTCACGACGCCTTGCAACGCCCGGCAGTTGCCCGCTTCGCCGCCCGACATCGGTATCAGCCCCGCCGCCTCACACCGCTACCGTGGTCGTCGGTCTTGCCGTCAAGCTTCCGCGCCGCGCCCACGTCGCTGCCCAATGACCGCCGCCACCACCTCCAACGCGTCGCCGCCGCCATCGCCGCCAAAGGTACGGCTGCCTCGTCCTCCTCCATCATGCCTCTGTCCTCCTCCTCCCACCTGCCGCCACGGGCAAGCAGCGTGGCAAAGCCGGGTGGGTGTGAGATGTGCTTGGCGACGCGAGATGTCTTGCGGCGATGAAGGCGAGATGTGCGGGGCGGCTGCTCGCCGAGCCAACGTGGCGTCTAGGTGGCATCCGTGGCCTGGTCCCACCAACGGCCTCTAGGGCTAGCTCCTTCTTTGGTGACAGATGACCCTGTTTCCCCTTTGCTTGCGTGGCTGCTGAGGTGGCTCCGGGCCCCACCTGTCAGCCAGTATGGCTAGTTGTTACTATGGTGCAAAAGGTTTAAACAATTGATTTAATAATTTCAGAATTTGAATAAAACTTGTAAATTCAATAACTTTTAATCTGTAATTCAGAAAAATACAAATAATATACCAAAATGTTCAGAAAAATGAGAACTATCTATCTATGCTATAATCATGCATTGTTCAACAACTTAAATGACAAGTTTAATTAGAACACCCTAGTAACCCTAACAGGTGATTCCAGAGTTCCTTGAGTTAGGGTTTGCCTCTAACCCCGATTAACTTGTCGAGCATGCTTTAGGGTTACATTCCAATGCACATTAACTTGTCGTATCATCATCATTGCTTGAGCATTGCATCGATGCCATGTGTTGATTGTTTCTTTCTTCCGTGATTTGGTTCTTCTCGGTAGAATAGGATATCGAGATCGAGATCGATTCCAATATGGTATTTTGTTAGTATCTAGTGTTACCTATCTGCTGGATAGTTTCCCTTTTGTAGCCTTATACTCATGTTCCCCTCCCATATGCATCCGAGGTTTCTCCGAACTAGGTTTTACACCCCTCGGAACTACGGAATATTGATTTTAGTTGATTTTAGCTAGAGTTACCTATCTACTACACGGTTTCCTTTTTGTATCTAGGTTTAGGGTTTAGGGTTTCTCTTCATTTTTATTATTGTGTATGTATATATTAGGGTTTCTCCTTAACTTTCTCCTTTAGCCGCTTTGACTTATTCGTTTTTCCACCTATGCAGAAAATATGGACCCACGTCGAGACGAAGAAAAGGAAGAGTTGATCCAAGGTGTGATCCGTGGGAAGATAATTTAGATGTATCAATGTTTACGAACAAATCCGGTGAGGTGATCCTCTTTTACCGAGTAGACAACTTGTTTGAGGTTGAAGGTGTTGCCTTCGCGAGGGAGAAGCGATGCCTTGTGTAATCGAGAAGACGATCGCTCGGCGAGGTGCATGTAATATAAATCAATTCATTAATTAATCATCTGCTATCTATATAGAAATAGTAACGACGATCTTTCTTCTTTTATCCCTCGGATCGAAGGAATCTCTGAAAAAAGCGGCGAGGCCCAACCAAAAGTTGCAAGACCATGAGAGGTTCAGGATCAAGATGTCGCTGAAGACGGCAGACCGACTCCGAAGTTATCGCAACCAAATTTGTGGCACAATGCGAGTAATCGTTAGGGACTTAATCGCGATCACCATTAGAAATTGGAATAGGCACTGCTAATGCGGATGAAGAGGAACATGTTTATTTGTCCCTAACCACGCCAAAGATTTCTTGTGGAAGAGGCTCATGGTTAATTTCAAACTACGAAGATAGATCTGGATCCAAATGCGGAGGATCCAGTTGAGGACGCCACAACATGGGAGAGCCATGGAGGCTAAGGTCGAGAGTGGGCTTTGAAGAAGATGGCCCAGTGTTTCACCAACTGGAAGAAAAGATTGCACCTTGACTATGTCGTGAAAAGAAGACTCGATTTCAAGAATATTCAGTTTGAGAAGATAAAACCATTACGGGATGAGTTTGTGGAATACAAGAAATCAGAAAATCTAAGAAAATGTCTAAAACGAATAAGGTGAATGTCGCTAAGAAGAAGTATCACCATACTATGGGGCAAGGTGGCTCTGTGGTTGGCATTCCTAAGTGGGAGAAACTTGAGCAGAACTACGTGATAAAAAGATCACCCTAGAGACAGACGATTGGGTAGAATGTGCAAGGAATTGGTTTTACGGGCATGGGGGCACGTTGGACTCGGAAGGGAGGTGTATATATAACATACGACATAAAGAAGTCCCCTTGCCAATCGAGAGGATCGTAAAAGCGATAAAGGCTGTTAAAGATGGGGACTTCATTCCCGATAGAGAATGATGAGCTCACACTCGCCCTTGGAAATAAGGAATATGATGGACGAACACGAGGCACAATAGGCTCCCAATCATGGAGGACCGGGTTTCAAGAGAGGAAGAAATATCCGATAGAAGCCGTCGGAGGAGTAAGGACGGTGGCGGTTGAAGCGAGAAAGTCGAAAAGCGAATGCGTTTAATCGAAGAACGATTAAGGCAACAACAAGATGAAATTAACACACTTAAAGAGCAAAAGTACTACGGCGCCCCATCTCAAGAAAGACTGCGCATTCGATGCTACCGCCTATCGAATAATCGAAAAAGAAGTGTGGCTTCCACCGAGGTCCGGGTGATGACAATGGCGATGCCGATGATGCAATCGACGATGGCTCCTGTGGCTACCCAGTGGATGATATCACGTAGATGACACATGCGAACTACATGTCAAAGTTGTGAACATATCAATGAAGGTGGCGGTCGGCTATGCCTTACCAATTGGACCCACACCAACTTACCACCGCCGTCCGGTTCCGTGAGGGCTACGCTGTTGTTGGCGTGGATGAAATCATGCCCACCTTTGAGGTTTTGGATCTTCACTACCTGCGGTGAAGGGATGTGATCGCTGGGTGACGATAAAACGTCACCATTCTATGGTCAAGGATTGTATCGCTTTCAAATCACACGCCAAGGCCATCTTCGCCGCCGCCACCCGCCTCCGCCGAGGTCGCCGTCGCCGCGCAGCCGCCTCGTCGCCTCACCCGCCCGCCGCCACCAATCTCCTGCAGCCATCGCCGGGAGCCATCGCGCGCCTCGGGATAAAAAGCGAAGCGCATCGCCTTGTCAGGCCGAAGCGATCGCCAAACGTAAACAAGAGCCTCTTCCAAAAGTACCAACGGTTCCTCCCAAGAGATCTTATGACTGATCAAGAGGAGATCGCGATCGATGCGTAAACGACAGTTTCTGCTAAGCCGAGGCGGCCGAAAGAGCCGAGTTCCCCAAAGACCAAAGAAGAAAAAGGCAAAGTGTTGAAAATGCTAAAGAATCTTCATCAACCCGAGCCAAAGCTGTCATCGACTATGAGCGTTCTATTCTCAAGTCACATGCGTCACAAAAGCCTCAAGAGCAAGATCTTGATGCAAGCGGGAAATCTGTTGCCCAGCTCGGAGAACAAGCAAAACAGACTTGCGCCCCTCTCAAGGTGATTTCTCAAACCAATATGGGGTCGAGCAAATATGGGGCCGAAGAGGAGTATGATCCAGAGGTAGTTGCACAATATGGAGAAGCTGTCACTGCTCAAGGTATGAGTATTGCCCAGTACTTATCCCAGTTAGAGTTCTTCCCTGTGAGTGAAGTAGCATACCAATACCAGTACAGAAAACCTCTCGTCAAACCTGAGGAGGTAAACAATCTTCCAACAAAAATGCGAAGATTGCATAACTGGTACATGCATGCCACAAGGGCCGGGGCTAACTGGATAGTGCTGAGGGTTACAAAAAAGCATCATGGGAAAGATAAGGATGACATGATATCCATTGAATTTGATGAACTATTTCAATTATTCAATCAAGACGCCTTGGACAAATCGATCATGAGTGCCTATTGTCTGTAAGTACTAATTATGTAATTAATTTAGTCTCCAGCTATATTATTTTGTTTATTGCATGTATATAATCATACCGTAATATGCGTAATGAAGATTCTCGAATGCAGCAGAGGACAAATCTATGACATTGGCTTCATTGACCCATATTGGGTTCATGAAGCTAATCTCAAAATAAGCCCCGTGATACGGAGGATAATATAGTACGCTAAGGTTTCAAGAAACCAAAAGGGAAATACTATTTCCTTACAACTTCCAAAGTGAGTGTTATTGTCTTGTATACACTTTCTATTTCGCTTACTCGATGTTAAGTATATAATTGATCAGTTCTGCATTCACAGGTACCACTATATTCTCATTAATCATTCAACTTGACAAAGGGCGTGTACTAGTCATGGACTCAAACATAAACCCCTTGAGACGTGGAAGGACATGCGATATTTCTCCAGCGGTAATTCTAATCATTACGACACTATATCGACAACGTTCGTGAATTTTATGATATCAAGTACTTAATAACTTATTTTATTCGCTTTCACGGCAGCGCTTGGAAACAGTTCACCAATAAGGCTAGGGTGTTTGGAAAGAGGAGCTTACATTTCAACCACTAGATGTAAGCACCACTAGCTATATCCGCGCATCTCTTTGATTCTAGTTTTGATACAGTTATTATCATGCTTGATTATTATTTTGATTGAACTCTGTTCTCGTAAAGTGCCTGACGCAGGGACCAGGTAACAATCTATGTGGATACTATGTTTGCAAGTTCATCCGGCAGACATGCGATGAGAAGGGCAGAAATTTAGAGCAACTCCACGTACGTAAACAATTTCTATAGTTTTTTATTACAATCAAATTGTGTTTAGTTTCATATTCATATAACCCGACTCCTTTTTTAAATCAGATCGAACGCTCACGGACGGTCTTCTCGCCAAAGGATCGACACGAGAAATTCAGGAGGAATTGGCGGGATTCTTGGATGCGTAAGTCCTAAACACACAAGGGAATACTACTCGCTGTGTATAGACAATAGGAATTGTAAAATAGCAACTTTCAAGAAATTGGCCTAGCATCGAATAGCAACTTTTGTATGTAGTGCATGAACTCGATCCGTGTATTGAATGTAATGTTGTCATGATGATCTTGTGTAATATAAGGTTCCTTCGTTGATAAGTGCAAAACACTAAATAAACAATAAAACAACCTAAATGAATTCTTCGCCGGCACAAAAAGTGGCGAAAATGTCGCCGGCAACAAAATGTGCCAATGAATTCTTCGCCGCGCAGAAATGGGCCAAATCTCTGCCGCCATGAGGTTATTAGTTCCGTTCGGTTACGAACCGACTAATCTCCACCCTCGCCTCGATGCCGCCACGCAGTGCCCATTTGTCCCGGTTGGTGGGGCAACCGGGACTAATGGTTAGAGCTTTAGTCCCGATTGCCCCGTCCCGGTTGGGCAACCGGGACTAATGGCCCTTACCAACCGGGACGCATGGGCCCTTTTCTACCAGTGGAACCAACGAATACAAAGGCGATGGTGCATACTGGAGTGGTGATGTCAGCATGAAACTTTAAATTTTTTGTGAAACAAAATGGAAATTGTGAAATAACTCTGAACTTGTAAAACATTGCATACTATTTCACAACTGCACTCATGTTTTAATCTGGTTTCGTAAATGTTTAAATTATGTTTTGGTTTGTGTTAATAAAAAACAAATTATCTCTCCAATCTCAATGCAATATTGGTGGTGGATGTGATGCGTCCACATAACCGGCGCCGATAAAAACAAGTTTTCGTTGGATCCATGACAGAAAAGGAAATGAAACGGTTCATCCCCGCTTTGCTCTCACGAGGTCGACCCCTAGTGGCACATGAAACTCTAGCCTAGTGCCTGCTGCCTGCCCTCCCTCTTCTCGCCATCGCCGAAGGACGCCCCCAGGGCAAAGCACGTGCGGACGATGGAGCCAACAAAGTTCCTGCGGTCATTTTTTCCATTCCTCTCACTACATGTCTTGGCACTTCAATGGAGTGACGCTCGGGGTTCACCGGGTAGCTCGTGAGTTGGGGAGGTGTAGGCGGTGGGATGGTCTGGTCGGAAGTTGGCGGTGTGGCCCTACACAGCTGGGTGCCTTGCGCTTGCTAGAGGCCGAATCGAGCTAGTTGGGCCTAGTTCTGCCAATACTGGTGCGACGGTGTCCTCTCGCTGAGCTGGCCATGGACAGGCGATGGTGGTGCAGCTCTTGTGATGCTCGGAGTTGCGGGGTCTCTAGAGAGGACGTATGGAAGCTACTCGATGGGGCTGACTGTGCATTGTGCGGGCCGGATTTGGCAGCGGCGATGGCTCACTTGAGGGGGTGGTGGCCTTGGGTGGTGCTAGTGTCCACGCTAGCGGCGAGATGCTTCGAGAAGTGATAGGTGGTTGGGAGGATGGCTATGGAGTGCTTGGCCATCGGTCAACCAGATCTGGTCGGCCCATGTGTCGATGCTATTGCATAGTATCATGTGGTTGTGGTGATGGTCGGGAAACAACATGTCAGTGAGTGAGGCGGCAATGAGTGTGTGAGACAGACCTAGGCCAAGTGGGCCTAGGTATGGTCGCTGCTTTGGGGGTCTGTTTGGACCTGACCTCTGTGTGTGCCACTCCTGATGGGTCCTCATCCTACCGCTGATGAACCCTCCCTATTCGCGCACGTGCACGATAGGGCTAGGATTTTGTGGCCAAGATCTAGTGGCACGCTCAGGGACTTCTTTGTCGGGATATTAAGGGGTTATGGGTTGGGGGATCGGGGGAAATTCCCGTGGGAGTTGTCCTTCCTCCTTGGAGGCACCGTGGTTACCCCATCTTCACTTCCCTCAGAG
This sequence comes from Avena longiglumis, assembly GCA_030063025.1. Lineage (NCBI taxonomy): Eukaryota > Viridiplantae > Streptophyta > Magnoliopsida > Poales > Poaceae > Avena > Avena longiglumis. The sequence goes on from CP125978.1 coordinate 446,092,264, forward strand.
TGTCACGGAAAACCCAAGGACCAGCTTGCTGGTCTGGGTAGCAATGCCATGCTTATGTCGTATCCCTTCTTGAACGTTCTTTCTTGGTACTAGGGTATATGTGGTTCCTAGAGCATGGTGGTGGGACAAATTCGGAGGATGGTGTGCTATCTCTCTTCGGCGCTACCTCTTCATCATGCTTATGCTTTTGGAGGTGTATCACCTTTTTTACTTTTTGTTGGGCATGTTTGTGATGCCACCTAGCTTTTTCTTTTTTGTGAACCGTTATATGGTCGATTGCTTTAATAAAGCCAAGCGATATCCTATTTCAAGATAGAGCGTCTCAGTAAACAAAAGCACAATAGAGAGAATTGTAGAGACTCACAATTCATACTCATTTTATTTTACAATTTTAGATCAAATTTGGATTTGAAACTTTTTAGAATTGTATGCACAACACTTCACTATGTTTTTGTAACAAATCACAAAAATTTGGGGTCATTATGTGCATGGCAGCTCTTAAACACAATTTCGCTCATGTTGGGGTCATGTTGTCCTTTGAGGTCATATTATACACAACTTGGAAAATCAAACTATGTGCACGCGAGGTACATTAACCTCCAAACACTTTACACAAGAGGCTTAAAACCCCTAACCAGTAGCCAAGAGCCTTCGAAGAAAACTCCGGGCGAAGCGCTAGAGACTCCAAGATAACCCCCTAGGGGGTGTGATGTGCCTTCATGCAGTGACTTTTTTTTGAGAAATATAGTACAATCGTAGGCGCTCACAACACGTACATGCACTCACCCCTATGAACACACACACGCACACCCTACCCATGAATATGAGAATAATGTGCCTCTACCTCCAAGAACAAAACCTCTAAGGAGAGGACTTATCTCCATTATCTCTAGTCTTTCCTCCTTGTTTGTGTTTGATCGATGAAACGATTATGTGGATTTATTTGAATCTAGGAGTTGGAATTACAAATCAACAATTCCATATTTTACAACAAAAATTAAAAATTGAAGAATAAAAGAGCACGAATGAATGAGAGTTCTCAATAGAATACAAATGGAGACAAAAAATAACTCAAAGTAAGCTCTTCCCAAGTAAGGACCAGCGGTGGGCAATAAGATCTTGATGAAGATTGGAATGCTGAGTTATGTTTTTAATCTGTCGGTAGGTTTCCAGGAATGCTTGTATCTTGTCAGGGTTTATTCTAGGCTTAACATGGCAACCAATATTGTCATACTCTAGGGGCAAATTTTTGTTCCGCTCATCCTCAACAATCATGTTATGGAGAATGACACATGTTGTCATGATGTTGTTCAGGTGTTTCTTTTGCCAGTAACGAGCTGGCTCTCGGACAATTGCAAATTAAACCTATCTTGGAGCATACCAAATATATTCGCCAATACAAAGATATCCATGGTCGTATCTTCGCCAATATAAAGATATTTGATAGTGTAGTCAGCTGACACTCCATATGCGATCACCCTCATGACGGTATAGATCTTATAGTACAAACTGAAACCAAGCAATCGAGCACAATTTCCAACATTGCATGAAGTACTGGCAGTTGGCCTCACAAGTTTTCACAATCTTCTCGAACAGGGGCCGTCTCATTCGGTACCGGCGGCAAAACATATGAGCAGGGTATATGGGTACCTCAACAAAATAATCCTGCATGAGCATCTCGTGCCCTAGAACGCGGTTGCGTGGGATGCACAGTCAGCCAACAATTGATCACCTCCTGCTCTTTCGGCTATTCTCTTCCGCCTCCAGATCGTCGACAACAACAAGTAGGAGGATGTCCTCCATGTAGTCATCGTCGACGACGTTGTCTTCCCAGTCGAACTCGTCAACCGAGGAGTCTTCCATCAAAAAACGAATGGAGGAACTCGTCGAAAACAACAGGACTCACTCCACGACGAACTCATCTACAAAATCGTTGGTGCATAGATCCTAAATCTATGAAACTTCGGATTTTTAGCAAAAACAAAATAGGATAAAGAGTTTCACCAGCACGGACGCCGACGTCGGACGGGCAGCATAGCAGATCTTGCGCACGGGTGGCATATTGGTAGGGGAAGACGAAGGCTACGCAGCAATTCTGTCATAGATCGAGCGGCCATGACGCCCGCGGTGGCGGCACGGTGCAAGAGCGCGGAGATGATGGAGGAAGACGCGGCGAGCACTCCAGAGTGGTGGCGATGCGCAGCAGGCGGCAGTGTTGGGCGACGCTGCCACACAATTGACGGGAACGGGGCGATTTGTACGGGCCGGTGGCGGTGGGGAAAGCGGAAGAGGAAGATTCCTAGAGGGGAGTCGTGAATCTTTAGCGCCCCTTCGATGGAGAGCGTTGATACGTCCAAAACGTATCTACTTTTCCGAACACTTTTGCTATTGTTTCTCCTCTAATTTGTTTCCTGAACATGGATTGACGCAGTTTTCAGCAGAATTGCTTTGTGATACGTCGTAAACGTATCTATAATTTTTGATGCTCCATGCTGGTTTTATATCAACTTTCTTATGTTTTGTTCACACTTTGAGGTATTTTTATACATTTTCTAGACTAACCTATTGACAAGATGTCGCGGTACCAGTTGCCTGTTTTCTATTGTTTTTGGTTTCAGAAAAGATAGTAAGGAAATATTCTCGGAATTGGACGGGACAAAATCCAAACTCAATATTTTACCAGAAGGAACACGGAGTCCGAAGGGCAGCCGAAGTGGGCCCACGAGGTGGCCACACCTAGGGCTGGCGCGGCTACCCCCTAGGGCATGCCACCCCATGGTGTAGGCCCCTCGGGCTCCCACCTACCTTGCCTCTTCACCTATATAAGCACCTCGATGCAGAAACACTAAGCACCCGATCAAATCTTCACGAAAGAGTCTGTAGCCGCCACCATCTCCATCCCTAGATCGGGAGGATCCGAAGCTCTTCCCGACACCCTGCCGGAGGGTAGAGATCATCCTGGAGACCTTCTTCATTACCATGCCAGCCTCCGTAGTGATGCGTGAGTAGTTCACACTTGTACTATGGGTCCATACAGTAGCTAGATGGTTGTTTCTCCTCATTTGTGCTATCATGTTTAGATCTTGTGAGCTCCGTTCATGATCAAGATCATCTATTTGTAATCCTACATGTTGTTTTTGTGGGACTCCGATGGATATTGAGTACTATGTCAGATTGATTATTGATTCTATCATGTCTATGTTATTTGTGGTCTTGCATGCTCTTCGTTGCTAGTAGCTATCTTGGCCAAGTAGATGCTTGTAACTCCAAGAGAGAGTATTTATGCTCGATGGTAGGTTCATGCCTCTAGTAATCTGGGAGAGTGACATAAACTTTTAAGGTTGTAGATGTGTTGTTGCTACTAGGGAGAAAACAATAATCCTTTGTCTAAGGGCAATTGTATTATTTACTTTACACACTTTGCTTAATGCAATTATATGTTGCTTGCAACTTAATACTAGAAGGGGTTCAGATGATAACCTGAGGGTGTATTATTATTCATAGATGCAGTTGGATTACGGTCTATGTATTATGTTGTAATTCCCAAACAAATCTCGTAGGAATCAAGATGTCTAGTATATGCATTGTTATGCATTTTCAATCTGTCAATTGCCCCGCTATAATTTGTTCACCCAACATGTTATTTATCTTATGGAGAACACCTCTAGTGAACTCTGGACCTCGGTGCATTCCTTTATCATTGATATTCCATCTACTGTTTATCGTTTACCTTTTACTTTCTGCAAGCAATCACTATCTTCCACACTATACGTTTAATCCTTTGTTTTCAGCAAAACCAGTGAGATTGACAACCTCATTGTAAGTTGGGGCAAAGTTTTGTTGTTGTGTTGTGCAGGTTCCAAGTTGCAAGCAACACCTTGCAGTTGTTCCCTTACTCCTACTGGTTTGATAACCTTGGTTTCATAACTAAGGGAAACTTGTTGTTGTGCTCATCATACCTTCCTCTTGGGGTTCCCAACGAGCTCTACATATCTGAGCCATCAAGCACTTATTTGTCGCCATTGCCGGGGAGATAAGGACAACTTCAATCTCTTCCTCCTCGACAATCACTTTTCTGGGAGAAAGAAGGTTCTCGCAAGGGGAGTCGCTCATAACCAATCTCTTTACTTTGTTTTTGTTTTGCTTAGATATTTTGCTTTGTTTTGCTTATTTATTTTTATCAAAAAACACAACAAAATTAGTTGTACTACTTTGTTTCCTTTTTATCAAAACACACACAAAAATTAGTTCTTGCTTCAGTTTCTATTTCTGTTGGCTTGCTTTACTTTTGCAAAAATGAATACTCCTGAAAACACTAAGTTGTGTGACTTCACTAGCACAAACAACAATGATTTTATGTGCACTGATACGTCAGAAAAGTATCTATAATTTTTGATGTTCCATGCTTGTTTAGTATCTACTTTGCTTTGCTATGTCTACACTTTGAGGTGTTTTATATGTTTTCTGTTACTAACCTATTAACAAGATGTCGCAGTGCCAGTTGCCTATTTTCTGCTGTTTTTGGTTCCAGAAAAGCTAGTAAGGAAATATTCTCGGAATTGGATAGGACAAAAGCCAAAGTCAATATTTCACCGAGTAGAACATGGAGTCCAGAGGAGAGAGAGAGGGGAGCCACAGGGCGGCCGCACCCCCCAGGCGCGGGCCCACCCTAGGCCATGCCTAGGCAAGGTGTGGGCTGCTTGGACGCCTCCCAGCCTCGCCTCTTCGCCTATAAGAAGCCCCCGATGCCTAAACCCTAAGTACCCGATCAATATTCCATGAAATCGTCTGTAGCCGCCGCCACCATCGTCCCCAGATCGGGGGATCTGAAGCTCTTCCCGGCACGCTGCCATAGCGGAGATCATCCCGAGGGCCTTCTTCTTCATCATGCCAGCCTCCGATATGAAGCGTGAGTAGTTTCACCTTGGATTACGGGTCCATGTAGTATCTAGATGGTTGTATCTCCTCCTATGTGTTTTCATGTCTAGATCTTGTGAGCTCCGTTCATTATCAAGATATCATCTATTTGTAATCATGCATGTTGTGTTTGCGAGGATCTGATGGATATCGAGATTACTATGTCAGATTGATTAATGATTTTGTCTTATTGATTCTATAATGGCTGTGTTGTTTGTGATCTTGCATGCTCTCCGTTGTTAGTAGCTATCTTGGCCAAGTAGTTGCTAGTGACTCCAAGAGGGGGTATTTATGCTCGATAGTGGGTTCATGCCTCTATTTAATCTAAGGGAAGTGACATAAATCTCTAAGGTTGTAGATGTGTTGTTGCCACTAGGGAGAAAACAACGTTCTCTTGTTCATGGAACAAGTGGATTGTTTACCTTACACACTTTGCTTAAAGCAGATGTCTGTTCCTTGCAACTTAATACTGGAGGGGGTTCGGATGATAACCCAAAGGTGGACTTCTAGTCATAGATGCAGTTGGATGGCGGTCTATGTCTCTTGTTGTATTGCCCAATCGAATCTCATAGGATCATGATGTCTAGTATTGCATTATTATGCCTTGCTCATTCCTGTCAATTACCTTGCTATAATTTGTTTACCTTGCATGCCATGTTTGTTTATCTAAGGAGAACACCTCTAGTGAACTATGGACCCCGGTCCAATCTTTACCATTGATACATCCTCCACTGTTATTGTTTACTTTCTGCAAACCACTATTACCTTCCACACCATACAGTTAATCTTTTGTTACAGCAACCGGTGATATTGACAACCTCACTGTTTGTTGGGGCAAAGTCTTGAGTTTGTGTTGTGCGGGTTTCCAAGTTGCTTGCAACAACTTTGAGACGTTTCCTTCCTCCTACTGGTTTGATAACCTCGATTTCTTACTAAGGGAAAACTTGCTATTGTGCTCTTCACAACTTTCTCTTGGGGTTTCCCAATGAAGCACTCCCACATGGACAGAGAGCCAACATACACACCTATTGCTCCACCTATTCCTGAAGCTACTTTTTTTGAAATTAAACCTGCTTTGTTGAATCTTGTTATGAAAGAGCAATTTTCTGGTGCTAGTTCTGATGATGCTGCTTCTCACCTTAATAATTTTGTTGAACTTTGTGAGATAGAAAAATATAAGGATGTTGATGGAGATATTATTAAGCTTAAATTGTTTCCTTTATCTTTGAGAGGAAGAGCTAAAGAATGGTTGCTATCTTTACCTAGAAATAGTATTGATTCCTGGATTAAATGCAAAGATGCTTTTATTGGAAAATATTACCCTCCTGCTAAGATTATATCTATGAGAAGTGAAATAACGAAATTTAAACAATTTGATAATGAACATGTTGCTCAAGCTTGGGAAAGAATGAAATCTTTGGTAAAGGATTGCCCCACTCGTGGACTGACTGCTTGGATGATTATCCAAACCTATTATGCAGGACTAAATTTTTCTTCAAGAAATCTGTTGGATTCTGCTGCTGGAGATACCTTTATGACCATTACTTTAGGTGCTGCGACAAATCTCCTTGACAATATGATGGTTAACTATTTTAAATGGCACACTGAGAGAGCTCCACAAGGTAAGAAGGTAAATTCTGTTGAAGAAACCTCCTCCTTGAGTGATAAAATTGATGTTATTATGTCTATGCTTGTTAATGGAAAAGCTCGTATTGATCCAAATAATGTTCATTTAGCCTCTTTGGTTGCTCAAGAGCAAGTCGATGTGAACTTTATTAGAAATAATAATTTTAGCAACAATGCCTATAGGAATAATTTTGGTAATAACAATTATAGGCCTTATCCTCCTAATAATGATAATGCTTATGGAAATTCCTACAACAACAATAGAAGTGCACCCTCTGAACTTGAAGTCATGCTTAAGGATTTTATTAGTAAACAAACTACTTTCAATAAAACCTTGGAGGAAAATCTTTTGAATGTCGAAAAATATATTTCATTTTTGTCTGAAGCACAACCCTCTTTGATTAATAAAATGGCTGCTAAACCTGAAACCATGGAAAATCCCTTTGCTGCTGCTAATGCCATACAAGTTAGAATTGATGAAAAATGTTAGACTGCTAGCTGAATTGCATGCTAAGTGGGAAAGAGAAGATGAAATTGCTAGAAATAGTAATATTTGTACTATTATCACCACCAATGTTGATGCTAGCAAACCACAAGAAGTCCCCCTTCCTTTTGCAACAATGCCTAAACCCAATAAAAATGCTGAAATTTTTCAAAATATGGGAAACAATAATTCTACTACCTTGGATGCTAAGTTTGATTTTGACCTTGATGGTGGCAATATTTTTGAAGTAATTATGTTCCTAAAAAAGCTTGCTATAAGTCCTAATGCTAGTGCTATGAATATGGATTTTTTTAAACACAATACAGATGCCCTCATTAAAATGAAAGAAGAAAAATTGAGACATAAAGCTTCTATTCCTAGGAAATTAGAAGATGGTTGGGAACCCATAATTAATATGAAAGTGAATGATTTTGATCTCAAAGCTTTATGTGACCTTGGTGCTAGTGTCTCTATTATGCCTAGAAGAATTTATGAAATGCTTGATTTGCCACCGTTGGAAGATTATTATTTGGATGTCCAACTTGATGATAATGCTAAAAAGAAACTTATGGGGAGCATTAATGATGTTCTTATAATGGTTAAACATGCCTTTGTACCCGTTGATTTCTATGTTTTAGATGTTGAATACAATGCTTCTTGTCCTACTATTTTGGGAAGACCTTTTCTTAGAACTGTTGGTGCCATTATTGATATGAAGGAAGGCACCAATAAATATCAATTCACACTCAAGAAAGGTATAGAACACTTCCCTAAAAAGAGAGAAGATATATTTTGACTCTCCTATTAAAACAAAAGTTGATGCTAATGCTTCTTCATTCGAAAATACTTGATTCTTGCTTCCTATGCCTAGCTTAAAGGCGTTAAAGAAAAGTACTATTGGGAGATAACTCAAATTATTTTTATTTCAGTAAGTTTTTCTTTTGTTAAGTCTTGGAAGTTATTACCTCTGTAATAACCTCTCCTTATCATTTTTTTGTGGATTTTGTGCCAAGAATACCTCTAATGAGGGAGAAGTAAGATTTGGGGAAGTTGCTATCCCGAAACAGATTTTTGTGCTTCGCTGTAAAAAATCCCAGTACATAGGATTGAGCTGTAATTTTCTGGCATTATTCCCCAGGTTATTATCTAACTTTCGTTAGTTTAGCACTTTTCGATTTGAGCAACAGAAGGTCTTTGAAAAAATCGGTGTTTACTTACTGGTCTGTTTTGACAGATTTTTGCCATTATTTGCATTTGCCTCTTATGGGTTTCTTTTTGAGTTCTCTTTGATCACTTGAGATTTTAAAAGGAATTGCTACAGTAGCTTGTGTTTTCATGAATGTTTTACTTGTGTTGAAACTGAACCCAAAGAGTTATTATCTTGAATACACTAATGTTGCTAATGAAGATTGTGTGATGTTTTGTATGAAGGAAATTTTCAAGTGTAGGGGAAGAATAATGTGTTGAGATGAAGAATGGACAAAATATCAAGCTTGGGGATGCCACCCGTGTCACCCCAAGAAATATTCAAGAGGTACAAGCGTCAAAGCTTGGGGATGACCAAGGCATCCCCTTCTTCATCAATAAAAATCCCAGGTCTTCTTTCTAGACACTTTATTTTTATTGCTTCATGCACTATTGTGTTGTTCTTGGAGCGTCTTTGTTTTTGTTTTTAGTTTTCTTTTGTTTGGTTTGCTGGAATAAATTAGTTGGACCCCCGCATTCTTATGTTGTTTCAAATAAGTTGATTGGTGTTGAAAAAGAGTAGAAAGTTTCATGCTTATAGTGGTACAAAAGGAAGCTTGTTTTGACTGTGGCCTAGAATTTATCATGCCATGTTAGATGTTGCTTTGACCATATGCTTAGTAATCATTGTTGTAGCATGACTTGTTCCAAACAATTGAGATTGCTTAATGTGCCTTGAAATAATAATGTGTTGTTTTAGCATACAAAAAGCATAATATTGTGGTATTCTCCTTTGATGCTTTATTTGGGTTGACTTGGCACATGCTAACACCATGTTATGACTATGAACCAGTCACCCTAGCCTCTATGATCATTTAGTTTTTGACTTGTGATATCACTTTATGCTTTAATTAATAATGTTTTGTCGCTCTGCATGATTATGGCCATTATTGCTCTCTTAGTTGGTCGCTCCCAGTCTTTTGCTAGCCTCCACTTGTAGTGGGTAAGCTCTACTCGTGCATCCAACTCCCAAGAAACCAAGTTATTCCAAAGAGTCCACTAAATTCCTATGCATGGTGTGTTACACTATTCCAAGTATATTCATGTGTTTATCTATCTTCCAAATAAACTTTTGTTATATGAAAAATAGTGATTAAAGCTCTCACAAACTTGATGCACACTTTATTTCTTGTACTTAATAAACTTGAACCATTGTGACAATCTTATGATGCTTGTGTGCTTGCAAATTATAAGTTAGGAGTTAGCAAAACCATGTTTTCATGGGGTCCGCTTTCGACATTGCATTTATTTATTCAGTTGATATCATGTTCTTTTGTTTATGGATGCAGGCGGTGTGAAATAAGATGGGAACTTGTAAGTCCATGGAGTATGTATATGTGTTAGAGAAATGCCTGGGCGGCTAGCCCAAGCCATGCCTAATCATGGTGCAAACTTGCAGCATAACCATAATGAGCATTCTGTGAAGCATTCTCAATAAAAACCTATGCAAATAGAAAATAAAAAGATCGTTGAGATGCTCATTGTCTGTTGCCTTGTCATTTTGATATGGGATAGCTCCTGTGTCATGGGGAAAGGGGTAACCCGTTGGCATATCTCTATGGTAGACATACACTTACAATGATAAGAACTTGCTTGTGAACAAAGTTGAGTAGCATGAGGTATGGTACTCGTACTCAAGGGGCATGAGACTTTCAACTTATGATCTGTCAAGCATATAACTCATATTTGCCTCTGAAAGAACATGTGTGGTTTTGGTAATTAATGACAATCTTTATGGACTAATGTGTGTATTAAGTTGCACTTGTAGGATTTGTCCATTGGCATCGCTTGGAGCTTGTGTCGGCTTCAAGGTCGATGAAACGAGAAGAAGATATGTTGTGTAAGCTCAAAATGCGCCATCTATAGAATATCTCATGTTTGATGCTTGCCATCCTCGATGATCATGGATCGATGATGAGGAATCAAGAAAGGCGTTCCATCTTGAGAAGGACAAGATAGTCTACATCGAGCTCAAGTGTAATGCTCAAGGCAAAGGTATAATCTTGATAGGTTTTCCCTTTTGCCGGTCTCATGTTGTGTGTGGGAGACCGGGTTTAGGATAGATAACCATACTATCAAGAGGGGCTCTCGAATGAGTAATTCGGTCACATCGTTCGGAGAGAGCTCAAACCTTTGCAAACTTGCATCATCATATTTGGTTTTTATTTGGTCTTATCCATGTGAGGATATAGAGCTTGTGGTAATCTCCATAACAAGCTCTTGTTCATCAAAATCGGATCTCCCATATGTATCTTGTTGCGATTTTGATTTATGCGGATTTTCGGTTTCTCACCAAGTGAGGTATCTCACATTATTCTACTTGATACTTTCTCACTTGGTGATAACCAATATAGGGTAGCCCATGTCGTCCTCTTTCCAACGCAATTGGCATCGGGTCGATCGGAGCTAGCGTTCAAAAGTTATGACTGTTTGAATATTTATCTATTTGTTTTGAAAAAGGAAAAGAAAAAATCTTTCTGGGCCGAGCGGTACTACCGCAGCCCCCAGATCACTGGCCTGGCGCCGCCGCTCGATCCCAGTACCGCTTGAGCACTACGGATCGGCGGTAGTATCGCCCGGATGGGGCGGTACTACCGGCCGGCCCAGGTAGATCTGGCTCGCTCCAGCCACCGCTATGCGTCTACCCGCCGCCAGCCCATCTTCTCGCGTTGCATGCCCGCGCGCTGCTTGAATCGCCATCGCCTCATTCCCGCACACACGCGCCCGCGTTGACCTGTGTTGGGGCCCACGCGCTCCCTGCTTTCCGCGCGCTTTCGCCGCCGCCTCCGCGCCGCAGCGCGTGCCCTCCCCGCTAGCCTCGATTTTCTCCACCTGGCCCCGCACGCTGGCCTTCCCTGCTGCTGCCACAGCCAGACGTCTGGCCATTCGCTTCGTGATTGATCGCTGCTTTCTTTGCAAGCATCGCCTTCTTCTGCCCACTCATGGCCCGCTACCTTGCTGCCGCCTGCCTTCTTGCTTTCGCTCTTTGTCGTGCTGCTTCCTTGCCTTTTTGCTGGACCATGCGGTACTACCGGTTAATTCCGGTAGTACCGGACCGGTCCAAAAAATTGCCCCAACGGTCAGATTTTTGGGGCCCCTATTTAAGGCTTTGCCGTTTTGAGTTTAGAAAGCTTCTTCCTCTTTCATTAGGCTAAGCTTTGTCCACATTTTCTCTAGATCTTGAAGCTTGCCTAATCTTTTCCCTCTGATGATTCTTGCCCATATTTGAGTGGAAGAGAGACGAGATCTAGATCCATGTTTTGACCTAACTGATTCATCTCTTTGTGAGTGCATCTTTGGGGATCTAGATTTTGGGGGATTTCGTGTCTCTCTTTGATTCCTCCTCTCTTGTTCCCCTAATAGCTTTAGTAGCTTTGTTGGAACTTGAGAGTGAGGGATTTGAGCATCTTTGTGGTGTTCTTGCCATTTGCATTCGGTGCATCGGTTTGTGTTCCCCTCAGAGGATTTGGTTTGAGTTACTCATTGGAGCTTGTTCCTCTTGGGTTCTTCGAACCCTAGACGGTTTTGTGGCCTTGGTGGCATTGTGGCCTTTTGTGGCATTTGTTGGGAGCCTCCAATTAAGTTGTGGAGAAGTGCCCCAACCTTGTGAGAGGTTCCGGTTGCCACCGACAAGTGCACCGATAGTGGAAGTGTGGATCGATCCCATTGAGGTGAGATTCACCGGAGAATAAGGGAGGCCTTTTGTGGCGTTGGTGGTTTGATACCACCCCCTCTCCAAACAAGGCGTACTCCATGTTGGGAGGAACTCGGTAAAATATTATTGTCCCCGCGTGCCTCGGTTATCTCTATACCCGAGCTCTTTACTTATGCACTTTACATTATGATAGCCTTCGTGCTTGAAGTAATATATATCTTGCTATCACTTTGTTGCTTGTATTGCTTAGCATAAGTTGTTGGTGCACATAGGTGAACCTTAGTTGTTTCTAGGTTGTGCTTTACAAAGTAAACACTAGTTTTATTTCGCCTTTGTTGAGCCACTCTAGGAAATGTTTTAATCGCCTATTCACCCCTCTCCCTCTAGGCGACATCTGTATCCTTTCAGCCTCACTTTAACCTTAATCACTTCAAGATGATTATGATAGGGGCAATGAGAGCAGAAAGCTAGTAACTACCATAATTTTTGGAAGCTCTTTATGAAACTTGAAATCCCTGCGTCCCTCTATGAAGGGCCTTTCTTTTTTACCTTTATGTTGAGTCTCCATCTTACATCTTTATGCACCAATTAAGAGAACATAGTTGTCATTCTTAGTTTTATGTGCATTGTCCCAAAACTTATTGATTGATTCATAATGTTGATATTGCTTGTCCTTAAATTATTTGTATCTAGTCACCCTTATGAACTTTGAAGGTGTCCTATGCATTTATGTTTTTCTATACCATGAGGGACAAGTTGAATACCACTCTTGCTATGTTTTCTATATGTGAAACAAACAAACATCTTGCAATGCATTGTTATTCATGATCTTTTGTTTGTACCTTTTCATGTTACAACATAGTTGTTATGTCTTATTGTTAGAAATATATCTTTCATGCTCATGTTGAAAGTACTATGATCCCAGCTATCAATGCTTTACAATACCTTGATCAATTGTGATAGCATGTCACCTCAAAAATTATTCTTTTTATCACTTACCTACTCGAGGACGAGCAGGAGTTAAGCTTGGGGATGCTTGATACGTCGTAAACATATCTATAACTTTTGATGCTCCATGTTGGTTTTATATCAACTTTCTTATGTTTTGTTTACACTTTGAGGTATTTTTATACACTTTTCTGGAACTAACCTATTGACAAGATGTCGCAGTACCAGTTGCTTGTTTTCTACTATTTTTGGTTTCAGAAAAGCTAGTAAGGAAATATTCTCGGAATTGGACGGGACAAAAGCCAAAGTCAATATTTTACTAGAAGGAACACGGATTCCGAAGGGCGACCGAAGTGTGGGAATCTAGGGAGCCCACCGACCTCGCCTCTTCGCCTATATAAGCACCCCGATGCAGAAACCCTAAGCACCCGATCAAATCTCCACAAAAGAGTCCGTAGCCACCGCCATCTCCATCCCTAGATCGAGGGGATCCAAAGCTCTTCTCGGCACCCTGCCGGTGGGGAGAGATCATCCTGGAGGCCTTCTTCATCACCATGCCAGCCTCCGGAGTGATGTGTGAGTAGTTCACCCTTGGACTATGGGTCCATACAGTAGCTAGATGGTTGTTTCTCCTCTTTTGTGCTATCATGTTTAGATCTTGTGAGCTCCGTTCATGATCAAGATCATCTATTTGTAATCCTACATGTTGTGTTTGTGGGTATCCGATGGATATTGAGTACTATGTCAGGTTGATTATTAATTCTATCATGTTTATGTTATTTGTGATCTTGCATGCTCTCCGTTGCTAGTAGCTATCTTTGCCAAGTAGATGCTTGTAACTCCAAGAGGGAGTATTTATGCTCGATAGTAGGTTCATGCCTCTAGTAATATGGGAGAGTGAGAGAAACTTCTAAGGTTGTAGATGTGCTGTTGCTACTAGGGAGAAAACAACAATCCTTTGTCTAAGGGCAATTGTATTATTTACTTTACACACTTTGCTTAATGCAATTATCTTTGTTTGCAACTTAATACTGAAAGGGGTTCGGATGATAACCTGAAGGTGGATTATTATTCATAGATGCAGTTAGATTACGGTATATGTATTATGTTGTAATGCCCAAACAAATCTCGTAGGAATCAAGATGTCTAGTATATGCATCGTTATGCATTTTCAATCTGTCAATTGCCCCGCTGTAATTTGTTCATCCAACATGTTATTTATCTTATGGAGAACACCTCTAGTGAACTATGGACCCCGATCCTTTCCTTTATCATTGATATTCCATCTACTCTTTCCCGTTTAACGTTTACTTTATGCAAGCAATCACTATCTTCCACACTATACGTTTAGTACTTTGTTTTAGCAAAACCAGTGAGATTAACAACCTCATTGTAAGTTTTGGCAAAGTTCTGTGGTTGTGTTGTGCAGGTTCCAAGTTGCTAGCAACACCTTGGAGTTGTTTCCTTACTCCTACTGGTTCGATAACCTTGGTTTCATAACTGAGGGAAACTTGTTGTTGTGCTCATCATACCTTTGTCTTGGGGTTCCCAACGAGCTCTATATATCTGATCCAACACTTTGGTGTCTAGTTTTTGTGCAGGAAATCAACTTTCAGGAAATATCCCGGAAAATATGCCGAAAAACCTATTTTCCCAAAAGACTCATGGAGCCAGAAGACGGAGGGGAGAAGAGGCCTGAGGGGCCCACACCACCCCCTGGCGCGGGCCAGGCCTGGCCACGCTAGGGCATGGTGTGGCCGCCTTGGTCTCCTCCTCGACCTCTCCTTCCTCCTACAAATAGCCTCTGACCTAAAAACACTGGGGGCGAAGTTTTTCCAATTAGAATTCCGCTACGCCGCCACCACCATAAACCGCGATTCGAAACCAGAAACTCCGTTATGGCACCCTACCGGGATGGGGAATTGGAGGATATCATCGCCATCATCATCACCAACGCCTCCCCATCAACCATCCATGATTACCCCATCCATGGGTGAGTAATCCCTCGATGTAGGCTATGGGCATGGTAGGGATTGCATGAGATCTCTCATGTAATTGCATAAGATTGTTAGGGCATGGTGCCTAGTATCTATTGTTAGTGCTTTTTGAAATTGTTGCAACTTGTTATGCTTAATTCTTGTCACTAGGGCCCGAGTGCCATGATCTCAGATCTGAACATGTTATTGATTCATGATGATATTATTGTTTGTGATCTTACATGCAAGTTGTATACACATATCATTGTCTGGAACTCGAGGCCCCGAAGTGACTGAAATCAGGATTACTAGAGGGGATAGTGGTGATGTGAGGATCACATGTATTCAAGGAGTGTTAATGCTTTGTTGTGGTGCTCTATTAAAAGGAGCACCTTAATTGCCAGTAGATTTCCTTGAGGCCCCGCTACAACGGGCTGGCAGGACAAAAGATGATGTGCAAGTTCTCATTGCGAGCACGCATGACTATATACGGAACACATGCCTATGATTACTTAGTACTTGGATGATTTATCTTATTTATCTGCAAATGCCCTTGTCTTGATTATTACATGAATATTCTTGTCATTGCAACGCCCTTCCATCCATCCCTATGCCTACCGCACATTAATCCTGATGTTTATTACAGTTGTTACTACTGTCTTTATTTTACTACTGTCGTTACCTTGCTATTGTTACTACAAACTATTGCTACTGATAAACTACTGCGAGCAAGACTATTTCCACGTGCAGCTGAATTGACAACTCAATTGTTAAGGCTTATAAATATTCTTTGGCTCTCCGTGTGTCGAATCAATAAATATGGGTTTTACTTCCCTGAAAGACTGTTGCGATCTCCTATACTTGTGGGTCATTAAGACTATTTTCTGGCATCGTTGCCGGGGAGCATAGCTTTATTTATAAAGTTCACTTAGAATTATTATTGTTCGCTACTATCCATACATCATGGGTAAAACTCGTGATGGAAAATTTCCTATATTATCATCCACTACAAGAAGAGGTACAGTTTTGAACACCTCTGTTGCTCTTGATTGACCATCTGTGACGAGTAAGCTCCTTACACCACCACCACATACACATGTTACACATACTGCTACTTCTGCTAAATCTGAAATTGCTTCTGATACTCATGCTGTCACTTCTGCTATGCTTGATGAGAGTGGTTCATTAGGTCCTTTCCTAGATGCTACAATTGCTACATCTATAATTGGAAACACTGAAACTCCTAATGAAGATATTACTACACCTATTAGTTCACCTGAGTCTAGAGAAAGTCCTAGCTATGATATTAATGACAGTTATATTTAAATGACTGATGAATTTATTGAGGAATGTCAAACACTCATGGTGCAAGTGTTATTAAGAGTCTTCTTGAGAGACGTACTATCAGACCTAAACTATTTCCTGATGCTAAATTTGCCACATCCCCCATAAACATTAAAGATAAGGATTATGTTTTCCCTCTTGATTTATCTTACATAACCATTATAGAGAAAGAACCTTTTTGTGGGACTAAAAATGAAAGTGTTGTGGCATTGTGGCACATATGACTGAGCTCTCTAATTTGAGTGTCTTATTTTCTGAAGATATTAAGAAACGCACCTACTTTGTTGCTAAAATTTTCCCTTTTTGATTGAAAGGAGAAGCTAAAGCTTGGTTTAATAATTTACCTCCTGGATCTATTGATAGTCCTGATGGCTTGATTAATACTTTCTTTCAGAAATATTTCCCTCCTAGTGCTCAACAGACCATTTTGCAGGAACTTTTTGATTTTAAACAGGTAAAGGAGGAGAAATTGCTTGAATCTTGGGAAAGGTTTTGTGCTTTAATCAAAGCACATCATGGTTGTCCAATACCTAAAAATGAGATTCTTGATATATACTATAATGGACTAACTAATGAATCTAGGACATACCTGGATAGTTGTGCTGATTGTGTTTTTAGGAAAAGAACTCCCGAGGAAGCTGAGAAATTAATGGCTAAAATAAGCAAGAATTATGATAATTGGACTACATCTAAGCCAACTACACCTGAACCAATTGTGCCTAAGCCAACTGTGCCTAAGCCAACCCCAACACCAACACCAAAGAAGAGGGGAGTGATTGAACTAAATGATGAAGTGATGAAGGAAGCTAAGAAATGTCTTAAGGAGAAGGGTATTAAATCTGAAGATGTGAATAATTTACCTTCTATAGAATAATTATGTAAGCCAATCTCCCACTCATACACTATTGAGCTACACTCTTTCCAACATTCTTATGAAGGTGGTATTCCTTATTCTAAACCTCCTGATCAATGCTTAGAAGAATTTGATATTTTTGTTGTTAAGCAAGATAATTTTAATAAGAGAGTGCGGAATCATTTAATGGAAAACTCTAGAGCTATTAATGAGTTGAAAGATATTATGGAAAGAACCTCCAATGATGTTAAAATGCTTGTTAAACATTTCCAAATGGTTCAAACTCAAATTGATCAGCTTACTAAAGTACAAAAAGATTTGCTAGTTAATGCTTCTAGAGAAAAACATGCTGATGAAATTAGAACTAGGAGTGGTTCTTCCATTCAGGATCCTTTATATCCTGAGGGACATCCTAAAATAATTGAGCAGGATTCTCAACAAGTTCAAAATAGTGGTACTTATTCTAAGAGAAATAAAAAGAAACATAAAATGGTTGTGGAATCTTTTGAACCTGCTAAAGATCCTAATAGTATATCTATCTCTGATGCTGAAACTGAAAGTGGTAATGATAAAAATGATGCTCCTGAAAAATAAAAAATAGAAGAAGAACCTGAAAGGCACACTAAGAATACTAAATACACTAAGGAAGATTTTGTTGCTAAAAACATGGTAGTGAAAGAGAGCCTTGGGTTCAAAAACCAATGCCTTTTCCTGATAAGAAACACAAGTCAAAGGAACAGGAACACTATAACAAGTTTTGTGAGTGGATGAAACCTTTGTTTTTGCAAATTCCTTAGATTGATGCTATTAAATTGCCTCCTTATTCAAAGTATATGAAGTATATTGTCTCTAATAAAAAGAAGATTCCTAATGAGGAAATTTCCATGTTGCTTGCTAATTATTCCTTCAATGGTAAGGTTCCAAAGAAACTTGGAGACCCAGGGATTCCAACTATACCTTATTATATGAAAAATAATTATGTTAGAACTGCTTTGTGTGATTTGGGAGCAGGAGAGTGTTATGCCTTTTTCTCTCTACAAGAGACTTCAACTGGAAAAATTGATACCAACTGATATATCTTTGAAAATGGCTAACAAGTCTACTACTATTCATGTTGGTATATGTGAGGATGCTCTTGTTCAAGTGGCTCATAATTGTTTGATATTAACTGACTTTGTTGTTCTTGAAATGCGTGAAGATGATAATATGTGTATTATTCTTGGGAGACCTTTTCTTAATACTACATGTGTTGTCATTAATTGTAATCAATAAAAAGTAACTTTTAATTTTAATGATAAGGAGCATACTGTTTATTTCCCTAAGAAGATTGATAAGAATTGTGGCCTAAATTCAATTGAAAATATTGAAGGCATCAAAGTTGGAGAAATATATTGTCCCATACCACAATAAGATTATGAAACTATTATGATTGGGACTATTGCTATCAAGGTTGAGATAACATGATCATTTAGTGAATACAAAGTTTTGATTCATATAAAATTATTTTGGTAACAACACCTGATCAACCTTGTTAACAAAGGGATTTTTGTTGAACAAAACAATGTTTTCACCATGATTATCCTTGTTCACTTTTATCTTCTTTATTTTAATTTTTGCTTTCACTTTTTTCATATTTGTTTTGCTAGTACCTTGATTATTAGAGTGTGTTAGAACTTCTGTAGTTTTAGTTTTGGTTTGTTTTTTCATATTTCCAAAATCATTTTTCTGCAAGAAATTTATTTATCAATACCTGAAAATTGCTCAAAAATAAAGTTTCTCGAAAAATTTCAAAAAGTTCATATTAAATTTTTACGTAAAAAAGAGGGCATAGAGACACCTGGAGTGAACCAGGGGGCCCACCAGGCAGGCACACCACTTGGTGGCACGGCCAGACCAGGGGCGCGCCTGGCCATGGTGTGGTCCACCCCTGGCCCTCCACTTATTATCTCTCCTGGCACTTCTTTCTCTCTCCCGATAAAACACTATTTCATTGCTCAAACCCGTGTTCTTGCTGGTCTTGCTCGCGAATTTCTATCTCCTTGCTCAGCCCACCTTAGCTGCTAATTTTTGGAGGGTTTGATCTCCGGTATGTGCCTCCTCCGCTTCTCCAATTAGTTTCTTGATTGATGGATTATATCTTGAGTATTGCTACTATAGGTGACAGGTTTATGTGAGCTTGCATGCTTGTTCTTTGCTTAGAGAGATCGTTTTGATGCATGTTTAGCCCTCTTGCAAGACTTTATAGTAGTTCCTTTCATTATGAAATTACTTTGCAATTACTTCTTGTAATGCATGTCTAAATTTCAGAAAATAAAAAGAAAGATGGACAACCACACTTATGGAGAAGTGTTTGAGAGAGACACACCCAGGAGGGAAAGGCCTTCGAGATCAGCTTCTGGATTTAGGCCATCATATTATGAAGATCTTATTACGCTACGCTTTGGCAATGAGGGAGATGATGGAGATGCTCACCCATCTACCTTCCCTTGTTTTGCCTTTTTGCAAGCTGCAGGGATCCTCGATGATTTCTTACTTCTTGTTCAGAGGGTTGGTCTAACCACTTACATGCAGGATGAGAGTGAGGAATATGCTTTGCTCACCAAAACCTTTGTTGAAAGCTTCACTTTCAGTAACACCTTTTATAGGTCAACTGTTTCATTCAAAATCTATGATATGCCTATCACCATGACATTAGAATTTCTTTGAAGCATTATAGGTATTGGCATGACTGGGACAACAAAGAAGATCCAAGGGCAACCCGCTGACCTGCTGGAGATGTACCGAGGTGTAACAAATGACGATGACCGCACAACCCAGCGCGGGAAGATAAGAAACATTCAACTCCCAGCTCTTAGATATTTTGCTTACTATCTTGCCACTAGCATTCTTGGTAGGGAGAACACTAGTAATATTTCTAATTACCATTTAGCCTTTCTTGATGTTTCATTTAATAATGAAACCAAGTATACTCTTGGTTCTCTCATTGCTCGCCGCCTAGCTTCTAGAGGACCCATTTATGGGGGCATTATTGTTGCGCGCATGGTTGCTGCCTTGGAACTTTCTATTGATCCTAATGATATAGTGTTGGCCCCATAGAGGCTTGATCTAGATGCTATGAAAGCACATCATTTTGTTACTGCTAACTCTAGTGCAGAGAGTTTAGTTTACAGGATGTTGTTTACTGACGGAGATGAGAGGGAAATTCCCTTGCCACAGTCTACTTTGTTCAGTATTTTCAGGAGGCCATGGTCGTGCTCCAAGGAGAAGATGGACGAGCAGCTCTGCTTGCTTGGTTTCCACGGGCAGCACCAGGGGGATACACCCTCTTATGACTACTCTGCGCACTACGCCGAGGCATCCTCGAGTTCGTATCAGGATGAAGGCACTTCTTCGTCATACTATGGAGGCGATCCTTCTTGGCCAGCTTGGGGTTGATATCCACTTAGGCCAAAATCCTAAGCTTGGGGGAGGTATACCGACATCACACTCATCTACATATCATGTTTTGTCGGTACTTTGCAAATCCATATTTCGCTTTCTTTCTCTTTAGTTTTAGTTCTTTCTTTATTTCTACTTTCCAAAACACAAAAAGACCAAAAATATTTTGTTATTTCTTTTTGTTCACTTCTTTATCTTTTTAGCTTTGATTTATTATCCGAAAAACCCAAAAAATATTTTGCTTTATTTGCTCTTTCCTTTAGTTCTTGACTTAAAAAAATCGAAAACCCAAAAATAATTGTTGTTCTTCTCTGGTTTTGTAAAGTTTTTGTAGGGTTTAGCGGTCCTCAGTGACTACTTTGGAGTTTGGTTTCATATTATTATTCAAGTCACACAAGTGAAAGGCAATGATGATTTATGACAACTCGACGTGTGGTGAGAGGCTGGTATAAACTCTATTTGTTTTCATTTTTTGTACATATACTCATCATTGTGGGCATGCTTAGTCTGTTCGTGTAGGGTGTATGTTATTTAATGGATGCTTAATAGTTCTTGCTCTCTTATGATTAGTTCCAACTTGCTAATAGGTTGTAGCATGTCATATAAATGTTTGCTTGTATTGTTCTATTCATAATTTAGTATGACATTGTGGTATCCTCCTCTGAATGTTTTATCTCAATCGACTTGGCACATGCTCACGCATGCATATGACTAAACAAAAAGTCAGTTAAGCCTCGATGATTTATTTTGCCTCAGAGTTCTTATGTCACTTTTATGCCACTATTAATTTTGTTTTGTCGCAATCATGATTATGACAGTTACTGCTCTCTCGATTGTCGCTCCCTTTCTATTGCTAGCCTTCACTTGCACCGAGTATGAGCTCTACTCATGCATCCAACTCCCCAAAACCAAAATTGTCATAAAGTGTCCACCATATCTACCTATTAGCATCATTGTTGTTCCTTGCATAATTATTATGCTTTGTTTTCTTCCAAATAAATTTTTTGCTTGTTATGAGAAAATTAGTGATTAAAGCTCTCACGAACTTTATGACATATTTTATTTCTTGCATTTAATAAACCTGAACCATTGTGACTATCTATGAAGTTATATGCTTGCAAATTATAAGTTGGGAGCTAGCACAACCATGTTATCATGGGGAACGCTTTCGACATTGCACTTATTTTAGTTGATATCATGTTCTTTTGTTTATGGATCCCGGCGATGTGAAATAAAAGGGGAACTTGTTAGACCATGGAGTTTGTATATGTGTTAGAGAAACGCCTAGGCAGCTAGCCTAAGCCATGCCTCATCATGGTGTAAACTTCCAGCATAACCATAGTGGCATTCTATGAAGCATCCTCAATAAAAACCTCTGCAAATAGCAAATAAAAAGATAACTAAGATGCTCATTGTTTGTTGCCTTGTCATTTTGATATGGGATAGCTCATGTGAAATGGGGCAAGGGGTACCCCGTTGGCGGTTCTCTATGATACACATATGCTTACAATGACAAGAACTTGCTTGTGAACAAAGTTGAGTAGCATGAGGTCTGGTACTCGTACTCAAGGGGCATGATACTTTCAACTTATGATTTGTCAAGCATATAACTCATATTTGCCTCACTTTAACCTTAATTACTTCAAGATTATTATGATATGGGCAATGAGAGCTGAAAGCTAGTAAGTACCATAATTTTTGGAAGATCTTTATGAAACTTGAAATCCCAGCTTCCCTCTATGAAGGGCCTTTCTTTTTACCTTTATGTTGAGTCTCCATCTTATATCTTTATGCACCAATTAAGAGAGCATAGTTGTCATTCTTAGTTTTATGTGCATTGTCCCAAAACTTATTTGATTGATTCATAATGTTGATATTGCTTGTTCTTAAATTATTTGTATCTAGTCACCCTTATGAACTTTGAAGGTGTCATATGCATTTATGTTTTGCTATACCATGAGAGACAAGCTGAATACCACTCTTGCTATGTTTTCTATATGTGAAACAAACAAACATCTTTCAATGCATTGTTATTCATGATCTTTTGTTTGTACATTTTCATGTTACAACATAGTTGCTATGTCTTATTGTTAGAAATATATCTTTCATGCTCATGTTGAAAGTACTATGATCCCAGCTATCAATGCTTTAAAATACCTTGATCAATTGTGATAGCATGTCACCTCAAAAATTATTCTTTTTATCACTTACCTACTCGAGGACGAGCAGGAGTTAAGCTTGGGGATGCTTGATACGTCGTAAACATATCTATAATTTTTGATGCTCCATGCTAGTTTTATATCAACTTTCTTATGTTTTGTTTACACTTTGAGGTATTTTTATACATTTTCTGGAACTAACCTATTGACAAGATGTGGTAGTACCAGTTGTCTATTTTCTGTTGTTTTTTGTTTCAGAAAAAGCTAGTAAGGAAATATTCTCGGAAATGGACGGAACAAAAGCCAAAGTCAATATTTTACCAGAAGGAACACAGATTCCGAAGGACAGCCAAAGTGTTTGGCCCCTCGGGCACCCACCGACCTCGCCTCTTCGCCTATATAAGCACCCTGATACAGAAACCCTAAGAACCCGATCAAATCTCCACAAAAGAGTTCGTAGCCGCCGCCATCTCCATCCCTAGATCGGGGGATCCAAAGCTCTTCCCGGCATCCTGTCGGAGGGGAGAGTGTAGGGTTTCGTAGCATGGAAAACAAAAAATTTCTATCGCATACAAACAAAAAAGCCAAGATCTATCTATTAGATTGTAGCAACAAGTCGATGGAATAACTTACCCTCGAAGATTCCAAAGTGTTTAACGAGAGTGGATTCTCGTGGGTGATGTAGTCGTACTCTTCCCGATCTCAAGATCGCAAGACGATCCTTCAAGGCCAAGCGTTCCAGCGCTCCCGCAGTCGGTCACACGTTCGGTACTCGACGAAGACCTTCCTCTCCCTTGTTCCAGTAGGCATCGGAGGTTGTAGCACTCTCCTCGCAATTCCGGCAGCACAACGACGTGGTATCGGAAGTAGAGGGGAGATCTCGCAGGGCTTCGCCTTAAGCCGGAGCGAGTATGGTGGAGTATGAGAGAGTCCTCGGTGTTCTAGGGTTTAGACACACCAAGGAGGGGATGCTAGAGCCGGCGGCTAGGGTTCTAGGGACCCCCAAGTCGGCGGCTAGGGCAAAACCCTAGGGGGCAGCGGCGGCTATGGTGGGCTGCAGCTTCTAGGGTTTGAGGTGAGGGGCTTGTGTGTTCTTGGAGGGAGCCCTGCCCCTCCTTATATAGGTGGAGGGGCCGGCGGCCAAGGGGAGGTAGGGGAGTCCCTCCCCAACTCGGCTTGGGTGGTGCGCCGGCTTGGGGAGGAGGACTCCCTCCCCAACTCGGTTTCACCCCTTCCTCCTCTTTTCCACTTTCCAAATTTAGCCGTTTGACTTTTCAATTTAGCTATTTGACTTTTCAAACTAGGATTCGATTAATCCTTTATTTGGAACAGCGATGACACTTAGTACATGATGCAATCATACCAACTTTGATACAACACATTCATGTACCCTTCCCCTCCGGAGTGCCGGACATTCCGGAACCTTCTAGAACATTCCCGATGAAAACACAGGAATCATACTCCAACTCCGAAACGGGACTTTCCTTATATGAATCTTATTCTCCGGACCATTCGGATCAACTCGTGATATCCGGATCCCATCTAAGACTCGAACAACATTCGTCTCTTTCTCATAATACCATAACTACTCAAACAACGTCGAATCCTTAAGTGTGTCTCCCTACGGTTCGTGAATTATGCGGACATGATCGAGACACTTCTCCGAACAATAACCAATAGAGGAATCTGGAAATTCATATGGCTCCCACATATTTCTACGATTACTTTGCGATCGAATGAACCACTTACATACGATACCAATTTCCCTTTGTCTCACGATAGTTTACTTATCCGAGGTTATGATCGTCGGTATCTCTGCATACCTAGTTCAACCTCGTTACCGATAAGTACTCTTTTCTCGTTCCCGTGATATGTGATCCCTTGTGAGCCGGTCACATGCTTGCAAGCTAATTGGATGACATTCCACCGAGAGGGCCCAGAGTATATCTATCCGTCATATGGATGGACAAATCCCACTCTTGATCCATGTGTCTCAACCAATACTTTCCGAACACTCAATGCCACCTTTATAGCCACCCAGTTACGGTGTGGTGTTTGATGTCATCAAAGCATCCATCTGGTAAAGGTGATATTCATGATCTCATGGTCGAAGGAATTAGGTTACTATGTATCAGAAAGCATATAGCAATTGAACTATTGAAATGACTTGATCTTTATGCTACGGTTATATATAGGAGTATGTCCATCATATCATTCTCCTAACGATATGATCTTGTTGTTGATAACATCTCAATGTTCATGATAGGGAAACCACAATCATTTATCAACCAACAAGCTAGTGATGTATAGAGTCTATACTAGGGACTTCAAATTAAGTTTACAAATCACACAAGTATCAATGTTTCCTTGTTAATACTATTATAGCATGAATGTAAACATTTATCATAAACACAAAGATATAATAATAACTACATTTATTATTGCCTCTAGGGCATATCTCCAACAGAGAGATCATCCCGGAGGCCTTCTTCATCACCATGTCAGCCTCCGGAGTGATGCGTGAGTAGTTCACCCTTGGACTATGGGTCCATACAGTAGCTAGATGGTTGTTTATCCTCTTTTGTTCTATCATGTTTAGATCTTGTGAGCTTCGTTCATGATCAAGATCATCTATTTGTAATCCTACATGTTGTGTTTGCGGGGCATGAGATGGGGCAAGGGGTACCCCATTGGCGGTTCTCTATGATACACATATACTTGCAATGACAAGAACTTGCTTGTGACCAAAGTTGAGTAGCATGAGGTTTGGTACTCGTACGCAAGGGGCATGCGATTTTCAACTTATGATTTTTCAAGCATATAACTCATACTTGACCTCACTTTAACCTTAACCATTTAAAGATGCTTATGATAGGGGCAATGAGAGCTCAAAGCTAATGAGTACCATACTTTTAGGTATTTGGAAGCCTTTCAAACTTTTTAATCTTTTTTTTCACTTCTATGTCGAGTCACCATTTATTCTATGAGAACCTTCCCGAGAGCATAGCTGTCATTATTAGTGTAATGTGCTTGTCCCAAAACATGGTTAATTGTGACATAACTTTGATGCTTGTATCTTTGATATTTTTACTTCTAGTCTTCACTTGAACTTCAGAGGTGCCTTGGCATTTATGTTTTGCTCCAAAAGAAAGGCAAGCGAGATACCACTTTATCGTACCTTCTTATGAGCATTACAATCTTGCATATGCTTATGTTTTTTGTTGCTTATTATTATTGTGTTGGAATCTCTTCGTAGCTTGCATTACTATTAGGTAGACTTATTTGCATACTCTTTATTATGAATTGCCTAAGTTTTTAATCAGATGCTGAGAATATATACATCTTATGAAGCAAATGTATTCGTGAAAGTTTATTTTATCGCACTCAGTTTTCAACCGAATTGCTTGAGGACAAGCAATAAGCTAAGCTTGGGGGAGTTGATACATCCAAAACGTATCTACTTACCCGAACACTTTTGTTATTGTTTCTCCTCTAATTTGTGCGATTTGGATATAATTAACATGGACTGACGTTGTTTTCAGCAGAATTGCTTTGGTGTCTAGTTTTTGTGCAGGAAATCAACTTTCAGGAAAAATCCAAGAAAATTTTGCCAAAAATCCTATTTTCCCAGAAGACTCACGGAGCCAGAAGACGGAGGGGAGAAGAGGCCTGAGGGTCCCACACCACCCCTGGCGCGGGTGAGGCCTGGTCGTGCTAGGGCATGCTGTGGCCGCCTCGGTCTCCGCCTGTGGCATCCCGCAAAACCACTACTAGAAAATCGCGTTGTTTTTGTGCATTGCATCGTAATCATCATGCATTGTTTGTCTGAACTATTTCGAAAAGCCTAGTTTTGCTTTGTACAAACAACCCTCTTTATTTCAAAGGCAAAACCCCGATCGTATCGGATATTTTATTTCCCTAAAAACTATTTGCAAAGTAGCCTTGTTTTCAAATAAACAAGACCAAACAAACACATATTTAAAAACCTACACTCTAAATCCTATTCCCACCCAAATCTATCCTACCCACCTCACACCGCCACCTCACCCTCCCCATTTCCTACCCACCCCGCCACATCAATCCACCAGCCCCACCCTCTTTCCTTCTCTCACCCTAGCCCATCCTACCCACTCTCTCTCTCCCTCACTTACGCCCGACCCCACCGCGGCCCCACCCCACCCACTCAACCACTCCCACCGGACCACCCAGCCCCCACTGTCGGCCCTTGACCCGGTCCACCACCCCCCGTCCCGACTTTGGACCCACGCCCCCGGCCCCACCAGCACCCGATGCGCTCCCTGTTCCTCTTCCCCACCTCCTCTCCCCGTCCGCCACCTCCTTCTCTTCATCGCCACGGCTCCCCATCACAGCCTCGCCCGGCCGGGCCAGCTCCCCCTAGTCGCCTCCTCGCCACCGCCGCTCTTCCCCCTTCTCTGGCCTCACGCCTCTCCCTTCCTCCCCGCATCGCCCGCTTGCAACCGCCTCCCCACTGGGCCGACCCGCCGAGCCGCCTCCCATCGCCTCACCGCCTCCTTCCTCGTCTGCCCCGCCTTCGCCACTGCCGCCTCCGCTCGCCGCTCCCTCCTCTTCTCCCCACCGACGCCTTGGCGACCCTCCCGCCGCCCTCTCCCTCGGCCCACGCCTTCTCCCTCATCTGGCGCCCTGCCCTCTGCTAGCAACCTTGCCGCCTCGACCTCCCTCAACCAGCGCCTCGCCTCCACTCGCCCGTGCCCGGTCGCTGGGCCTGCCTCCTCCCACGAGGCTCCTTTCGCCCCCTTGAGTCCTCCGTCGAGCCTGGCCGACCGCCGCCTCGGCTCGCCGACCCCTTGAGCCCACCACCTCGCCGGACGACGCCTGCCCGACCGACCGCCTCTCGGGCCGCCTCCTCGCTCGCCCGCCACCACCCCTGCCTCCGCGTCCTCTGCTGAGCCTCGGCACCAGCCACCGTGACGCCCGCTAGCCTTGCCCTCCGTGGCACCATGGACGCGGGCGCACGAGACTCATGTCTGTGGCCTGCAAGCGTCCTCCCACAGCTTGCAGCCGTGTATGGAAATGTTGGCGGTGATGTTGGCGATTCGCGAAGATGGTGTGGTCTTTGTCCGACGAACCGTGCCGGGCATAGGCCACCCGAAGACTGCACCGATGTAGATCCCAAGTTCGACAACGGTCCTCTAAGCCCGAAGACCATATCGGGATGGGGACACCCGAAGAATCGCCGACAAGGACTGTCCCTACATCAAGATCTGCTTCCGAACACTTCGACCCGAACGCCAAGACCGATCCGTTGCCGACCCAAGTTCTTCCTCCCAGACCCGTCGAGATCTCCGTCACCAAACCATCGCGGCCTACCACACGGAACACCGAGAACTTCCCCCTGAACGCCAAGGTCGTCGACACGGTTACGACATGAACTTACGCTCGGCAACGCCAAGTGCTCCTTCCCGGACCCGAAGACCATCGGTCAAGTTCACCACCGACAAAAGACGGACTACAAGTTCTACTTCACGGATACCAAGCGACAAGATCTACTACCCCGATCCGAAGACCCTAACCCCGGAGTCCGAGAACGATCCCGTCGAGACCGATCCCGTCGAACCCCGAACCCCGAGACCCGACCCCGAACCCCGTCGAACCCTAACCAAGATCGACGAACCCTAATGTGTGACCCCTTTTCTCGAGCCCTATTTTTATAAATGTAATAACAAATTGATGCATATTAAATTGTCATACTCGCATGCATATTTGTGTGGTTTGGGGGCCTTATGCCGATTCACCATATAATTAAATATGGGGCCCATATGCGGGCAAATCTAGTCGAATATTGGCCTCATTTAAATTTGTGTAGCGAACCGGTACTATCTTTTGCCATGTCCAAACAACATTTAAATTGTGGGGTATCTAAACAACATGAACCGTTTAATTAATTGTCGGGACCCCGGTTCCGCTTAATATGACCTAATCGCATCGCACTCTTGCCATGACATTCATCATACATGCATCATGCCCGATCTTCTGCTGTTGTATTAAAGAGTGCATCCGGTGTTTGTGCTAGTGTTTTGCTTCTTCACGGATAAGGCCGTTGAGTTGATGTGAGCTTCGCCCCGATCTTCGGTTGAACCTTCGGCAATGTTTCTCAGGCGAGCATCTCCCCCTTTCTACCTATCTTACTTTTATAGTATTTATTCCCTCCTGTTGATCTAGTGCTATCGATGTTGCGATGCTCTAGTTTCGTACCCGTGATATCCCTTGCAGCCTTATATTGCCTTGGACACATCCTATTACCTGTTGTTTGGTAGATAGTTGGACTTGCGCGTCGTAGTCGCTTGCTCAAGTGCTGTTGCGTGTCGTCAAGTGCCACAGTTGTTGGAGTATTGCCGCCTGTTTGATGTTGGAGATGATCGTGGTTTTACTTACCGTTCACTTTACTTACTGTTTAACAACTAAAATTGAAGTAAGTAAGCAGAGGCACAGGTGGGCAATAGATGTTATTTGGTTGTTAACCGTCCACTTGTGTCCCGTAGGACCCCGAGTACTTGATACCTATTCCTTGATTTATCGCGCTATCCACATCCGGGAGGATTATGGGACCCACGAGCCGAGCTTGATTCATTCTTATTTCTTGGGGCCACAAACTAGTTTGAGGTTTTATTTACGATCCTGTACTTATGCCATGCTTTCGCTTTATTTAAATTGTGTGATGGATAGCACCTTTGTCTTGTTAGGGAAGCGGAGTGTTTCCAGATCGACAAGCCCGAGTTTTCGGGTTCCCATCGTTCTGACCATTGGCAAACCTTGAGTCCGTCTCGAGTCGGCTAACTTCGTTATGGTCTACTCAATGGGGTGGCCCCAAATATTCTGAATCCTGCTTGCTTTGTCGTGAAGGCCTCGTTGGGTTTTGATTTGGTTTTTCCGAGGCTGATCGAGTGTGTGTTGCTATTTGTGCACCCGGCGGGTTAAAACTTCTAAGCCGTGTCATGGTTATGGACGACTTGGAGCACAGTAACTCGATCATAGACAAGCATAACTAAAGTAGTGCTATAAATTTGACTTTATAATAACTAGTAATCAGCTTCACTATAATGGAATGGCTACATAAAACTGCCCACAATTGCTTGTTTGGCTTGTCGCTTGCGACGATCGTATCTGACTAGTAAGTATTGCAACTACAACGGAATGTCCAAATAAAAGTACCAACAACTGCTGGGTTTTGGGATATCTCATGCTAATTGTATCTGACTAGTAAGTGTTGCCACTATCACGGAATGGTTAATAAAAGTGCCCACTGCTTATTTTATCAGGATGATTATCTATACTTGACTAGTAATTGCTGCAACGATAACCGAATAAATAAAGCGCCAGCGTGAGTTCCTCGGTTGACTTCCTCGTTTGGTCTCGAGGGGGAAACGCCGGGATGGGTTTGTTTGTTGGTAGTATCAGGTTGGTTCCGAATAGGTCTTTCTTACCCCTCTCTGATAGTCGCCGGTTGTATCGAGTCTCTATAGGTTGTTTAGTGCGTGCTGCCGCTGCCGCTTCAGTCCACCATACCTGTGTAGGCGAGGACCGTCAATTCTAGCCTCGCTGTCTTGGCCTCGATCTTGACGCTCCTCTTTTTCCTTTGCCCTTTGTCGGCACCCCTTTGTTTAAGCAGGTTTTGAGATCGACGTCGTTAGCAGGGTTACCCTTCCGGCTTGGCCTGGGCAGGGTTATGGACGCCATTGGTTATTCTTCAGGGCTCTTAGCCCCATTTGCATCTTGTCCGTAGCTGGACGCTCTATCGTTTTCAAGGTGATTTGGATCTTTGTATATTATATTTATAATCTTGACTCATGGAGTCGTGTTGTATAAATATCTGTTCTGTGGGTCCCATCGAGGACTGTTGTGTAATGTTATTACTTCATTTTCCACCCGCACGAAAGTGCCTGGTGGGCACCTTTGAATCGTTTCTATGCGGGTTTGGCGGGTTTCGCTAAAACTTGCATAGGGCCGATTCTGAGGGTGTTACAGAGTGGTATCAGAGCTCAGCAGTTGCGATACCCCACAAGTCCAGCCTGTAGGATAACCTAGCTAACGGTCGAAGTAGAGTGTCAAAACTATTTTTGCAAAATCGGTTGGATAGTTCTGATTAGGTCTGATTTTACTCCTTACCCCCCTCTGCTATTCTCTTCTCACCTCTGCGTGTTTTGAATCCGCTCTCTTCTCTCTCTTCGAGTCCAGGATTTCTCGTGGTTGGGTTCCGTCGTACCTTTAGGGTTTCGCTTCCTCCTCTGATAACGGTGTTCCTACATCCGGTCCTCCTGGTATATGAGTGGTCCTTTATCTGTGGTACCATCCTTTGTTCTTTGTTTGTGCCTTCCGGTGTTTTCCGACGCGACGACATCATCTATGCCAGATCCGATGCAGAGCCTGCATACCTCCTCTGTTTCCAAACCTCACTTGTCGAGATCTTCAGTCTGATTCCGAGAATGGTTGCACGCTTTTCTACTGATTGTGCCGAGTAATAGTTTGGGTGCGTGATGGATTGGCCCCCATGCCGACTACTCACTCTATTCGCTTGTGTACATTGAAGTGGATGAGAATGCATCGGTTCCCTCTTTCCATCGAAGCTAGGGGTGGCTTTATCTGTTGATGCCTCTACCTTCGACCTTTTGTTTCCGGAGTGTTCTCTCGACGATCACGGACAACGATCTCTTGTTAGTGGTGTCGCGAGGATCTACACGATGCGAGAAGATTCAGATCGCCGCCCTTCTTTCCGGTACCATGAGGCGGATCTCGAGGGCGAGATCCATTGTAAGTGGTGTCGAATTGTGGCATCCCGCAAAACCAATACTAGAAAATCGCGTTGTTTTTGTGCATTGCATCGTCATCATCATGCATTGTTTGTCTGAACTATTTCGAAAAGCCTAGTTTTGCTTTGTACAAACACCCCTCTTTATTTCAAAGGCAAAACCCCGATCGTATCGGATATTTTATTTCCCTAAAAACTATTTGCAAAGTAGCCTTGTTTTCAAATAAACAAGACCAAACAAACACATATTTAAAAACCTACACTCTAAATCCTATTCCCACCCAAATCTATCCTACCCACCCCTCACAGCCACCTCACCCCTCCCCCATTTCCCTACCCCGCCACATCATCAATCCACCACCCTCTCTCCTTCTCTCACCCTAGCCCATCCTACCCACTCTCTCTCTCCCTCACTTACGCCCACCCCACCATGCCCCACCCCACCCACTCAACCCCACTCCCACCGGACCCACCCAGCCCTTGGACCAGTCCACCCCACCCGTCCCACTGGACCCGCCTCACGTCCCCGGCCCCACCAAGACCCGATCGCTCCTGTTCCTCTTCCCACCTCCTCTCCCGTCAGCCACCTCCTCCCTTTCCCCGGCAAGCTTCCAGCACTGCCGCCCGGCCAGCTCCCGATCGCCTCCTCGCCACCGCCGCTCTCCCACCTCCTCTGGCCTCACGCCTCTCCCTTCCTCCCAGCTCTCGCAACCGCCTCCCCACTGGCCGACCCAGCCCGCCTCCATCGCCCTCCGCCTCCTTGTTCTGCGCCCTCGCTCGCCACCGCCCAGCGGCCGCCTCGCTCGCCGCTCCCTCCTCTTCTCCCCACCGACGCCGGCTCCTCCCGCCTCCTCTCCCCGCCTCGCCTTCTCCCTCTCCTGGCGTCCCCTCTTCTAGCAACCTCGCCCGCCGCCTCGACCTCCTCAACCCGCACTCTCCTCCACTCGCCCGGCACGTCGTTGGGGCCCGTCCTCCACCGTGCCCCGAGCTCCCGCTCGCGCCCCGCCAGGTCCTCCGTCGAGCCCGCTCCGCCGACCGCCGCCTCGCTCGCGACCCCGCGAGCGCACCACCTCGCCGGATGACGCCCTGCCCCGACCCCGACCGCCTCTCGGGCCGCCTCCTCCTCGCCGCGTTCGGCCCGCCACCAGCCCTGCCGTCGCCGCGTCCTCTCTGCTGAGCCTCGGCACCAGCCACCGCATCGGGCCCCGCTAGCCTTGCCCTCCGTGGCACCATGGACGACCGGCGCTGCCTGGAGCCGCATGTCTGTGGCCTCGCAAGCGTCCTCCCACAGTTGCATCCGTGTATGGAAATGTTGGCCAGGTGATGTTGACGATTCCGCGAAGATGGTGTGGTGCTGTCCGACGAACCGTGTCGGGCATAGGCCACCCGAAGACTGCACCGATGTAGATCCCAAGTTCGACAACGATCCTCTAAGCCCGAAGACCATATCGGGATGGGGACACCCGAAGAATCGCCGACAAGGACCGTCCCTACATCAAGATCTGCTTCCTAACACTTCGACCCGAACGCCAAGACCGGTCCGTTGCCGACCCAAGTTCTTCCTCCCGGACCCGTCGAGATCTCCGTCACCAAACCCTCACGGCCTTCCACACGGAACACCGAGAACTTCCCCCTGAACGCCAAGGTCGTCGACACGGTTACGACATGAACTTCCGCTCGGCAACGCCAAGTGCTCCTTCCCGGACCCGAAGACCATCGGTCAAGTCACCACCGACAAAAGACGGACTACAAGTTCTACTTCACGGATACCAAGCGACAAGATCTACTACCCCGACCCTAAGACCCTAACCCCGGAGTCCGAGAACGATCCCGTCGAGACCGATCCCGTCGAACCCCGAACCCCAGATCCGGACCCCGAGACCCGACCCCGAACCCCGTCGAACCCTAACCAAGATCGACGAACCCTAATGTGTGACCCCTTTTCTCGAGCCCTATATTTATAAATGTAATAACAAATTGATGCATATTAAATTGTCATACTCGCATGCATATTTGTGTGGTTTGGGGGCCTTATGCCGATTCACCATATAATTAAATATGGGGCCCATATGCGGGCAAATCTAGTCGAATATTGGCCTCATTTAAATTTGTGTAGCGAACCGGTACTATCTTTTGCCATGTCCAAACAACATTTAAATTGTGGGGTATCTAAACAACATGAACCGTTTAATTAATTGTCGGGACCCCGGATCCGCTTAATATGACCTAATCGCATCGCACTCTTGCCATGACATTCATCATACATGCATCATGCCCGATCTTCTGCCGTTGTATTAAAGAGTGCATCCGGTGTTTGTGCTAGTGTTTTGCTTCTTCACGGATAAGGCTGTTGAGTTGATGTGAGCTTCGCCCCGATCTTCGGTTGAACCTTCGGCAATGTTTCTCAGGCGAGCATCTCCCCCTTTCTACCTATCTTACTTTTATAGTATTTATTCCCTCCTGTTGATCTAGTGCTATCGGTGTTGCGATGCTCTAGTTTTGTACCCGTGATATCCCTTGCAGCCTTATATTGCCTTGGACACATCCTATTACCTGTTGTTTGGTAGATAGTTGGACTTGCGCGTCGTAGTCGCTTGCTCAAGTCTTTGTGCGTGTCGTCAAGTGCCACGATTGTTGGAGTATTGCCGCTTTGATGTTGGATATGATCATGGTTTTACTTACGTTCACTTTACTTCTTGTTTAGCAACTAAAATTGAAGTAAGTAAGCAGAGGCACAGGTGGGAAATAGATGTTATTTGGTTGTTAACCGTCCACTTGTGTCCCGTAGGACCCCGAGTACTTGATACCTGTTCCTTGATTTATCGCGCTATCCACATCCGGGAGGATTATGGGACCCCCCTGAGCCAGAGCTTGATTCATTCTTATTTCTTGGGGCCACAAACTAGTTTGAGGTTTTATTTACGATCCTGTACTTATGCCATGCTTTACTGCCTTATTTAAATTATGCGATGGATAGCACACTGTACTGTTTAGGGAAGCGGAGTGTTTTCGCGGTATCGACAAGCCCGAGTTTTCGGGTTCCCAGTCGTTTACAGCCATTGACGCAAACCTTGAGTCCGTCTCGGAGTCAGCTAACTTCGTTGCGGGTCTACTCAATGGGGTGGCCCCCTGAAATAATTCTGAATCCTGTGATTGCTTTGTCGTGAAGGCCTCGTTGGGTTTTGATTTGGTTTTTCCGAGGCTGATCGAGTGTGTGTTGCTATTTGTGCACCCCGGCCGGGTTAAAACTTTCTGAAAGCCGTGTCCGCGGTTATGGACGACTTGGAGCACAGTATCTCGATCATAGACAAGCATAACTAAAGTAGTGCTATAAATTTGACTTTATAATGACTAGTAATCAGCTTCACTATAATGGAATGGCTACATAAAACTGCCCACAATTGCTTGTTTGGCTTGTCGCTTGCGACGATCGTATCTGACTAGTAAGTATTGCAACTACAACGGAATGGCTAAATAAAAGTACCAACAACTGCTGGGTTTTGGGATATCTCATGCTAATTGTATCTGACTAGTAAGTGTTGCCACTATCACGGAATGGTTAATAAAAGTGCCCACTGCTTATTTTATCAGGATGATTATCTATACTTGACTAGTAATTGCTGTGATAACCGAATAAATAAAACTGCCAACTGTGTGAGTTCCTCGGTTGACTTCCTCGTTTGGTCTCGAGGGGGAAACGCCAGGATGGGTTTGTTTGATGGTAGTATAAGGTTGGTTCCGGATAGGTCTTTCTTACCCCTCTCCGATAGTCGCCAGTTGTATCGAGTCTCTATAGGTTGTTTAGTGCATCTTGGCTGCGCTCCGATCCACCATACCGTGGAGGAGGACCGAATTCTAGCCTCGGCGTGTCTTGGCCTCGATCGACGCTCCTCTTTTTCCTTTGCCCTTTGTCGGCACCCTTTGTTTTAAGGTTTTGAGATCGGCGTCGTTAGCGGTTACCCTTCCGCTTGGCACAGGCAGGGTTATGGACGCCATTGGTTATTCTTCAGGGCTCTTAGCCCCATTTGCATCTTGTCCGTAGCTGGACGCTCTATCGTTTTCAAGGTGATTTGGATCTTTGTATATTATATCTGTAATCTTGACTCATGGAGTCGTGTTGTATAAATATCTGTTCTGTGGGTCCCATCGAGGACTGTTGTGTAATGTTATTACTTCGTTTTCCACCCGCACGAAAGTGCCTGGTGGGCACCTTTGAATCGTTTCTATGCGGGTTTGGCGGGTTTCGCTAAAACTTGCATAGGGCCGATTCTGAGGGTGTTACACCGCCTCGACCTCTCCTTCCGCTACAAATAGCCTCTGACCTAAAAACGCCGGGGGGTCGATGTTTTTCCAGAGAGAATTCCGTTGCGCCCCGCCACCAGAAACCGCGATTCGGAACCAGAAACTTCGTTCTGGCACTTTGTCGGGACGAGGAATTGGAGGAGATCATCGCCATCATCATCTCCAATGCCTATCCATCAACCATCCATGATTCCACCATCCATGAGTGAGTAAACCCCTGCTGTAGGCTATGGGGATGGTAGGGATTGGATGAGATCTCTCATGTAATTGCATAAGATTGTTAGGGCATGGTTCCTAGTATCTATTGTTATTGCTTTTTGATATCGTTGCAACTTGTTATGCTTAATGCTTGTCATTAGGGACCGAGTGTCATGATCTCAGATCTGAACATGTTATTGATTCATGATGATATTATTGTTTGTGATCTTACCTGCAAGTTGTATACACATATCATTGTCCGGAACCCAAGGCCCGGAAGTGATAGAAATCGGGATAACCGGAGGGGATAGTTGTGATGTGAGGATCACATGTGTTCATGGAGTGTTAATGCTTTGCTCTGGTGCTCTACTAAAAGGAGCACTTTAATTGCCAGTAGATTCCCTTGAGGCCCCACTGCAACGGGCTGGCAGGACAGATGTTATGCAAGTTCTCATTGCGAACACGCATGGCTATATACGGAACACATGCCTATGATTACTTAGTATTTGGATGTTTTATCTTATTTATCTGTAAATGCCCTTGTCTTGATTATTACATGAGTTGTCTTGTCATTGCAACGCCCGTCCATCCATCTCTAAGCCTACCGCACTTTAATCCTGTTGTTTATTACAATTTTTACTACTGTCTTTGTTTTAATACGGTTGTTACCTTTCTATTGTTACTACAAAACTGTTGCTACTGATAAACTACTGCGAGCAAGACTATTTTCAGGTGCAGCTGAATTGACAACTCGGTTGTTAAGGCTTATAAATATTCTTTGGCTCTCCTTGTGTCAAATCAATAAATTTGGGTTTTACTTTTCTCGGAGACTGTTGCGATCCCCTACACTTGTGGGTCATCTACAGGGTGTGGCAAAATTGAGAGGACAAACCCAAAATATGCGGGATGCGGAGGTCGATATACGGGAAGCCGGATTTTTTTGAAAAAGGTACGATATGCAGCATCTAGAAAAGCATTTTTTTCGCAAAATGGAGGTTATTTTGCGGTTCGTGGTGGAATGCGGTATCTGCTAGAGATGCTCTTAGTAATACCATGAGAAATTCACTAGATGTCCTAATGAGCAATTAATATAACCTGTGGGTACAAATTAGTGTTAACATTCCTGATGATGTACCTTTGGGCTTGCACCCGCAATCATACTCATACATGTTCAAATGATGTACTTCCTCATGTCGCTGATTTTATTATAATCAGTAGCATTTATTATGAATCAGTGGGAATACATGTAATATGTTTCATGTTAGACTTAGAGAAACTCCAAGGTCACCTCACAAACTTTCCATTGGCAATCCATACAAAAACCGCATCCTAACAATGCCCCTCAAACGGACAACCTCCATATTTGGGGGTCTATACGTCTACCCAGCGCCACATAGGCATTGCCCACTAGCTCTTTCCCCATGTCCCCGACGCCTCGCTCTCTCCGACCACGGCGACACCATCATATCTTGTTCCCGCACCACGGCACCAACACCATCTTGTTTCACGCCTTGCAACTTGCCACGACTGCCACTATTTGCGTCACATTCCAGGGTTGCAAGCAAGGTCAGTGGAAAGAAGTGGCCCACATCACCCCCAGGAATCCCACCACCGCTGCCATGGGGCCATGGGATGTCGAGCAAGCTAGGTCTGAACTCGAGCGGTTGCTCTACCCTCTAAGGCCTGGAGATCCACCTCGGCCTCCTCCACAAACAAGGTTGTTGTGCCCAATTTATCTATTTTTTGGAACATCCAAATTTCATTTTTAGTTGTTCTATGAACTATGTTATTTCATTAAATTAGTCGATTAATTAATTTGTGTCAAAATTAAAATTAAAATTATCTTGCAATAGATTTATCATCAAATATGTCAAATATGAAGATGAACCAAAGTGAACAGAACACCTCTCAAAAACAAGTGAACAAAACAGACAAGTGTCTCAAGACTGGGGTTGACCTTGGGTACCATGGTATTCATTTGTCCATACACCCCCCTAAACTGACAAATATTTTTTGGGGCAGGGTGGGGTGGGGGAGGCTTAGAGATGCCCTTACCCAGGGAGCTAATTAAATAACTTCTCGAAAAATAACAACCACAACAATGAACGTTAGTACTCCCTCTGTCCCGTATTAGATGTCGTGGTGGCTTTTTTGCAAAAAACACCCTGATGTTTTTCACCTGAAACCCGCACTCCCTGGCCATATCCTTCCTCCTCGCGTTCCCCTCCGCGTCCCTAGCCCGTCTGGTGACCGCCCGCTGCCATGTCCCTTCCTCATTGTCCACACCCACGTCCTCACGGGCCGGCCACAGCCTCTTCCCGCAGACCTGCCTCGCTTCCCCTCCGTCGAACCCAATCCCCCAAGATGATCTCTCTTCTCCTGCCCCCATCTCAGCAATCTCACCTAAAAACCTATTCTTTGAGCTGGGGATGAAAGTCAGCTTCCCACCGGCATCTCGAGGAGAGATATATAGAGAGGTCTACAAGCAAGGCGACGTCGTGGCGGTTGACGGCTGCTTATGCTTCTGCTCCTGGCGTTGGCGGCGCTGTGCTGGATCCCTCGGGCGATCTTGATGGCGGAGGCGGCGTCGACGGCCAAGAGGCGCGGAGGTCGCTGCTGGGCTTTGTGGAGGCGCAAGGGAACTCATCCAACTTCTGCATCCCCTTCCAGTACTCCGAGAAGGTCAGGCCCCTGTATACTCTGCAGCCTCTTGGTTACTGTCAATTGAAACAAGCAAAAATTCAAGCCTTTGTGCTCAAAACGTCTTAGTAAGGTGGAATTTAGTTCGTTGTAGGTGAAGTAGAAGGTTCCCAAATAGGCATATTCTCTTATCCACAATGTGACATTTCCCACAAAGAAAATTATATTAGACATATCCAGCAAAGCATTTCGTCTAAGATTTCAGTTGCAATGACTCCAGAATTCCAGGTATATAGCAGTTGCCCTCAACTAATAGAGGACTAAAAAACCTGCAGATGTCCAAAACTGATATGTTCTCTACATTGCAAATGGTCAGATTTATTTACTGTAATACTTCTAAGAAAAACTCCCGTCACCTTTCTTAGATTGTGTGGTTGTAAAAATCATTTGGAGAACTGTGGTAAGATGGGCCAATTTACCCCTGAGAAGCTAGTGAGCAGATCAAAGCTGACGCTAAGCAATGGAACTTGGGTAGCAGGGGTGGTTTGGAATGACAAGTCTTACTGGTGTTGAGCTAAAACTTACTTCATTCTGTTTTTGTCATGTGCCCTCTAGTCTAGTTGTAGTTTGACTTGTTATGTGTCCTCTAGTCTATTCTGGTGTATGGTATTTGCCCGTGTTGTTTGTCCTTAATATAGCACATGCACTTCTCCGACATGGTTTGAAAAAAAATATGGTTGCTAGCAATACTTGCCTCTTTCCCCTTGATTTGATCATTCGTGTCTTCTATTCTATATTTTCTGTCCATATAGGTTGTACCATGTCTGAAACGATTTTTATTAAGCAGCATGCATGAAGTGCTAATATTTTTTCACTAGATTAGCCCTGTATAGTCAAAGCTTGATCGTTGTGATTATGGTGAGTTATTTATTAGTGAGCTCTAGCACTGACAAGCGTAGCTAGAACATCATTTTCACCTTGTAGCTAGAACATCATTATGAGCTCCAGCGCTGACAAGCATAGCTAGAACATCATTTTCACCTTGTAGCGGGAAATGATCTCAAAGGGATAATTCCAGAGAATATTGTACTTCTCCATTTTCCTGATGCCAACGTTTAAGGCAAAGCCTATCTTCTATGTTTAAGGCAAAGTCTCTAGTTTCAAGTTTGTGATCAATTTATGAATCTACAGTGTCAGGTTCTTAATACTGTAGCTCTACTTTTTCAGCCTGTAACCCAGCACATTTGTGATCAGTTTGTCTCTGAATTTACAAATAGTATGAAGTTTGTCTCTGAATTTACAAATAGTATGGAGTAGATAATATGTAGTGTGTGGAGTAGCAAAACAACACATCCAAAAAATATACTCCTGTGTGTAGAGTTGAAAAATATACTCCT
Source organism: Avena longiglumis (assembly GCA_030063025.1). Lineage (NCBI taxonomy): Eukaryota > Viridiplantae > Streptophyta > Magnoliopsida > Poales > Poaceae > Avena > Avena longiglumis. Next base: position 446,132,231 of record CP125978.1, read on the forward strand.
GTGTGTGGAGTTGAAAAATGTCACTTAGAGGAACCAATGTCATGAATCTTCAATATAGTTACATGAACCAATATCACTTACAGGAGTAATTGTTTACATGAACCAATGTCACTTACAAGAGTAATTTCTTACATTTTTCTATCCAGGAAATTTTTGTCAACTACCTTGCTGACACACAGTAGTTGACACAAAGTTTAAGCTCAGCTATTTTTCAACTACCCTGCTGCTATAAGGGCCAATGTATGTGCGAGTAATTCTGCTGTGACACATGTAGCGATTGGTAGCGGTCCTTCTGCTTGCCGTCTTTCCTTTTTGTTGTGTGGTGCCTCCCTGAAGACGCCACCTCCTAATTTCATAACCTCAACCATACAGTACTGTAGTGTCAAGAAGCTTCGAGATAGATTTTTGACATCATACTTATGGTATGCTTCTTGTACACCCTCTATCAATTCTTTTATAGTTGTTGGTGCTCTTGTATCTGTGAGAGACTGTAAAGACCTAAAAAAGCACAAGTCAAGGACATTCATATCCGGACTATTAGGAGTTTGCTGCAACAACCTAATTTTCAGGTCAGTCTTTGCTACAACCCGTAAAAAGCCTTATCACCAGGAAGGAGATGTGGCTTTGCATTATCTTGTTGAATGAAGATTGTTCTTTTTTCATCTTCGTCGGGCCACCTTTATTGGATAGCAGGAATTAGTTTCTCACACAAGTACTCCCTCATAACATCTCTAGTAACCTTTATAGATTTCAACTCGAGTGTCCCTTTATCTCTGTTTTTACTATTTTTATTGCTGGCTTCTCTTGGACAAATGCCCATGTGCCAATTTTTCCATCAAATGTCACCGCGCCACCTTCACCAAACCTTGGCTTCGCCACGGCAGTCAAGAACATTACTTTCCCAATGTTGTTCTTGTTCCACACGGTGCGCAAGGGTAGGGATTCTTTAGGAAGTAGATAGTAGTTGTTATTCTTCCTTGTCATATCAAACTACTTCTCGTTAATATGGACAATGTTGTCCATTAACTGGAAGGAAGGTCGGGGATATGTCAACTCGTTCTGCTCTAGCATGGAGACGCAGAACTTTAGTCTCTTAATCTTGTTTTCTTGTGTCATCATAGGCTTCAAGCTGCTTCTCCGACGCACCAGCTTACCCATCTGAAACCTTTTGTGTAAGGTTGACCGGGCTATACCCAATGACATTGCTAGTCCTCGGATTGTCTTCCGTTTGTTCAGTGATACTGTCAATACCCTCGACAAACCCAGGTCTTTCTTTTTTCGTCCCACATTACCCTTTCTCTTGTTTGAAACATCTACTTCTTCGCCTCGTTTAATCTTGCCTAGGGATTTCTCCCATATTCTTTCAACTGTCCGTACACTTGTATCCACGAGGCATGCAATAAGTTGCTTGTCCTCTGTTTGTATCGCTCTTCTCTGCACTTGATTACCGCGAAGGCAAAGTAGACACCAAATCTCTGCTCATTTGTTAGTTCTGGTTTTGTATGGTGAACACATGGAACATCTTCTTCCATATCATCCAAATCAGGAGAATCTTCTTCCATATCATCCAAATCAGGAGCATCTTCTTCCATATCATCCAAATTAGGAGCATCTTCTTCCATATCATCCAAATCAGGAGCATCTTCTTCCATATCATCCAAATCAGGAGCATCTTCTTGTAAATATGCAGCTTCTGGAGCAATCACATTCAAGTCGAGACCAGCTTCTTTTGGAGCAATCGCATTCAATTTGAGACCAGCTTCTTCTGGAGCAATCACATTCAAGTCGAGACCAGCTTCTTCTTCTGGAGCAATCATATTCAAGTCGGGACCAACTTCTAGTGGAGCAATCACATTGAAATCAAGACCAGCTTCTTCTTCTGGAGCAAACACATTCAAGTCGAGACCAACTTGTTCTTGAGGAATCCCAGCTTGTTCTTGAGGAATCTCGGCTTCTTATTCTTGAGGAATCCCAGCTTCTTGTTCTTGTTCTTGAGCATCAGAGTCACTTGTCCGAGGGAATTTCTTCTCGTAGATATTGTGTAGGTTAATACACATTCCTGTATAAGACCGATATTGGGGGCATGATGTCGTTTCTTTTGAGAACAAGAATACACATTCCTCCAAAAGAGCGAGATTGGAAGCATGGCATGGCATAGCATGGTTTCTTACCGTGTACCAAAGGTTCAGAGAAGATGTTCTTTTGGTGCATCCTGTTATATGTCCACATATCCGCTGCTTTATATGGTAGTTTCTTCCTCCTGGAAACCAGCTTATGTAGTTCTTCGCCATCAAATTGTTTCTTCAAAAAGCTGTGCAAAGAGAAGATTAAATGATGAGCACCACCATCCTAAAATTGCTCAAAACAAAAGTAGAGAGAAATTAAAACTTACACCCCAGATAACTGTGTATGGATATCAATTTTGGGCCTTCTCTGTATCATGACAATAATGTCATGAAATGAAAATACAAGTAGTAGGTCAGTAATAACCAGCAAGGAAATATGTGGGTCTAAGTAAATTGATGCAATCTAGTGTACATGTTTCTACATTTCACAAACTCTTCCTGATAACAAGCAGCTTTAAACAAATTAAGGGGTTATGTTCTGTGATCTTATACTTCTGTCATGTTTCTTTTTTACATTACTTTTGCTTGTTGAGATCTGTTGTAAATTCAAGTACAACTAAATACTACGTGTTGGTACTTTATGTAACTAAGCTACTCCTAAGCCTTTTATCTAAAAACAGCTTGCCTTTTAGTACCAAGCAATACTTATCATGCAGCCTTACCAGTCTCTCTAACCCTGTCTTTTGTTTTATGGTTGCTTTCTTAGGATGACTCATACTTGCTATATGGGGGAAGATAACTGTTTTTGCTCTATTTTCAGGAGGGCGATGTTAAAGATTTTAAGGAGCTGATTGCAGGGTATGACCATAGCTATTGGTCATGCAGTGTTGCAAGGCTTGAGTATTCAGACACAGGGAGCAGCGGCACAGGGAGCAGCGGAGAGCTATCCAAGTGGACAGTATTGTGGATTCACAATCTGCAGCACAGAGCTATCCAAGTGGTTACAAAAATGACCTTCAGAAGGTTGCATCGAAGGAACACTCTCCAGGAACACTCTCCGGGAAGGTTACTGCAGTTGTTGATCACAATGGAACACTCTCCAGGAAGGAAGATTGCGATGCTTCACTGGTCTCCTCAAAGCGCTCATGGTCAAGTAACTGCTTAGATGGTGGATCTGGAATAATGTGTTCTAAAACCACTCGTAGTGTTCACATGAGTATGAGAAATGGAACTCTCTCTGACTATGCAATAGCTGGATCTGCTGCGACCATTAGCCAGTCTGACAGAGGCACTGATGGTTTAGGTGATGATCCACTGAATATCAGCACAAAGCTAATAGGATGGGATGCGTTGCCCGAAGATCAGCGCCACTCTGGACATGATTCAAGGGACAGAGTTTATTCTTCTGACCTGTGTGTTTTAGGCACGTTAGAGGCAGCTGAAGCTAGTGAATCATTTCAACAAATGGGGTTATCAAATAGAGATGTGCAATCACGACTTGGTCGGCCAAGATCATTTGACAGACCCCACAGAAATTAGCAGTGCAGGTAAATTGAGCTACTTTCGTTACTTGTCATCTTACAGGTAGTACAGTTCCTGTTTGTTCAGTATCATAATCCTAATAACTAGTGTCACATTCCCCTTCCTTTCCAATCTTAATTTTGTACCTGCAGTTTAGCTCGAGCTCGAAGACGCACAGGGAGCAGCGGCAAGGCAGCGCGCGGAGCAGCAGCACGCAGCGGAGCTGGCGCACGCGGAGGCAGGTAGCTGGCGTGCCGGAGCAGCGGCACGCAGCAGAGCTGGCGCGCGCGGACCAGCGGCAGAGAGGGCACGCAGCAGAGCTGGCGCGCGCGGACCAGCGGCAGAGAGAGCGGAGGTAGGGAGCAGGAGCGCGGAGACAGCTAGCTCCGTGGTTGATCCCAGATCGATCGGCCAAAGACCAGGACGGTGTTGATCCCAGATCGATCGATTTCCTGACAGCTAGCTCCGTGGTTGATCCCAGATCGATCGGCCAAAGACCAGGACGGTGTTGATCCCAGATCGATCGATTTCCTGACCTCTCCCCCGTCGTTCTTTGCCGATTCCGTCGATCGGCCACCATCAAGGACGACAGAGATGGAGACGAAAGATTAGCGTTTGAAGCGTTTTGAGTGATTTAGGGACTTTTTGCAAAAAATGACATTGTACAGTGCGTGCGACATCTAATAGACGGAGGGAGTAGCAGAAATGATTTCAAACTTCAGTTAAAACCAGGATAACTATCCACAGCTTGCACAAAGTGCCATCCTCCTAACTGCTCAATTCTGCACACCAGGAATACAGAAGACACAATCTAAACAAAGAACGCAACTTGGTGACCTGCCACTCTAGATGAAGGTCCTTCGATCAGGAAAAAAGGACCTAGAGAGATGCTTCACTGAATTGATGCCTACTCCCTCCGTTCTAAAATATAAGACGTTTTAGCCTTTGTGAAAATGATGTATCTAGACGTTTTCACTAGAAGGTGTCTAGATTCATTTCACAAAAGCTAAACATCTTATGTTTTGGAATGGAGGGAGTACAAAACAGATCCGTAATTGGATATTACAGTAACTGTGACACCATAAAAGAGTAATATTACTCTCAAATCTCAGAAAGTACCTATGTAGCATGTGCACCATCAAGTGAAAAAGAAAGCTAACTAACTAGCTGAGTCTACAACCATCATGATATTTAACTCTTAGCAGGCTGACTCTTTCCATGTTTTTTCTTCCTTTTATGTTTTGGTTTGACAGCATCTTTTAGACTCTTAGGTGATTCACTTTCCTTGGCCTCATCTGACTCTCCAGCAGTTACAGAATTTAACATACTTTCCACCTCCAGATTAGATTCAGTTAACATTGGTTTGGCATCCTCATTCCTCTTCGCATTTGGTATACTTGGTGGGTCTGCACATAGCAAGGAAAAAATTTAGAATTCAGAAGGATGAGTATAATGTCATCTGAAGAATTGTTCCTTGTCTAGTTAAGAGAACAAAAAAAACCTAGCGTAAAAACCTTTAATAGTTCTGCTAATGTTTAGCATATAAAATTATCATTATCAGAATAAAACAATGCAAAACAAGCCTTCAATTGGCACATTCTCTTAGTAACATGCATTTAATTTTAACCAAAAAAGGACCCTACTGGGAGGATATTGGTGTACAGGTACAAGGTGGATTTTACATGAAAGTTTGAAAAGAATAATGCATGTCATAGATAATAGTTGGTTTGCTGAGCCATGGAGAAACCTGAATATTGGTTTACTCAACCAAAACGCTTAGAACAAGGAACACTGTTTAAGAAATTTCATGAGATGGTATTTCATGGCTAAAGAGAGAACACGAGTTGCCAACTAAAGCAAGATCCCCAAACTAGCAACATTAGATGTTCAGGAAATTTATCATAGTAAGTAAGCACTCAGATCATGCAACTAGACATATATAATAATAACAAGCAAACACAATCAAATTAGATGTTCAGGAAATTTATGGCTAAAGAAAAAACAAGAATTGCCAACTAAAGCAAGATCCCAAACTAGCAACATTAGATGTTCAGGAAATTTATTGTAGTAAGCACTGAGATCATGCAACTAGACAATATATAATAATAACAAGCAAACACAATCACGGTACCGGGCAACTGAGAGATTCTGAGGGAGCTTAATGAAACTCCTTTGGAGTATGGATCCCTACATTGCAAAAATCAGGGTAGTTGAACTCATATCAAGCAACTATTTAAAACTAGGAGTCAAAGAACAAGTACAGCACTCCAGTAACTACCAATTTGATGGGCCACCAAGGAACATGGATGTTTGTTTGGGTTTAACAGTTCGGTCCCCAGTCAAAGCTGAAATCCTTTTTATACGATGATCATCATCACCTTTGCTTATGTCCTGAGCATCATTGGGTGTCTTCAAGGTTTGGCTTTCCAGTGCTTCATCATTGCTCTCCATAGTTACATCAGGAGTGTCATTGTTTTTAGCCACTAAGACTGGAGTACGCTTTACTTTCTGTAATGCCTTCGCAGTGGTATACTCGTCAACCTGAACACAAAAGAATAAAATGGGTTGATGCTTAGGATGACATGCATATCTGATCTGCAAAATATAAGTTCAGAAAGATACACAGTTCATAGGCAGCAGGTTTGTTCATACAACAGTTGAATCGCGGTCCTGATCGATCGATCCAGCCAGCTTGGGGGCGAAACCAAAAGGCCAAAAACAGGGGTAAATTTGATAGCAAGTGTGTGTGGTGACCAGGCCTGCAGCAGCAATGGCATGAGTGCACCAGCACAGTGTCAGCTTTATGTTTCCTATCGTCTTTCTTCATATCTTTTTGATGTTCCACCGGGATCCTCCATATGTAACTCTGTGGGCGGCTTGCTGCCCAAACTTGTTACATGTTCAGAGTGCCTAACCGTAACCAGATTTAAAGAATCCACAAACTCAGCCTCCCATCAGCAAACAAGAGATGTACTTCCTCCCCGGTTTTACATTCTATTCCACTACCCACTGGGGGTTCTTTTCACCTTTCCCCCCCCCCCCCCCCCCACACACACACACACACGCGCACGACTTACCCAGTTTCTTTTCATATTTCACGAAAACATCAAAGCAAGCATCTGAAATTCCAAATTGTAATGTCACAGGAGTGATGCTGATGAAACTCACCTTGTTCTTTATTTTGCTTGTTATATCAGCAGCTTTAACTGAAGCAATCCTTAAACACTGCATGATAACGCTTGACATGACACCCTCTCCACCAGCTTTCTGAATGGAACAGACATCACCGTTCGAGTTAATTGTGGCTGTCATTCTTCCCCCCATAACAGCTTCTTCCTTGTATGTTGGATCAATAACCTACACACCAAAATTTAGTCAAAGAATGTCAGAAGACAAGAGCAACACTATGACTGCTAATAATGGTACCTTTCATATTTAGAAATACTGGAGCATACCATGATATTACCATCACCAAAATATGCAAAGGTTACAGCTATGGGGAGGTGATGGATTGTTAGCGGAAGCGGATCCCTGACCTGTAAAATACATTACAGTTAAAACATAAGATAATTTGCATGGAGGTGTAAACAATGGGCTTAATAATGGGGAGGTGTCTGTGACTGCATATTATCGGAAGCTCTGTAAGTCAAACAAATTTACTACTTCTCGTGCCGACATGACAAACTGGAGATGCGATGCTTTGTATGTGAGCTAAAACGCTGAGGAATGAATGTGCATCGATATAACACCTTATATAGCTACCTCAGGTTCATGTACTGTAACTTGCTGACCATCGTCCCCACCAACTGTGCATTCAGGCCTCCGGAATGTACACAAAGCTGCCAATGCAGCGATGTTAGCTGCATCAATTAGATTCCTGAGGGATTCAACCGTGCCATTTCACCCAGTTAGCACTCTAACCAGAACCACTCACTCGTTAATTACATAAGTAGGCATATACAACTCATACCCCCCATTGTCCAGAATGTGAAGGTCCACACGAACCGACCAGACGTGCTTCCCAGCAACAACACAAAGCGACTCCATATCCACGGCTCGGCTCTCCCTGAGAAACACCAAAAAAAAATCATCATTAAACTCCACTCTTAGTATGACCAAAAACAGGCAATTAGGATTTATGAGACCTTAGTCCACGATCGATGACACGGCCAAGCTCAATCGCTGCTTCCCCAGGTCGCCCAGGCTCAAAGGCAGGATCAGCCATGGGCGAGAACTCGGTGAATATGGCCAGTGTCCCCTCGTTAGGCCTGTCCTTGAACGGCGGGAGCAATTGGGCCGTAACATAACCCATCACACGCGTTTCGCCGAGCTCCACCTCCGCCGAGCCATCCTCCCTAAAGAGCAGTCCAACAGCAACATCAGCAAACGCCCAACCTCACATCGAAAGCGCCGGCAAAGCAGCTTCGCCCTCGCGGTAGCAGAAGCCCAATCCGTGGGCGAGGGGAGAATGGATGGGGAGGGGATTGAGCAAAGGTACCTGCCGAACGCGATCTTGAGCTTGCGGAAGTCGAAGGGGCGGCGGCCATCGACGCGGAGGTCCGACTGAAGGGCCTGCTCGATGAACTCCTTCTCGTTCACTGTCGGACGCCACCGCTGATCCATCATCTCGTCGCTCGCCGGCGGCGGGAGCTAGGGTTTTAGACGCGGCCGAGGCGGGATGTGAGAGCTTGTGTCTGATTGAGGGAGCTTGTCTTACATTTCTTCTCTTTTGAGCAACTTGGGTTGCTTAATTTGATAGGCCGACCTTTAAGGCTTACATGGGCTGGGTCAGTGCGGGTTAGCTGGGCCTCTATGGAATTGCCGCATTCCGCAGATGGCGCCAAATCCTTTTCAGCCGCCCGTCGCGGAGAACAGGCGAGCTCAGTCCAATAAATTCAGGACAAATTTTTTTACCCTGGCTATTTTACAGCTATTGGTTTTTAATCCATCTTTTTTTGCGACTAGTTACTTGCACAATGACCTCTAATATATTTGAATTCACGAAACACAACTAAGTGAGCTAAAAACACTTTTCTAGTTTAATATATTATGTACACTTTTTGGGGGAGGAAATATATTTTGTACCTATGACCTCTAATAATGATAAGTATATTACATTTCATGAAACACAAAATATAGTACTTATGTATCTATTAGTGCACCCTAATGTTTTGCTTTTACTTATATCAAAGGCAAACATTACATGAATACATTATCTTGCATCGCAAACAAGACGGTAAAAGATCATATAACAGACATACATAACTGGGAAGAATAGGAGGTATACCTATTCGCTCTGAAAGGTCTAACACTTGTTAATTATACAATCTATGTGCTACGACAATTAGGGAATGAGTCAAGAATATTATTTTGAGAGGGCCAATTGAACATATATTACTTGGAGGGTGCATATCGGCATTTTTTACAAAATTTAGAGATCAATCCACATGCTTTTTAGGGGGAGGGTTGTCATAATGTTTTCAAGCATGGGTGGGAAGGCTCAAGCTCGCAGTGTCGCACACCCTAGCTCCGCCCCTGACAATAATGGCTTATGCATATGGGTATCACGTCCTCTCACGTGCACTCGTCCTCCTGATCCTTCTGACTTCTGAGCATAGTCGGCGTAATTTTCACATATTTTCTTATCTTTCTAATATACTAGTACATTATGAAACGCCTGCCACATATATTAGTGGATTGGTATATAAAAATATTAAAAACATAATTAGATGACAAAATACTTAATTAAACGTTAAACATGATAGATATGTTCTGCTTCCAACGTATCAACTCATGTCAAAATGATGAAGCTGCAGGTATCATCTAGTTTCATATCCATATGCAACTGCCGCTTGAACGGATTGTGTGCTACATTGCCATCCGACCGTTGGATGATATTGTTTAATAGCATACCCGTTAAGAGTGAGTTTGTGTTCTTGGAAATGCCTCTCATTATTTTAGGACGTCAAAATTTGAGATAAAAGCATTACAAACTAGTGTGTGGGTATTAAGATGTGCCATGTGACATGGTAGTGTTTGTGGAAAATACATTGATTTGTGGTATGGCCGAGAGAAAAAAGGTTGGGAGCTAGAATAGAGCATTTTTAAGCTCTAAAAAACGTGTCTAGATCTGTTGTCTTTGCACATTATGAATAAATTCGCTTTTCACCAAACTTGAAATGTGGAATGAACTTAGGGCCTTGGTGGACTTAGAGCCTTAGGGCTTTGGAGGCGTGACGGACCACGGCCCCCTGCTGGCGGGAGTGTTCTCGTTATTCGTTTAAACATTTTTAGTGTCTTTTTCAGGATCTTGAGGCGGCGGCTATGTCCTGAAGTTAGAATAAAGTCCTTCCCGCCCCATCCTCGCTCCGATGGTGCATCTAGCATCGGTGGAGGATGCGTGAAGTCATGTGTCCGGCGGATCTTTTTGGATCTGGTCATTTTTCGTATTCGTCTATATCATTTCAGGTCAGTCTCTTTTGATCTATAGTTGTCATCTTCTGCGATGGTTGCTACTCTGGTGTGCTGGCACTTTTGGGTCTTAGCACAACGAGTTCTCGTCTGTCATCGCAAAGTTCTACAACTGACAAGTTTGTCCTCCGTGATGGAGGCGAGGGCAGCGCTACTTCAACTGTACTAGTGTTTGATCTAATTGTAATTTTCATTTTTTTTGAACTCTTTGTACAGTTGTTGATTGATTATCAATAAATCAATGAAATTTTGCAAAAAAAGTCTGGAATGAACTTTGTCGCAGAAAAAAAAAGACTGGAAGAATTTGAGTCCTTTGAATTTGAAATTTTTTGTTTGTCTTGAATAGATGCAAAAATATATGTCCGAAAAGGGAGCATGCGCTCTTTTGCATACTTGGTAATTTGCCCCACTTCAGAAAAAAGATCCCATCTATTAACCATCTCTTTCTTCCAATTTGTATCGTTAATAGTAACGTTGGCGTTGCTTTCTACTACTCCAGTACAGTACTACACATGTTTCTTCGAATGCGCTTTCCAAAATGGTGGACAGTAACAGTACATCGGCACCGCAGCAGTGCTGCACGGAAGGAGAGCAGATGGCTGGTCTCCTTATCCAGCGTATAGTAGTAGCAGGTACGGTGCTGGCCCACCGGCCGGATCGGTGACTCGTTGATTGGATGGTCAGATTACCCCTTTCACTAATTTAAGTACCTGTCGGTGTCGCAGGTCGTTGCGCTGATTTGGCGCCTTAATCCGATGAGCTCGCTGGATTATGCGTACCATATCTGTTCTTAAAAATGTCATTATTCCTAAGATAAACCGCGGGGCCAGGACGTCAGACTCCCGGCCGTTCCTCTAGCTAGACCGACCGACGCGATGGCTCGTCTCGTCTCGTCTCGTCTCCTCACGTGCGGGTGTTGGCTTTGGCGTGTGGACACGGCGTAGCGTGTCCCGCGTGCGCGGTCGCCGGCCCGTCGCGGCCAACCACCGACGAGCGGAGTGACCCACGGCTCGCTGGCATGGTCTGCCCGGCGACCAACCTCCCCCGTCCAACGGCTGCAGCCGGTGCCGCCTCGTGCCTGCCGCCCGATGTACGTGCGGCGTAGGGAGCACCGCCACCTGGAGATCGTCCCGTCCGTTCGTAGTACCCGACGCGCCACTTGTGCCATATTAATCTCCCACCTTTTTCTTTTCCGGCGATGCTGGTGAACTTTTTTTTGCTTTGGTGGAGCGACGCTAATTAGGAGAAGAGAAAATCGCGGCGTGGGTCTCGTTTGGACGTGTGGAGCCCTCGCGGCCTTCCTTTTCCTTTTCACTCACAAAAAAGGAGAAGAGAGAAAAGATCGCTTTCGCTTTCGCTACGGCCGCAGTTTCCTTGTCGCTCGCGGCGAAGGAATTTGTAGCCTAGTTTAGCTCCGCCGCGCTTGTCTCGACCGCCCGATTATTACGGTTTTGTACTAGACGGCTGCCATTTGGGGAGATCGCGCATGCTTTTCATCACCGCAAGTCCATTTCTCGCTCTCGGTGAAAAGTTGTTTCGTGGACGATGATATCGAGGCTTTTCCAGATGTGGAAGTGCACCCGTTGCCATCTATCTCACGCTGAACAAGGACAGAGAGGCGAGTGGTGCAAACAACCCGTGAGAACTACTATCACGATGTTTCCTAGTTTTGAATTTCAGATTTGCCATACGGTGATCAATACTCAAAACTAGGGAACATCGTGATAGTAGTTCTCACGGGTTGGCCGAGTGGACCAACCTAATATACTACTAATGCATCCCTAGTACTTTTAAAGGAAAATTGTAAGCCGAACCTTATATTGGATATTTGGGTGACATCAGCCTTCTCACAACATATATTTTCCTTAGTTAGATGATGAGAGAGAATTAAAAAAGAAAAGATTGTCTTCTCTTAGATAAGAGATAGTAATCTTCTTATAAAAAAAGGGGTCTATTTTATATTTTGATCATATGTCTTCTCTTATGTATTGATATAATTTCTTAGTACTAAAATTAGGAGTAATGCTACACCTACGGAGGTTTTCTACAAAAATTTCTTACGGACGGCCACCCGTAGCACACCTGATCAGTACTTGCTCCACAATTTGTGGAAGAAAAAAAAATAGAACCAAAGAAAAACCACCACGTCAGTCCGTAAGCTTATTCCGTAAGTTTGTTTCCGTAGGTGTGGGATTACCGCTAAAATTAGTCAATTCACATTAATCGTTAGGGAGAGTTGATGCTTTGTACGGCTTAATTTTATTGTTTTCTTCAAATGACTTGGAGAGTTGATGCGTTGTTCAAGAGTCAGTGGAACTAAAATCAAATTCAGCGTCATATTTCAAGATCTCTCTCTAATCCCTTTTACTCATTCTTTTTTTCAAAGTTCTTCGTATTTTATACATGAGAACAATGAACCTATTTATAATATTTTTTTCGTCGTTTACTCCAAGGCGTCTTCTACTATCGTTGAAATATTGAACAGATAAAGTATGCATCATCTGTGACGAATTGACGGAGGTCAGTTATGCAGATCATTGGTCAGGAGTCTCTCTTTTGCCCCCACACAAAAACATTATTATTCTGGCGGACAAATACTAGTAGCAGGTTTTTAAATGTGCTACTTGGCAGCTAGCATTGCACGCACGCGGCGCACTTTGTTTGTTCCGGCGCTTTTCGCACTTAAATTATGCATCCAGCGGCAGAGAGTGAGCAGAGATAGGAGTTTTCCAACTGCAATTTGTTAATGTTGGTCAACTACACCATTCGATTGGGATATTGCCCCTTCTTAAAAAAATATTTAGCGTTGTTTGATCATTTTTATGCAGCGAAGTCATGGAATAATTTCTACGTAAAAAAGAAGTGATACCAAAGTCTTATTTTGCATCAGCTATTACACGTCCCACTCCTTTCGTCATTACAATGACGCAAGGTACAAAGGTGCTGATCCGTTGAATTCACCATCAAACTCAAATTCGAATTCGTTAGAGCATCTCACTCGTTGGCCGTTTCCAGGCCAAATCCGGACCTATTTTTGGCCGGACGAAACTAGATTTTGGCATGAAAACGCCGAGTTTCACACTTGTGTTTCAAGGCCGAGTTCCCGCGTTCGGCTAAAATTCAGTTAAACAAAGCGAAATTTGAGCGAATATAGACGAATTTCATTAATTAGGGCGAAGGCATATATATTACATCAAATTTAAACTAGGAAAACATAAAAAGGCCGTCACTGTGGCAGACGCCGATGTCGATGCCGGACGCCGCTTCTACATGTCGAGGCCGGGGTTGTTGCCGGTGTGGATGTGCTCCAGCACGGCGTCGAGCGTTCGTCCGGGAGCGCTCCACCAGCGGTAGCCGCATTATTGCTTCGTGCGCGCCCGGTGGCCCTCAGCGGACGAGCTTTTGGAGCTTTCTGTCGGCGAAGAACTGCTCCCAAAAGACCAGGTTGCCCGGATCCTCGGCGAGATCCGGGTCTTCCATGGCGGCGATAGCCGCCTATATCTCGTCGTCGATGTCCTCGTTGGCTGGCATCGGCGGAATCGGGATCCCGTTGGCGCTGAGATTCTAGTCGAGGGGGAGACGAACATCCGGCGGCGCCATATAGCCCGCGTCGTGGAGCATCCGGGCCTTCCACGGCTGCAGCGTGCGGCGGCCAAAGCTGTTCGCCGCCGTGGGGTCACCGGGGATCTCCCGGCCATGGTTTTTCGCCGGAGTTGTGGAAGTGGAAAGGTGCGAGCGTTTGGAGTTCGCCGGAGTTGGGAGCGCAGTGAGAGAGTGTGAAGGGAGACGGCAAGAGGTACGTCTTTTATAGGTCGAGGCGGACGGTAAGGCGGGAGGGGTGTAGTGGCGAGGGCTGGAAAAGGGGAAACAACGGGAAGTTCGGCCTTCTCTCGCCGACAGAGCTGGCCCACACCCGTTTCCGCTTCGTCCGGCGTTTCCAGGACGTTCCCGGAATCCTGGGAATGGCATGGAAAGTCCGGACCGAAGTTAGTCGAATGACCCAGTCCAGGAACACGAGTGAGCCGATTTCAGCGTCCAGACCTATTTTTCGTCCTGGGATCGGCCTGCTGGAAATATGAGTGGAGATTCTCTTACTCGCGGGAAGACGAGGAGAGTCCCTACCTTGAGAGCTAAAACATGCCACTGCACTAACCTCCATGTAAATGCATTGTATTCACGCATAACACAAAAACTTGATTTTCTAGTGCTGACATTCGTGAACTAATGATTGTATATATATCCTTTAATAAACAAAAGAATTATTTGGGCATTGGTCCCACCTATTTTTGAATCTGCTTTCTAGTTTTATACATTCTATTTTTCCAACATTAGATTTATTTTGATGGACGCCTCCTATTTTTTCCCTACCATGATAAAACTTGTACTGTAATAGTAATATGATTGCTTTTACGCACCTCGCCATAACTCTGTGCTCTCAGAGTGAAAAAATGATTTGGTCATTCTCTCGATCAGAAGCAGTTTTATCGATGACATGGTTGGGTAGTATTTCACTATTGTCACTTGTCAGCTCGGTCGACATAACTGTAGCATAAGGGAAATTGCAATATAAAGGAAGGAATTTATGGGATGATTCTTTTAACAATGTTTTTGTCCAATAAAGTTATTGAAATGGTTGATTGGCATAAAGGGAACAATTTGAAAATTAAAATTTGAATGAATCCCACTTCTTACCCATAGTTATGCCTTTGTGGGACCAAATATTCATGTGGTGAAAGCCCATTTAGATTAATCCTTTTAGAAACTTTGGACTCTCTTCCTTTGATGCATGTCCGATAGCCAAGGTATGAGGTGATGATTGTGGTTGAAAAATATCAGGACGATGGCAAAGAATGAAATAGATGGAAAGAGAAGAGTGGACATCAACGTCAATGAGGCCCTCCAAGCTTTACAGATTTTTGTCATGCTACATTGACTTAACATGCCATAACATACCGGTCCTATCTAAGAAAACATGCAAAATTCTAAGATAGTGTAAAATTGTGTACAAAGTTTCATAGATGGTGTATTCTGGTACAATGGTAACTAAATTGGGTCACAAGTGTACAACTGTGGGATGAAAAGTGAATTTTAGTCTTTGATTTTTACAATAAAGTAATAAACTGTAAGTTTGTACAAAGTTTATTAAAAAGTTAAAAGACTGAAGCTTAGAAAGAAAAACTTTAAAAACTGCCAAAATCTTCAAAATGCCACTATTGAAAATAGTTTTAGGCTTTTAGTGGTCCCATGGACCAAGAGTTTTTGGTATAACTAAGGAATTAGGTCAAGATCAAACTTCTTTTTTCATGTGTAGAAAATTTAAGCTTTTATATCCACTCACATGATGAACAACATATTTATACTAGTTTATAATAATAGCAGAGGCATTGAAATAAAAACCTTCTTTGTTGAATAATTATTATGATAAAATATTACTCCCTTGGTCCCATAATATAAGACGGTATACAACTAATATATAAGTTAGCAGATTGTAATAACATGTTATATTACATGAAGGAGGGAGTTTTAGCTTAAACATGAGAAAATGCTAACATGCCGTATACAATGACATTATTAGTATTCCGTTTTAGCATTTGTGTTGTACGAGATAGTTCTAAAAACATGTCGTTTACAATAGATTTGGATGAGGTAACTAGCACAACGACTTTTTATCTATCTACTCGTCAAACTCTACTACGACAAGTTTTGCTAGTTCTCTGGTGATAGAAGGGCGATGACGATGGTCGTTGATAGGTGGTCTAAATATTTAATTATATTATTTTTATTTTTGGTGATCTTTGTACTACTGTTGAAGAGATCGCTAGAATTTCGCACAAAATAACTGAACTTATTTAAAAAACAAAACTACCAAGAGTTTGGGCATTGTCACCGGACAGCCTAAGTAACAAAGTGATCCATATTAAAGGTGCGATCAAACGAGTCGCAATTGCTGGTGGAAGACTAGCCATTGACGATATTGAGCCAAGCAAGCCTAAAAAGTACAGGATGGTATTATAATCAATATATGAAGGAAGTTCTAGCCTAAAAAGTACTCTCACAGTAAAAACACGCATCTAGATGTCTTTTAGTGTATAAATTCAATCATTTTGCTTCAAAACTATACACTATAAGAAGTCTGGATGCATGTGTTTCAGAAAGAGACTAAAACATCTTCACTTTTGCTTCGGTGTCCCCCTTCTTTTCAAATTTGACAACAAAAACTCCATATCGATTTGTTTCAAAGTCTGTACGAACCTACTAAAGCTTGTATGGTCCTCAAATCAGGAGGTATATAACAGCAACAACAAAACGTGGCATACAAAGATGTAGATCGCGATAAGGGAAGGTGGGATCAGCCGGTGAGAACGTTGAGTATACTCAGCTCGACCAAGTACACATATACAGAGGTATACATATATAGTCTGGATATGAGTTTTGACGGGTTAGAAGAAACTGGCCCATAAAAACTTAAGTTTTGGGGGTGATGCGGCTCAGATCACCATAGAGCTTCGTTGGAAAACCCTAAGAGGAAGGTATGATAAGCACAACAGTAAGTCTTCCCTCAGTAAAAAAACAAGTTTATCGAACCAGTAGGAGGAAGGAAATGACTCAAAGGTGTTGCTAGCAACTTGGAAACCTGCACAACACAAACTCAAGACTTTGCCCCAACGAACAGTGAGGTTATCAATCTCACTGGTTTGCTAAAAACAAAAGATTAAATGTATAGTGTGGAAGGTAATGGTGGCTTGCAGAAAGTAAACAGTAACAGTAGAAGATGTATCGATGGTAAAGATTGGATCGGAATCCACAGTTCACTAGAGGTGTTCTTCTTAAGATAAACAACATAACATGTTGGGTAAACAAATTACAGCGGGGCAATTGACAGGACAGAGTAAGGCATAACAATACAATACTAGATATTCATGATCCTATGAGATTCGATTGGGCATTACAATAATATACATAGACCGCCATCCAACTGCATCAATGACTAGTAATCCACCTTCAGGTTATCACCCGTACCCCCTCCAGTATAAAGTTATAAGCAACGGATAAATGCTTTAAACAATGTGTGTAAATTAAACAATATAATTGTTTCATGAACAAAATATCGTTGTTTTCTTCCTAATAGCAACAACACATCTACAATCTTAGAGATTTATGTCACTTCCCCAGATTCAATAGAGGCATGAACCCACTATTGAGCATAAATACTTCCTCTTAGAGTCACTAGCATCTACTTGGCTAAGATAACTACTAGAAACGAAGAGCATGCAAGATCTCAAACAACACAGACATGATAGAATCAATTAGACAAAACCATTAACCAATCTGACATAGTAATCTTAATATCCATCGGATCCCCGCAAACACAACATGCATGATTACAAATAGATGATCTTGATCATGAATGTAGCTCCAATAGATCTAGACATAGTAGCACAAAGGAGGAGAAACAACCATCTAGCTACTGTATGAACCCATAGTCCAATGTGGAACTACTCACGCATCATACCGGAGGCTGGCATGGTGATGAAGAAGGCCTCCGGGACGATCTCTCCCCTGCGGCAGGGTGCCGGGAAGAGCTTCAGATCACCCCCGATCTAGGGACGATGGTGGCAGCGGCTACGGACTATTTCGTGGAGATCTGATCGGGTACTTAGGGTTTTGGTATCAGGAGCTTCTTATAGGCGAAATGGGAGACCGAGGTGGTGCAGGCAGCGCACCCCTAGCGCGGGCGGGCTTGGCCGCACGGCCAGGGTGTGTGGGCCCCTCGTGGACCTCCTCCGTATCGTCTTCTGGCTCCGTGTTCTCATCGGTGAAATATTGACTTTGGGTTTTGTCCGGTCCAATTCTAGGAATATTCATTTTACATCTTTTACTAACCAAAAACAGCAGAAAACATGCAACTGACACTATGACAACTTGTTAATAGCTTAGTTTCAGAAAACGTATAAAAATACCTCAAAGTGTAGACAAAGCAAAACAAAGTGGATACATGGAACATAAAAAATTACAGATACGTTTACGACGTATCAGGGAGGACACCGAAGCACACCTCAAACATCTTATATTTTAAGACGGAAGGAGTAAATGCTAACACATGCCGTGTCATCATGTTAGTCTTCTATTTATGTCTTTGTGTTGAACACAATATATTTCTCAAAAAGAGAAAACACTACCGCGACTTGCACACTAACGAAATGGTATGGGATTTGTTAGTTCTCGAGCGCATAAGAACTTTTTAGTTCTTAGTCACCTCTCTTGTCATTGGATTTACATCGCGATTCGTGCAACACGGGAATTACACATGAGTTACAACTAGGTTGTAACTGAAAATTTAATGAGTTGCAACTGAGAATTCCATTCGATCCATATTAATTATCACTGAAGTGGGTATATCTAGACATATTTTAGTGCTACATACATCCAATTCAGCGGCAATTAATATAGATCGGAGAGAGCACAAAATTTATAAGATGCAATATGTTGCAACTAAGAATTAGCACAAATAATAGAATGTCATCAGCGACTTAGATATAACAATTTTCTTGGCACAAATAATAGGATGCCATCAACGACTTACATATAATAAGTTTTCATGCCCCCGATGTCTAGGCACTCCCAAATGGTATTGTACTGATTTCTCAACAGAGAAAAACAGCACCAAAACCATTGAGACTTTGGGAAGTCTGATTGTGCAAAGCGTCACCGGGCAGTCTGAGTAAGGCGCGTCGCACTTGGAGCCATTGCCGATACTGAGCCAAGCAAGCCCCCCCTTGTACCCACGAGGAGCCAGGCACGGGACTCCCTCCCCGGCGGCACCCCGCGCGCGCTTCCGCAAATCGCCGGGCAGACGATCTCCGGTCGGCCACCACCCTTGCTCACCTTTCCTTGTGCACTCAACAACCATGCCCAGCACTGCACTCCACCGCGGTCGCTGTTCCACGTCACCGCCTCGTCCTCCGTCTCATCCCCAATTCCCCCGCCCACACCAACCCTCCCACGTGCAGACCGCCCGCGCCCGGTAACCCGCTCGCCACTTGCACTTCGTCTCCCCCGCCAAAACCCAGAACCACCTCTCACGAGTCACGTCGCCCACCCACCGTCGCGTACCGCGGGTCCCGCGAGCGAGACGGGCCCACCCGGCATGGACAACCTCACGGGTTTCTCGTGTGCGTCCGGCGTCCCCCTCTCGGTGCCCAGACGGCCGGCGACCGCTGCGCTATAAGTACGCGCCCCTCCGGCTGCTGCCCTTTTTTTCCGCACTCGCCTCCGCAAAATCGCCCCTCTCGCCTCGAGATTCGCGCGGCCTCTCCGCCTGGCTCTGGCTCTGGCTCTGGCTCTGGGTCCGCGCTTCCTCCCTTTGTCTAGCGTCCCAAGCTAGATCTCTCCAGCTCGCTCGTCTCCGGCGCTTTGGGCTTAGATCTGGCCGGGGCGAGCAGGCGGAGGCCGGCCGGAGATTCTTCGTCACCAGGGGGGGGCATGGAGTTTGCTGGGGCGGGCGGGATGCGGCGGTCGGCGTCGCACAACTCGCTCTCCGGCTCCGACGACTTCGACCTCACGCACCTGCTCAACAAGCCGCGGATCAACGTCGAGCGCCAGCGCTCCTTCGACGACCGCTCCCTCAGCGACGTATCCTACTCCGGCGGCGGCGGCCACACCAGGGGAGCCGGGGGCTTCGACGGCATGTACTCACCTGGCGGCGGCCTCCGCTCCCTCGTCGGCACGCCGGCCTCCTCCGCGCTCCACTCCTTCGAGCCACACCCCATCGTCGGCGAGGCCTGGGAGGCCCTCCGCCGCTCCCTTGTCTTTTTCCGCGGCCAGCCGCTTGGAACCATCGCCGCTTACGACCATGCTTCCGAGGAAGTGCTCAACTATGACCAGGTGCCCGTCTACAGACTGTAACCGATGGGATAATAATATTTGTTGTTTTAAAATAGCAGCAGTACTCTATCATTAATGAATCGATTTTTTAATTCAAAGTTTTTTGAATTGCGTGTTATTATTCGGCATGTGTTTATCTGAATTTTGGGGGAAAATACTTCGGACCAGGTGTTCGTGAGGGATTTCGTGCCCAGCGCCATGGCGTTTCTGATGAACGGCGAGCCGGACATCGTCAAGAACTTCCTGCTCAAGACCGTGCTGCTGCAGGGCTGGGAGAAGAAGGTCGATCGGTTTAAGCTCGGGGAGGGGGCCATGCCGGCCAGCTTCAAAGTGCTCCATGACGACAAGAAGGGTGTTGATACCCTGCATGCTGATTTCGGCGAGAGCGCGATTGGGCGAGTTGCGCCCGTGGATTCGGGCTTCTGGTGGATCATACTCCTGCGGGCCTACACAAAGTCCACTGGGGATCTGACGCTTGCGGAGAAGCCTGAGTGCCAGAAGGCGATGAGGCTCATACTCAGCCTGTGCTTGTCTGAGGGATTCGATACCTTCCCGACATTGTTATGTGCCGATGGTTGCTGCATGATAGATCGCAGGATGGTAAGTTCTATGCTGCTGACACTTGCAATATTTTGGGACAGTACATACATTTCACAAAAGTAAAACTATTTCGCATGCATACCATTACTTTGGTCTAACATTTCACAGAATTACCAACTTTTAGAAAATCCGTCAAATACCATAATCATGAATAGTATGAATCAATTGATTGAAATTTGCTCAAACAAGGGTGAGAAAGCGATAGTTGTATGGAATTTACTCAATCATGTATGAACTGAGAGTGAGATAAGCATTTGAACAAG
Organism: Avena longiglumis; assembly: GCA_030063025.1. NCBI lineage: Eukaryota > Viridiplantae > Streptophyta > Magnoliopsida > Poales > Poaceae > Avena > Avena longiglumis. The sequence goes on from CP125978.1 coordinate 446,153,037, forward strand.
TTCCATGTCATACACATGCAAGTTAATCAAGTCTCAGAGAAGTTCAAACTTCAAACAAGTTACATGTCTGTTTCTGCAAAGTTCAGAGTACTGACATAATTGAATTGAAGCAACTATATAAGAAGTGTTAGGTCTGTCAAATTGCCAAATCAGGAATAGAAGTACTGTTTCCTTGACTACTAGGGCAAAATAGTAGAAGCCCTGTGAAATTTATTCCTATAACTGATAGCTTCGTAATATATTTTCTTAATGAGAGAGCAAATACCATGATCAAAATAGCAGAAGCCCTGTGAAATTAATTCCTATAACTGCTTAGATCGCTGCTTTACATTTAGTGCTCTAACATCTTTGCTTAAATCATCTTAGATTGTGATGTTTAATTGATTTGTTTGCTTTTGTTGTACACTGTCCTGAGTACACAACATATAACCTACAATATTCTGGTAACTTTGTTGTGATTTCATTGATTGTGTATCGTAGTAAGTGTCTGTTATTTCATTAGACATGCAAATTTCAGTACCTGTTCTTCAGTCGAGCACTCGGTGGTATGGATTTTCATGCCTTTGGACATTTTACTTTGTCAAATTTCTGCTTGTGTTTGTTTGGTGATGTGCTAATTTTTTCGCACCATGGCTCCAAGTTACAAGGGTACAGTATATTTTGGATGCATTAATTTGATGCTACTGTAGTTGAGCCAGGGTCCACTAAACAGTCCAAAATTCAATCTAAATTCCAACATGTGTTATTTGACGTGGTCCAGTCAGATATCTAATTCCCACTATATCCAATCCATGAGTCTGTACGCTCAATATGTGCCATAAGTATCAACTACCCGAGTACATCATCACCTCCAGTTGATACTCCTGAATCCTGTTGTTACATCAGCATGTGAACCAAACAAGTAGTCCTCTCTGTTGCATTATACTAATGGATATGCAATCAGATTGTTTTTCTTTCAACATTAGCCTGATATAAGGACATCCATGGCACAATCCTTGAATTCTGCAACATGTCTCCGTCTGTGATATGTAAATTCAGAACTATTACTTTCATTCTGTACAACTGCAGATTATGATGGTGACCACTTTGAATAGATCCATTTATTTATTAGTGACGTTTTCTAATAGATCTGTAATCATTTTTGGATTATACTTATTCGAACTTTTTGCCCTCCTTGTTGCTAACTTCTCCGTATGTGTGTATGGGTCACCATAGATATTAATTCTCCTTTATCCTAATTAAAATTACCATGTTTGTTTCTTTTCTTAGCTTGTTTTCCTCGTCCTCATTATCAATATATTTTGTAGGGTGTATGGCTACCCCATTGAAATTCAATCCCTGTTCTTCATGGCACTGATGTGTGCTCTTCTAATGCTTAAGCATGATAATGAAGGGAAAGATTTTGTGGAGCGGATTGCAACTCGTCTTCATGCTTTAAGTTATCACATGAGGAGTTATTTTTGGCTGGATTTCCAGCAGCTAAATGATATTTATCGTTACAAGACAGAAGAATATTCTCACACAGCTGTCAACAAATTCAATGTCATTCCAGATTCTATTCCGGACTGGCTATTTGATTTTATGCCTTGTGAAGGTGGTTTTTTCGTTGGCAATGTCAGTCCTGCAAGGATGGACTTCCGTTGGTTTGCACTTGGAAACATGATTGCAATAGTATCATCTCTTGCTACACCTGAGCAATCTACAGCCATAATGGATCTCATTGAGGAGCGCTGGGAAGAGCTAATTGGTGAAATGCCCCTGAAGATATGCTATCCTGCTATTGAGAACCATGAATGGCGAATTGTGACAGGGTGTGACCCAAAGAATACAAGATGGAGTTATCACAATGGAGGATCTTGGCCAGGTTAGCATACTTTGTGTTACTTAGATCTCTCTGTAATATACGTGAAACTTACCCTGCTTTTGTTATGTTTTGTGTATGATTTAGATGGTAAATTAAATACTAACCATGATAACACTCCTTTTACCATATATCGGAGGATAGAGTTATGCTTGGCATGTCAACAAGACGAACTGTAATTTTCACATTTCATATGTTTTTCATGAATCTCACTCTATTTTTCATATGTAATTTTCACATCGATTCAAACTTCAACAACCATCACATATGTTTTTTTCATGTATCAATCATTTCTTACTGCAGTACTTCTCTGGCTGCTGACGGCAGCAAGCATCAAAACTGGACGGCCTCAAATTGCAAGAAGAGCAATCGACCTTGCTGAGAGGAGGCTGTTGAAGGATGGCTGGCCTGAGTATTATGATGGGAAGCTTGGAAAATATGTTGGCAAACAGGCAAGGAAATTTCAGACTTGGTCTATTGCCGGGTATTTGGTTGCCAAGATGCTGCTGGAAGACCCTTCACATCTTGGAATGATATCCCTCGAGGAGGACAAGGCAATGAAGCCAGTTTTGAGAAGGTCTGCCTCGTGGACAAACTAAGATATCGACGAAAATTCTTAGGGGAGCAAAGTTCGGGTTGGAAACACGAATTCTTCGGGTAGCACTTCTCTGCTCGTCCCTTCCTTTGACTTTCCTAACGGAAAGGTTTGTTTTCACCTGGGTTGTACAATACCTCAGCTCATTTGTTGAGTTGGAAAAGAAGCAATTGTGGAAATGGGCGTTTTGTTTTGTTTTTCCCTTTCAATGTCTTGTTGTAAGAAATACTTTCTCGATTCTTCCCTGGGTCATCCTGAAGTTATGGGATCCTTTTGGTTGGACTCAAACTTTGTTGTATGAGTTGACTATATAGATGAGTAGGCTGATTCCAGCTCCCTGTGATGAAAAGAAGTGCTACTCTAACGAATAAAGACTGCTCCATTTTCTGCATTGTATATCAATTGTGTTCATTGTGCTGACTATGACCATGGAAGGGAGTCTTACAAACTGTGCGTGGTGTCCTTTTACTTGCAAATTAAAATTGTACTAGTTTAATGCCCGTGCGTTGCCACGGAAAAATACATGTTGTTTAAAGTATAATATTAAATTTGTTGAATGGAGCATTTAGTGGATGTGAAAATGCAAATGAGATATTATTAGGTCCTATAACTTTTTCCTACGAAATGTATGTTTCATCTCTGTCTATCCATCTTTTTCCTTTTGCCTCACCCCGTTTTAGTTTGTGATGCTCCATTATCACCCACAAGCTTGCTTTTAATCCTGATGAATAACTGAAGAGTTTACTAATGCCACGTATTCCACGTCTTCCTACTGCGTCTATGTCCATCCTCACCGGTGCGTGGGCGGCATTCCCACTGCGGTTGGCTAGCCTCCCTTGCCTTCATGCGCGTGTGGGACCTTCGTGGGAGACGACCTTCATCATGGTCATGGGTGTAGCTTCCATGGAAGTGTATATGTCCATGATAGTCCAAAAATACATCAAAATCATGTCTGACGTTATCGTTGGTGAAACCGTGATCGGCCATACCGAGTCCAATCAGCCCAATACATCAAGTACTTTTTATACGACCACTACCACTACATCTGTAAGCGTCCTAATCTCCCGTATTGCATCCACAGACAACATGGCTACACCGGCGTGAACCAGCGTCATGCCCATAGATGCCACTCCACGCCTGCCAATGGCAAAGTATCCACGCCCATCGTCTCCAACGAGGTTGTCAACACCGCGGCCATCAAGATAAAACATAAGACTGCGTCCATCATTTACCATTGAGTAGTTTATTTGAACAAGCAGCTACTCAATCTGATTATCTATGCACAGTGTGCTAAACATTGGTCGGAAAAAATCAGCCGTACATACTTAGTTCTAGACACACCTTAGATGTCTTTTTTAAGGGTCTAGATCTTTCCCTTCTGCTTTTCATCACGCTTTTGATATATTTGTCCCGCTTTTATTATAACTTGTCTCAATTGTAGCAAAAGACGGTTCGTTCCAAAAAAAAGAACAAAAAAACTGTCTTGTTGGAGACTTTGTAGCAAAAGGTTGTGCTAATGTCACAAACCCGACCTCGTCGGAGACTTTCGCTGAGAGACCTCGCCGGAGACCTTGTAGCAAAAACTCTACGCTATTGTAGCAAAACCAGAGAACAAGTTTAGGAAATTTTTTGTATCAGTTTAGTTCGTAGCCCAATATTTGTGCAAAATTATAGTGTAGCATTTGGAAAACAATGTAGCAAAACCGAAACGAATACATAGCAAAGAATAAACGAGTATGTAGCAAAATTAACTCCCACTTCGCCCAAGGTAGCAACACCATGCACTCATGGTAGCAAAAGCACCTCCCATCGATAGCAACATCGTAGTAAAAGCGATGCCGTCTATAGCGACGGTATACACTCGGGGTATGAAAATCCACCCACCATCGGTAGCAACAGTGCCGACTATCGGTAGCAAATCCATCCTTCATAGGTAGCATGCACGGGATACACCACCTTGCATCGCCGATCCCGCCAGAGTTGGGGGAAAGGGGAGGGATGGGGGCAGCGTTCGACGAGGCCCCTGCCGGTGGCGAGCCCATCGTCCTCAACACCGACATGCGGGCTAGATGGAGCAGTGGGGCGACGTGCACCGACGAAGGAGCAAGACGAGGGTGGACATCAACGGCACCACCAGTAGTAGCGCCTCCCTGCCGCGCCGCCGTAACGCCATCGTCGCCGGGATCATGCTCGCGGCCGTGGTGGTTGCCTCCCCTTGAAGCAGCACCGTTGTCCACTCCAAGGTCATCGGCGAGATGCGAGAGGAGAGCTGGAGCTCGGCGGCGGTGCGGGCAGCTGTTCACGTGAAGTGAGGAAGGAGGCTGTTCGCGAAGGGATAAGAAAGCAGGCATCTCGCATGGGTGGGCCTCGACGCGGTTACGAGGTGTGAGCGAAGAACAGGGGAATCGATAGTTTTCTTTACCCGAAGGATGTGTACAGTATCATTTTCTACAACAATCAGTTTTTTTCAAAATAAAATCAACATGGACCTAGTAACGTGGTCACCTTCTATTTCTGCCACATAAAACGAGTTAGACATAGCAGCTTGTATATTTTATGAGATCATCTAGATCGGTCATGGCTGCAAGCGATCTCTTTTTGCCTGTCATAATAAGTCCATAAACAGGAAGATTTTCTTGTTCGTAGTTTCCGCTGAAGTAATTTCCATTGAAGGAATAATGCCCATGTATATAGCAGTTCCATAGCAGTGGCTTTTTCTTGCGGCAATTTCGCCATGATCTCGTTCCAATTTTTTGGCAGAGACCTTTCTTTTAACAAAAAGAAAGGAGAGATCAGGTCCAAACATTTTTAGAGATTCCTCCGATTGATTGGCACCGCCGTTACTTCCTTTTTTTCTCTAATTTATTTGATTAACTATTGAGGTGATTAATGTTTTCTTTCCATATTTTTCCTGACGTGTTTGACGGTTCAGATGCGTCCAATGTTTAACGCTGTCATTGGATGGACCAGATGACTCCAATGTTTGATGTACAAAGTGAACCACCAACTTCTATTTAATAGTAAAGATATGTTATGGTGGTGGTTGCTTTTATCGGTACGGTCCACGCCTAGGCGATGCTCTGTAGCCACGCGCACCAGCGGCAGGTCTTGGCCAGGACAGCGACACAAGTCATTTATGGGCTCCTCGTTGACGACCAGTTGTCCTGCTCACAATCCTCGAATTCCTCTTGTCATAGGGTTGCCTGGCCACAGAAACAATCGATCTCAATGTCATCAGCGCATATGCACATCTTATCTAGATAACTTCGTATATGAACCGATCATTTCATCTATACGTTTAACTGGATTTGAAATTCAAGCCTTGCTTGTTTAGACTCCAATAACACCAGCCAACAACAAATCGATCAGGATTCCGGAGAGTATCGAGACAGATTTGCACATCCCTCGTCTAAAAATAATCAGCAAATCGAGCTGGGGGACAACACGGGATATTGGTCTTGCTGCCAGTATGGGTCTGCTTGGCGATGGTGACGACTTGTCCTAGTCGGGGAGGCCGACCTGACGACGTGCCTGGCAGTGTCGAATGATCGTGTTGCCATGTACGAGTGGAATTGGCGGTGGTGGCGATAGCTGAGTTCAGGATTGTGATGCTGGCCAGGTGCTTGACCCAGCAATAGAGGTGGTTTTAATTAATGTGCCTTCACGACAACAAGACGGGCTAGACACATAAAAGAAGAGGCCATATGCTCTGCATAATCTGGCAGAAATTGGGAGCTACTTTGCTGTCGGCACCCATAACTATCCTTCACGACCGCCTTCTGAAGATGCTGACTTGGGTCGGTTAATTGGTGTCGGCCCAAAAAATCGCTTTGGAGCTCGTCCTCCATGGAGTAAGATTTTGAATTTTTCAAAAAGCTTTAAAAAAATTCGACAAAAATATATTCTTGTAGACAACAATCCGAAATACAAAATTTAAAATTAAAATAGATTGTATTTCTGGCACAGCAAAAAAGACAAATATAACAAAATTTAGGAAAACGGAGGGCCATTCAAAAATTAGACTGTTTACATCCAGATCTGAACTTTTCTCTTTCTCCTGTGTCCAAAATATAAAGTATTTTCACTTAATTTTGTGTATACGCATATTATAAATCATTATCTATCTTTCTATATTTTTTTCGGAATTTTTTAATCTTTAAATTTTGTATTTTTCAAAATAAAAAGTCCTACATGCAACGCGTCCACCAAATCGACCCACTCGGTCTTGATAACTCCTAAGAAGTAGTACACGTCCTAGCCTTCTGGAGCATTGCATGCCAGTCGGCAATACGGGAATGGTAGAAGCCGTTTGAGTTACCGAAAAGAATTGTTGTGCAAGATTTATGCCCCGATTTGAGAAAGGGAAATGATAGTACTCCCCCCAGGATATCACGCATCCATCCTGAGGGTCACCTCACGCGCGTCGGTCGCTTTCCTAGTGGTCCCACACGACCTTATCCCTTTGCATCTCCTCTCCTTGGAGCCGCTCGTCCCTGCGTCTCCCTCGCCGCGCAGCTGCAGGCCTGTCCTCGCCGCCTCAACTTCTTGCTGACCGTAGCCTGTCCCGCCGCCTCGCGCCGTTGTAGCCTCGTCTCACCACAGCCTGTCCTCGCAGTGCCGCCGCAGACGCGGTGCTCGACCACGAGTCGGAGGCCCTGGCCCTCAACGACGGCGACCTCAACCTTGGGCGTGCTATGGAAGCTCCTAACCTTGGCCTTCGCCTTCGACCTACTACCTGCGATGCACTGCTACCTAAGGCGAAAATATTTTCTACCGATGGCAAAGATGATACTATATAATGGTGGTGGCGGTCGCGCTTGCTACAACCCCATCAGAGATTTGCTAAATCGACGTTTAGGATTTGCTACCACATACCAATGACGGTGCTACGTGCTTCCGATGGTGGTGCTACATGTCGGCGGCAGTTCTTGCTACCATGACGATGTCGCTTTTGCTACACATGGCGGCGGAGCTTACTACGATGGCGATTTCGCTTTGATACAACAGACAACAGTGTTTGCTACCATGAGTGTGGGACCTTGCTAGGAGGTGTCCGGCGAGGTCTCCCGGCGAAAGTCTCGGGTGAGTTCGGTCTTTTTGCTACATTAGCACTTTGATTTGCTACCACATACCGTTTTGCGGTTTTTCTACAATAGCGAATTTTTTTGCTACACGGTCTCCGGTGGGGTCTACCAGCGAAAGCCTCTGGCGAGTCTCTGACGAGGTCAGATATGCTATTAGCACAATATTTTGCTACACGGTCGCCGACGAGGTCTTAGGTGAAATCTCAGGCGAGGTCCAGTCTGTTTTACTATTTCTGAACAGAACCGTTTTCTGTTATATGTAGCAAAATTGAGACTATCTGTAACAAAAGCGGGTATGTTTATAGCAAAAGCAAAAAAAGCAGGATTCCAGGGCTTTTTTTAGAACACTTGTCAGTAGGGACCCGGGAATTTTAGGGAATTATCTAAGAGGAATTATTTACGCCAACATTATTTGGTTGTCCTATCAAATGAATGGAAGGGAATAAGGAGGATTACTTTGCATGCGGACGATTAGATCAAATGAATGAGAGGGAATAAGGAGGATTGCTTTGCATGCGGACGATTAGAGGTAACCATAGTACTACTCGTAAAGATAACAAGGAAAGAAAGTACCATTTTCATAGGTGATAACAGAATAGCAAAGAGACGATTCGATTTATTTGATCCGGAATTAGCGCTAACGGGCTAGGAAACATCCTAGTACGAAAAAGGCCATCGTCCATTTTCTTTTAATTATTTAATTGTTGCGACCCTTGATTGTTGGACATAATAGACTTGCCTAATTGTTGATTACCACAAATTTGGACGCGCGGATGGTTGGAGGCAGCGGGCTATCAATGGCTATTATTATCCTTTGATGATTGTGTTTAACGGTTGTGATGCTCTCAATGTTTGATGGGCAAAGTGAGCCACCAACTCGAATTTAATAGTAAAGATTGTTCTTCAAAGAGATGGACATTCAACCCTTATAAATATTATGTCGGCCTTTATGACGTTTGCTCACGGTACATGTGGTTACCAAATTGTGTGGTACTATAATACCACAAAAGTTGGGTTCCACTTACCCAATGGAAACTTGATTCTCATTTATGAGTGGGAGCAAGGAATGTCAAACGATTCTTTTGGAGAATAATTCTTTCATTTCGAATAGGAAGGCGTGTACATTTTTCTAAAAGTCAAATGACTTAAAGTTTGACCGAGCTTATAGAGAAAAATTATACGCCTTTTTTTTTGGAATGGAGGTAGTACTCAAGTTCATTCCTCGAGTTGTCTCACACTATTATGGATAATATGGTACACTCTTCAGGCCTTGTTTGGTACTAGAGTTTTTGTGGGGATTAGAGAGGATAATCCCCACCAAACCCCAAATTCCTATTTGTTGCTAAAAGTATGTTTGGTTCTAGAGTATTGGACCAATTCAATCCCCGCTTATCCACTTTTCCCCAAGTTTTAGTGTATTTTTGTCAATATCCAATACACTACCCATACCTAGTGGATTGGAAGGGATTGGGGTTTTGTGGGGATTAGAGGGGTTTGGGTGAAGGTGGGGGTTTCACCCAATGCCCTTAGGGATTATCCCCGCTAATCCCTACCAAAACACTAGCACCAAACAAGGCCTCAAGGTCTTGGATGCCTCTCGGTCCAAAGTTCAGATGCTATCTTTACTTGCTCTCTGTTGAATCGACTTGAATTTGTTCGGCTCGCAAAATACACATGTGTTTAGATGTAATGATCGCCAAAATGGGAAATTCTCAATGAATTATCTATATCTATTTTTAATTTTAGCCATAGCAACACTCCATGGATAATAAAAAATTGCCAAAGGCAAAACTTCCCCTCGCTGATATCTTCGTAGAGTGGCCTCGACAAGGGACACCATTGATAAGCATAACGCATAAGAGAGTAAAAAAGTGTCTTCTATCATAGTGATGAATCCACCAAACACCTTTTCCACTATAAATTTGCTTGAGAGGAGTGGTCTATTGTCTAGGTGGCTTCTAATGCCTATCTGAAGGGACAAATCATACTTCATGTGGATTTTGGCATTAATGACTATGCAATTATAGAACTAATATGTTTACAAGTTTTATACTTAGGAATAGTTCTAATCAAAGTGGAAGCAAGGCGAGTGGTTACCCCTATATAAAAGGAATACTCGAGAAGACAACGTCATATTTTTGATAATTTATTGAGTCCTAGGATATCGTACTATTAAGAGGGATACAAGCTTATGAAAGTTGGGTGTTGATCTCCGCATATAGTTCCTACTAGATGGGCCATGCGCGCTCCGCTGCGCCATCTTCCGCTAATGGCGTCTAAATTTTTTATTGGAGGTGTTTGTTTGCTCTTAGGCTTTTCACAATTAGTTTATTAGTGCTATATCCTATGCAAATATTGATCTGGCACTCTATTAATGAAGAAAAGGAGTATTGTTGATACGACCCTTGCATGCTACATTTTTTTTGAAAAAGAGTATATATTAATATCATAGGATACCAATTACACCCGGTCTCTGTAACAACGCATGCCCTAACGGTCCTACGGATGCACACAACTCAGAAAAAAGAAAAGTCCCGCTACAGAGAACTAATCCTCAAAGTAATGACACTAACACCATCAGCACAACACCAGTAGTCCTCCACTCCAATAACAATGCCTTCAAGAAGGAAACAATGCTCAAGCGTCGCCGTTTCCCGATCAAAGATCATAGGTTTTCACCCTGGAGAAAGTCCTTGCTCACAAAACAATGCCTTCAACAAAGTCATTGTCAGACACAACCAGTTAAGGCCAGACCTTGGATTTTTACCCTGCAAGATAAGACTGGGAACTCCCCTGCGTTGTCTTCCCACACCAGCAGTCGTTGCAACGAGTCCCAAATCATGCAGTCAATTCTCTGTCGCCACAAGAACAAAAATCACCATCGCTACCCTCATATTTCCGCTTTCCTGACATTCTTCGCATCTGACTTCACCATGGCTCTAAGAATGGCACTTGGTGGGAACAAACAACAAAGCTTCACACCGTTCCCGCCAAAACCAAACGGCCAGAAAAACAAGGTGCGCACGACCGAATACCTTCCGATCCAGCAATCTCAGGCATGATACGCCCATGGGAGTTCACCGGTGGAGCCTTCCGGAACCCGCCTCTCCAGACCAGATCAACGAGGGCAGACATCAAGCAGATCTTCGTCTTCGTGCGAAAAAAACCAAAGTACAACCTCCTTTATTAGATCCGACACAGCGATCCCCATACCGCCGGCCGGTTTCCAGAGAACGGATCGAGCAGGCAATTAGGGATAGAGAGCCGATCTAGGTCTTCCAACGGAATTCCATCGCCGTCACCTCCTCCACCAGATCGCCAGCCGCCCCACTCCGGTAGAGGCCTCCGCCTCTAGATCCGAGCTCCCACGAATCCGCCGCCGGCCGGAGCCACGTAGACGTCGATGGCGAGGGGCCCCCGTCCAGCACCAGTGTTCTCCTCCATACCACCGCGCTGGGGCCGGGAGGCCAGATACCCGCTGCCCCCATCACCGGCGCCGCGCACTTAGGCCGGCGGCCCTCTAGGGGCGACGAGGAGGGAGAAGTATGGAGGGGGAGGAGGTGGCGGTGAGGCTAGGGTTTGCCCCCACGGTCGCCAGGAGGGGGCGATGCGAGGGGGAGTCGGGGCTCGCCTCTAGCTAGTCGTACGTACTAGGAGGAAAAGATTCAGTACAGAGTTATTTACCACTCGTTACTTACTTCAAGACACTAATATTAATAGCCAAGCAATTAATATGCAATGCATATCTATTAAATCATTACATAGTGATAATACTTTACAAAATAATGCATTGAAGAGGTTGTCTCTTAAATATTTATTCCTACTATATTATGCTAAAATATGTTGCATTGTGATGTGGCGTGCCTGTCGATGGCTTGTTCATAGACTTTTAATTATCTTTTATTTTGGCTAAGAACAACATGTCAGTGAGGCTTCGGTTGGGTCAGGTTGTGTGGGGTAGACAACCGGTGCAAGCGTACTTTGATGCCACTTTATCATGCGATAATGTTTTAAAATATATTTAGATTGGAGTAAAAAATTATATAGATCATATGTTCATAACAAATCGTGGATCTATTGTTTGAATGAAGCATTGAAGCTATCTACATGGGTAGAGATAGTTTGTCTCAAAGATGTTCTGCTCGTCCAGAATCTGAATCTTCATCTATGTAAATTTATAAATAGCATTTTTTTTCTTGACTTAAAAAAGGTAATGAAGCTTTGTCTACTAGTTTGTTTTTTTACTCTCTCATTCTTAGTTACCATTTCATTATATTTTTCTAGGGAGTGTCTAGATCTCAGTCGCCTGAGAACTTAGTATGTCTAAGTCGCTGACATCATTCTTGTACTAATTTTCAGTTGCAACCTAGTTGCAACTTATATAATTTGTACTAATTCTCAGTTGCAACCTAGTTGCAACTCATTAAAATCCAAGTTACAATCTAGTTGTAACTCATGTGGAAGTCACACGTTGCACGAATTGCGAGGTAAATCTAATAGCGAGAGAGGTGACTGAGACCTAAGAAGTTCTCAGGCGCCTGAGAACTAGCAAATCCGATTTCTCTATGGTAATTTGAGTTTCAAACAATGGTTAGCATTTAGTGACGCTCTGTCATGACCCATTGGTTCATATAGAATCCGTGTCCTTGGTTGAAGCTATTAGCTATGTACCATTGTTTTATAAATCCATGTCCATGGACAGGGCCGGCTCTATATTTTACGGGGCCTAGGGCGATGCTACCAATATGGGCCCCTAAGTATAATACTCCCTTTGTCCTAAAGTAGATGTCTCAGATTTGTCAAAATTTAGATGAATCTATATACTAAATAGTGTCTAGATTCATCCAAATTTTGATAAATCTAAGACATCTATTTTAGGACGGAGGAAGTACTATATGCTTTCTTATCTAGATATACGACATATACAATTTTCTTTACACTTACAAAATATAACAAATAGTATTTTCTGCTAGTTTTATTATCTCAAATAAGGACCAAATTCCAATAAATCTATTGACAATAATTCTTAAGGCGAAATCGATGACGCAGAATCAAAATTGCTAAAGTCAATCTTGCAGCAATTCAGTCTGTGCGGACGATTGAAGCACCCTAGAGTTGGTCAAGATCGCTGGCCTATGCCATGAACGCACAAAATTCCAACTCAAGGACTAAACCAAGAGCGAGTCAATTGCCACCCCCTTCTCCTCTAGGCTCTACCGTTTGAAGAATGAGTACGACTACGCCCCGCCGCCCTGCACACGAACTTCATGTCCTGGAGGCAGTCCAATAGCCGAAGAGCAGAGGAGATCGATGGCTTCTGTAGTTCTATGTTCTTCTTGGTCCAGACGAAGAGACGAGGCAGCCTGGAGATCGGTCGCATGCAGGTGCTGGCCCTGCTGGGCCTGTTCGCGTAGCTGCCCGTGTGATGGGCCCATGCCTTTTCTTAATTTTGTTCTGATAGAGAAAACAGTCAGGCAGGGTATAGAGGATCTGATGATGGCCCCCCCACGGGGGTGGGCCCTAGGCGGTTGCACAACCTTGCCATGGGTCAGATCCGACCCTGTCCATGGATAAAGCTATTTGCGTGGGTAGAGATGATTTGTCTCGACGATGTGTCGCTCGTCTAACAACCTGTGTGGGCTTGACTATGTGCACAGCCTGTGTGGACGCCATGGATGTTTTTGGTCGCGTTACTCGCAGTTCAGAGGTCTTTGTGAGTTTGGCAGATTCGTCGTTGTTTGATTTTTCAGACTCTAAACATGGTGCAGGTTCATTCATTTCACTGACGTGTTGTTGGCACGATTGGTTCATGTTTGCTTAACGACATAGTTTTTTCCTATGCATGCAGAGGCGTGCTTCGGTCCCCCCTCCCCCTAAACTTAAACCGCATGGGCTGTTTTATTTTTTGACCCGTCGTAACCCATATCGAGGCCACGTATATCTTCGTATATGTGTACTCGTCGAACTAGGTATAATCCACGTTCCAGATGGCTGATCCCACCTCCTATTTTCGCAATCTACGTCTTTGCATGTCATGTTTAAATTTTTTGTTTATTGCTGTTATATAACTTCCAGTTTTCGTCTTCCACGGGCATATGAGTATAGTGTACAATGAGTATACGTCTAAGATTCACACGTGGGTTTCAGATGCAGTCCTCTAAACAATCGGTATCAAGTTTTGATTGTTAAAGTTTGAAAAGAAGTGGGTGAGGGGGGCCCGAAGCAAAAGTGATGCATGACATGTACGGCGCGGTACATTGAAACATGATCTACGAACAATGAACCCTTATGCCTTTAATAGAACTTACCTAGGACGCTACTTCTGCTTGCCGAGCACGATGGGAACATGTGTTGCCAAAACTGGGCGATCCGTTCAATATGGTGTGCGGCTCTGCATATGTATGGACCGCATGGCGCCATGGCTGTATTTAGAGATGGGTAGAAAAATCGATAACTGAAAACCAATTCCGAAAAGACCGAAACCGAATAGACCGAGACCGAAAGGACCGATTAAAAAATTGGGTAGCAAATTTTATAGACCAAATTTAGTTCCGTTAATTCAGTTAATTCGGTTATTAGTTCATGGTAACCAAATGGACGGAACTTTAGATGAAAGTGGCCTAGTTCCAAAGCTCTATTGCCCATAACTATAGATTTATCTTCCTCGACTAAGCCAAATTTAGTATTATTGAATATTAGTTTCGCCAATTAATCTGACTATATGAAGTGTATTTTATATTCAAATTACAACTGAAATAGTACCAAATAGTATTCAACTTTTGTATTTGATAATGCCTACAACACAATTCGGTTGTGACCGAAACCGAACCCGAATTATCAGATAACCGAATTTTTCGATAACAAGTAAATTTCAGTCTTTATTTATTGAAGACCGATTTCAAAATAGACCTATATGCAAAGACCGAATTTTTGGTCTTGACAGAACGCCCACCCCTAGCTACACTGTTGCACATCTTGCACTTGTGTGCTCGTCCTTCTATGTTCTCTTGTGCTCGTGTTGCTCGACTAGCCATCTCGCTCCTGTCGGAAATAGTTTGGTGTTCTAGATTAGCAATCACGAAACAACAAAGAAACGTGGGCACCGAAAGGGAATATTTCAGCATACCTACTGCGATCTAAGAGCATGGTCAGCGCAAAACTGATCTTCTCGTCTCTCGTGGTTTAGGCGGCCACTCTACAACGCATACATCAGAATGATCCCTCTGCTACCGTCAAGCCGGACCACCTTCTTGTGATTGTAATTGAGGGCAAAAAGCTTGCAGATTTCTAGGCCATGCCGGCGCGGCCTGTCGATGGCACCGTCGTACCTGCAACGCAGAAAGGATGATGTGATGGTGCACAATGCCCGCGTGCTCCTGTGGCTGGAGTGAGGTGTGAGCCGGCTGAAGGCTGAAGCGTGTTGTGGACATGTTGTAGCGAGCCGTGGAACTGGAGGAAGAGCTGGTGCCAATGCGCCGTGTTCTCTAGGTCCTGGCCAAGCACGGTGTTCTGCTGCTTCAACGCGGCGTTCTCCTGCGCTAGGGCGACGTGCTCCTGCTCGAGGGTGGCGTAGGTGTGCTGCAGAAGAGCGAGCTGTCATAGCGTGTTGTCGTGGTGGTGGGTGTCCCCGGCTTGTTGCCGCTCGCAGGCGTCACACTTGTGCTGCAGGACGATGT
Organism: Avena longiglumis; assembly: GCA_030063025.1. NCBI lineage: Eukaryota > Viridiplantae > Streptophyta > Magnoliopsida > Poales > Poaceae > Avena > Avena longiglumis. Next base: position 446,168,253 of record CP125978.1, read on the forward strand.
TTTGCCGGAGGAGTTGCAGCAGAGTGGCGAAGGCTTGACGGGACATGTCCATGGCAACAGTGGCTTGCTCGGCCGCCTCTTGACTGATCCCCGAAGAACACGAGCCGTCGGAGCGGCCGTGCTAGAGCCCTTCACACACCAAGGAAACTCATGAAGCCAAGAAGTAGAGCATCAGCACACCACGAAGCAAGGCACCGTCACAACAAGAAGAACAGAGGAAATACATAGCCGAATCAGACGCAAATCGACCCTGGCGCCCACGCCTCCCTTCCACCTGGAGCACATGCCGCAGAGACACACATGAACTATGAGGACGTCGCTTAGTGTAGGTCTGAACAAAGGCCACACCCCAATTCCACCGGAAATGAAACGTCAACCCGCAAACATGTGGGCCCCAGGCAACAATAAATGGCCTAATTAACCACACCGTGTCAATCCAAGCAGCAGCGAACCATTTCCCACTAACGCCAGCCCCATCTTGCGTAAAGCGGCCAGATCAACCAGAGGGCTTCAAAACAAGGGAGCTTAGATCTTTTATGGATTACCCCCCCAACCCCCCCCCCCACCCCAAAAAAACACCTCATGTATCTTGTTCTTCCTTGCGTAGACTGTGCCATGACACAGTCCCAAACATAATAGTTCATCTGGTCTTTTGTCTGGGACCAAGACATAAACATTTCGCCAAGCCATCCAGTGCCCAAACACAACCAAAGAGTGCCCAAACACTTTCCTAGATAAAATGCCAAACTTAGCCCAGTCTATCTAAGATGTCCGCGTAGGGGTTCGTAGCATGGAAAACAAAAAATTTCTATCGCATGAACACACACAAGCCAAGATCTATCTACTAGATTGCAGCAACGAGTCGATAGAGTACTAACCCTCGAAGATCCAAAGCGGTTAATGAGAGCATATTCTCGTGGGTGATGTAGTCGTACACTTGCCGATCTCAAGATCGCGTAGACGATCCTTCCGGCGTTAAGCGTTAAAGCCGCCGCAGTCGGTCACACGTTCGGTACTCGATGAAGACCTTCCTCTCCCTTGTTCCAGCAGGCAGCGGAGGTTGTAGCACTCTCCTCGTGATTCCGTCAGCATGATGGCGTGGTGTCGGAAGTAGAGAGCAGATCTCGCAGGGCTTCGCCTAAGCCGGAGCGAGTATGGTGGAGTATGAGAGAGGGCCTCGGCGATCTATGGTTTAGAGGTGTAGGGGTTGGTTCGTAGCATGGAAAACAAAAAAATTCTACCGCATGCAAACAAACAAACCAAGATCTATTTACTAGATTGTAGCAACGAGTCGATAGAGGAACTCACCCTCGAAGATTCCAGCGATTAACGAGCGATTCTCGTGGGTGATGTAGTCGTACTCTTGCCGATCTCAAGATCGTGTAGACGATCCTTCCGCCATGCTCTGGCAGCGCCCATGATCGGTCACACGTTCGATACTCGATGAAGACCTTCCTCTCCCTTGTTCCAGCAGACAGCGGAGGTTGTAGCACTCTCCTCGCGATTTTGGCAGCATGACGGCGTGGTACCGGAAGTAGAGGGGAGATCTCGCAGGGCTTCGCCTTAAGCCGGAGCGAGTATGGTGGACTATGAGAGATGCCCTTGGTGATCTAGGGTTTAGAGGGACCAAGGGGGGTGTGTGGCCGGCGGCTAGGGCCTGGGGAATCCCCAAGTCGGCGGCTTGGATAAACCCTAGGAGGCGGCGGCGACTTTTAGAAGGCCGGCGGCTAGGGCTAGGGTTTTGGGTGTGTTGGGTGTAAGGAAGAGGGGCAGCCCTGCCCCTCCTTATATAGGTGGGTGGGCGCGGCTTGGGAGGAGGGAGTATGTGATCCCTTGTGATCCCATGGTATGTGATCCCTTGTGATCCAGTCACATGCTTGCAAGCCAATTGGATGACATTCCACCGAGAGGGCCCAGAGTATATCTATTCGTCATATGGATGGACAAATCCCACTCTTGATCCATGTGCCTCAACCCATACTTTCCGAACACTCAATGCCACCTTTATAGCCACCCAGTTACGGTGTGGTGTTTGATGTCATCAAAGCATCCTTCCAGTGATGGTGATTAGCATGATCTCATGGTCGAAGAAAATAGGTTACTATGTATCAGAAAGCTTATAGCAATTGAACTATTAAAATGACTTGATCTTTATGCTACGCTTATCTATAGGAGTATGTCCATCATACCATTATCCTTATGATATGACCTTGTTATTAACAACATCTCAAATGTTTCATGATCAAGAAACTATGATCATCTATTAATCAACAAGCTAGTATTATAAAGAGGCTTTGCTAGGGACTCTAATTTAGTTTACAAATCACACAAGTATTAATGTTTCTGGTTAATACTGTTATAGCATGAATGTAAACATTTATCATAAACACAAAGATATAATAATAACTACATTTATTATTTCCTCTAGGGCATATCTCCAACAGTCTCCCACTTGCACTAGAGTCATCTAATCTAGATTACATGGTAATATACCGAACACCCATGGCAGTTTGGTGCTGGTCATGTTTTGCCCTCGGGAGAGGTTTAGTCAACGGATCCGCCACATTCAGATCTGTGTGTACTTTGCAAATCTTTATATCCCCATCCTGAATATGTTCTCGAATAGCGTGAAAATGCAGCTTGATGTGCTTCAGCTTCTTGTGTGACCTTGGTTCTTGCGCATTGGCTATGGCGCCCATGTTATCACAGTAGATAGACATTGGGTCCAACGCACTTGGAACCACACCGAGCTCTGTAATGAACTCCTTCATCCATATCGCTTCTTGTGAAGCCTCCGAAGCAGCTATGTATTCCGATTCAGTTGAAGATCTCGCCACAATGCTTTGCTTTGCACTCCTCCAGCTAACTGATGCACCATTCAAAGTAAATACATATCCAGATTGAGATTTAGAATCATCCGGGTCGGTGTTCCAACTAGCATCGGTGTAACCATTGACAACGAGATGTTCATCACCTCCATAAGAAAAAACCATATCCTTAGTTCTTCTCAAGTACTTAAGGATGTGTTTGACCGCTGTCCAATGATCCACTCCTGGATCACTTTGATATATGCTAGTCGAACTAACAACATATGCAATGTCGGGTCTAGTACATAGCATGGCATACATTAGAGATCCTATGGCTGAGGCATAGGGAGTCTTACTCATCCTTTCTCTATCTTCTGTCGTTGCTGGACTTTGAGTTTTACTCAAGGTCGTATTGGGCAACATGGGCAAGAACCCTTTCTTGCTATCTTCCATTCCAAACCTCTTTAGAACTTTGTCCAAACATGTACTTTATGACAATGATATTAGGCGTCTCGATCTATCTCTATAAATCTTTATGCCTAATATGTAAGCTGCTTCGCCAAGATCTTTCATTGAAAAATTATTATTCAAATATTCTTTGACACTATTAAGAAGGTCTACATCATTCCCAATCAACAATATGTCATCTACATATAGTATTAAGAATGCTACAGAGCTCCCACTCACTTTCTTGTAAATACAAGCTTCTCCATAAGTTTGTATAAAACCATAAATTTTGATTACCTTATCAAAACGTTGATTCCAACTTCGGGATGCTTGCTTCAATCCATATATGGACCATTGAAGTTTGCATACCTTGTTAGCATTTTTAGGATCGACAAAACCTTTGGGTTGCATCATATACAACTCTTCATCAATGTCTCCATTGAGGAACGCCATTTTGACATCCATCTGCCATATCTCATAATCGTAATATGCAGCGATTGCTAACATAATCCTCATAGACTTTAGCTTCACTACTAGTGAGAAAGTCTCATCGTAGTCAACTCCTTGAATTTGTCGAAACCCTTTTGCGACAAGTCGAGTTTTATAGACAGTAACATTACCATCAGCATCTGTTTTCTTCTTGAAAATCCATTTGTTCTCGATGCCTTCCTACCATCCAGAAGTCCACCAAAGTCCATACTTGGTTTTCGTACATGGATCCAATCTCGGATTTCATGGCTTCTTGCCATTTATTGGAATCTGGGCTCATCATCGCTTCCTCATATGTCTCGGGGTCATCGGTGTTATCCACCAACATGACACTCATAACGGGATCATACCAATCTGGAGTGGTACGAGTTCTAGTTGACCTCCGAGGTTCTGTAGCAACTTCAACCGAAGTTTCATGATCATCATCATTATCTTCCTCTCTAATTGGTGCAGGCACCACAGGAACTTCTTCCGGTGTTGCGCTACTCGCAATTTCGAGAGAAGGTTCGACAACCTCGTCGAGTTCTACTTTCCTTCCAGTCACTTCTTCCGAGAGAAATTCCTTCTCTAGAAAGGATCCATTCTTGGAAACGGAGATTTTGCCCTCAGATCTATGATAGAAGGTATACCCAATAGTTTCCTTCGGGTATCCTATGAAGACGCATTTTTCTGCTTTGGGTTCAAGCTTGTCCGGCTGTAACTTCTTTACATAGGCTTCGCAACCCCAAACTTTAAGGAACGACAATTTAGGTTTCTTCCCAAACCATAATTCATATGGTGTCGTTTCAACGGATTTAGATGGTGCCCTATTTAAAGTGAATGCGGCTGTTTCTAATGCATAACCCCAAAACGATAGTGGTAAATCTATAAGTGACATCATAGAATGAACCATATCTAAGAGAGTTCGATTACGATGTTCGAACACACCATTACGCTGTGGTGTTCCCGGCGGTGTCAATTGTGAAATTATTCCGCATTTCTTTAAATGCTCCCCAAACTCGTAACTTAGATATTCACCTCCACGATCAGAACTTAGAAATTTAATCTTCTTATTACGTTGATTCTCTACCTCACTTTGAAATTCCTTAAACTTCTCGAAAGTTTTGGACTTATGTTTAATGAAATAGATATACCCATATCTACTCAAGTCATCCGTGAAGGTAAGAACATAACGATAACCACCGCGTGATGCTACACTCATTGGTACACACACATCAGTATGTATGATTTCCAATAAGTCTGTAGCTCGCTCCATCATCCCAGAAAATGGAGTCTTGGTCATTTTACCCATCAGACATACTTCGCATCTTTCAAGTGATTCAAAATCAAGTGATTCAAGAAGTCCATCGGAATGGAGTTTCTTCATGCGCTTCACTCCAATATGACCAAGATGACAGTGTCACATATAGGTCGAGTTATTGCTCAATTTCAAACGTTTAGCTTCAATGTTGTTAATATGTGTATTTCCACTATCAAGATTCAACAAGAATAGACCATCTATCAAAGGTGCATGTGCATAAAACATATTACTCATATAAATCGAACAACCATTATTCTCGGACTTAAACAAGTAACCGTATCGCAACAAACATGATCCAGATATAATGTTCATGCTCAACACAGGCACCAAATAACAATTATTTAAGTATAAAACTAATCCTGATGGTAGATGAAGAGGTAGTGTGCCGACCGCGATCACATCAACCTTTGATCCATTTCCAACGCGCATCGTCACCTCGTTCTTCGCTAGCTTCCGTTTATTCTGCAGTACCTGTTTCGAGTTACAAATATGAGCAACCGAACTAGTATCAAATACCCAGGCACTACTACGAGTACCAGTGAGATACACATCTATAACATGTATATCGGATATACCTTTCTTCTTGATGTTGCCATTTTTCAAATCCGCCAAGTACTTTGGGAAATTCCGCTTCCAGTGACCTTCTCCCTTGCAGTAAAAGCACTTAGTATCAGGCTTAGGCCCAGCCTTGGTCTTCTTCGTCGGTGCGGTAACTTTCTTACCACCCTTCTTGAAGTTTCCCTTTTGCTTAGACTTGCCTTTCTTGAATTTGGTGGTCTTATTGACCAACAACACTTGATGCTCTTTCTTGATCTCCACTTCTGCAGATTTCGACATGGAGAAGAGTTCTGGCAACGTCTTGTTCATGTTTTGCATATTGTAGTTCATCACAAAGTTCTTGTAACTTGGTGGCAGTGATTGGAGGACACGGTAAATCCCCAAAGCATTAGGAATCACTATACCCAAACTTTGGAGTTTGTTTGCGTGCCCAGACATCTTAGCACATGCTCACTAACGGAGCTCCTCTCTTCCATCTTGCAGTTAAAGAACTTTTCAGAAGCCTCATAACTCTCAACTGCCGCGTGAGTCTCAAAAATAATTTTGAGTTCATGGACAATATCATACGGGTCTTGGTTCTCAAACCTTTTATGAAGCTCAGATTCCAAACCATACAATATAGCACACTGAACTGTGGAGTACTGATTCTTTCGAGTGAGGTAAACATTCTTTACTTCATCGGTAGCAGTAGCTGCAGGTGGTTCACACAGCGGTGCATCTAGCACATAGGTAAAATTACCAGCATTGAGGACAATCCTCAAATTGGGGAACCAATCCGCTAAGTTGCTTCCATTGTTTTCCAACTTTTCTTTCTCTAGGAACGCATTAAAATTGATGGTAGGGGCCGCCATGGATCTACAACATATTTGCAATAGTTTAGACTAATTTTATGACAAATTGAGTTCTAATTAATAGTTAAATTAATCTAGGTGAACTCCCACTCAAAACAATATCCCTCACATTGTTTTAGTGATCACACGAACCAAATCCACCACATCAAAACCGATCATCACGAGAGTTGATGTAGCTTCAATGGCGAACAATCAACATGTTCATCATATCTACTATATGACTCATGCTTTACCTTTCGGTGATCCGTGTTCCGAGACCATGTCTGTACATGCTAGGCTCATCAGATCAAACCTTAGCTTCAGCATGAGCAAATCTGGCTTGCTCACGTTGTATACACCCGCAGAATCTAACACACCCGATCATCACGTGGTGCTTCGAAACAACGAGCTTTAGCAACGGTGCTTACTAAGGATGAACACTTTGGAACTTGAAATTTGTGTGTATGAGGGATCATCTTATAATTCTACCGTCGTTAACTAAGCAATACAAGATGCATAAAGGATTAACATCACATGCAATTCATAATATGTGATATGATATGGCCTTTCTTCTTGTGCTTCCGATCTCCATCTTCAAGCACGAACATGATCTCCATCATCACCGGTATAGCGTCAAGGTCAATGGTGCCGTTTCATGGTTGTCGTCCACCAGCTTCAACTATTACAACTACTTTGAATAGACACACGGGTCTTAACGGAATTTAAAGACAACCATATGGCTCCTGCCGGTTGCCAACTTACAATAAGGAACATTGCATACATTAAATATAATCACAATCATGGCCATATCACATCACGGCATACCCCTGCAAAACAAAGTTAGACGCCTCTAATTTTTTTTGCATATTTTACGTGGTTTGGGGATTTCAATAAGTGTCGATCTAACTTACGAATAAGAACCACAACGTTGATGTTTGAACTATCAAGTGCCCGTTGTAAATTGGATCTATACTATAATGGGAGAGACAGACACCCGCAAAGCCACTTATGCAATACAAGTTGCCTGTTGAGCGTGGAGCAAGTCTCATGAACGATGTCATGTAAGGTTAGCCCGGGCCGCTTCATCCCATCATACCGCAAGACGCAGAGTAAACAAAAGTCAATTGATAATAAAAGCACCACCGTCCATAATGACCATTGTGTTCTACTCGTGAACATATTTACATATAGACACGGCTCTGATACCACTGTAGGGGTTCGTAGCATGGAAAACAAAAAAATTCTACCGCATGCAAACAAACAAGCCAAGATCTATCTACTAGATTGTAGCAACGAGTCGATAGAGGAACTCACCCTTAAAGATTCCAAAGCGGTTAATGAGAGCAGATTCTCGTGGGTGATGTAGTCGTACTCTTGCCGATCTCAAGATCGTGTAGACGATCCTTCCGGCGCTGCGTTAAAGGCGCTTCCATGATCGGTCACATGTTCGGTACTCGATGAAGACCTTCCTCTCCTTGTTCCAAAGCAGCAGAGGTTGTAGCACTCTCCTTGCGATTAAATGACGACGATGGCGTAATGCCTAAGTAGAGGGATATCTCGTAGGGCTTCGCCTTAAGCCGGAGCGAGTATGGTGGACTATGAGAGAGGACCTTGGTGATATAGGGTTTAGAGGGACCAAGGGGGGGGGTGTGGCCAGCGGCTAGGGCTTGGGGAAGCCCCAAGTCGGCGGCTTGGGGAAACCCTAGGAGGCGGCGGCGACTTGGAGGAGGCCGGCGGCTAGGGCTAGGGTTTTGGGTGTGTTGGGTGTAAGGAAGAGGGGCATCCCTGCCCCTCCTTATATAGGTGGGAGGGTGCGGCTTGGGAGGAGGGAGTCCTACCCCAAGTCGGACTCCTTGGCTGGCGGGTGGAGGGAGAGGAACTCCTCCCCAAGTAGGTTTCCTACTCTCCCTCCACCAAGCAAACTTGCCGTTTGACTTTTTCAAATTGGCGTTTGACTTTCAAACTAGGATTTGATTTCTCCCTTTATTTTGCCCAGCCATGTGACCTAGTACATGATGCAACCATTAAACATTGTGATGACACATTCATGTACCCTTCCCCTCCGGAGTGTCGGACCTTCCGGGCCCTTCTAGAACATTCCCGGTGAAAACACCGGAATCATTCCCCAACTCCGAAACAAGACTTTCCTTATATGAATCTTATTCTCCGGACCATTCCGGATCTCCTCGTGATATCCCGGATCCCATCCGAGACTCCGAACAACATTCGGTCTCTTACTCATCATTCCATAACTACTCAACAACATCAAATCCTTAAGTGTGTCTCCCTACGGTTCGTGAATTATGCGGACATGACCGAGACACTTCTCCGATCAATAACCAATAGAGGAATCTGGAAATTCATATGGCTCCCACATATTTCTACGATTACTTTGCGATCGAATGAACCACTTACATACTATACCAATTTCCCTTTGTCTCACGATAGTTTACTTATCCGAGGTTTTGATCGTCGATATCTCTGCATACCTAGTTCAACCTCGTTACTGATAAGTACTCTTTTCTCGTTCCTGTGGTATGTGATCCCTTGTGAGACATTCACATGCTTGCAAGCCAATTGGATGACATTCCACGGAGAGGGCCCAGAGTATATCTATCTGTCATATGGATGGACAAATCCCACTCTTGATCCATGTGCCTCAACCCATACTTTCCGAACACTCAATGCCACCTTTATAGACACCCAATTACGGTGTGGTGTTTGATGTCATCAAAGCATCCTTCCGGTGATGGTGATTAGCATGATCTCATGGTCGAAGGAATTAGGTTACTATGTATCAGAAAGCTTATAGCAATTGAACTATTAAAATGACTTGATCTTTATGCTACGCTTATCTATAGGAGTATGTCCATCATACCATTCTCCTAATGATATGACCTTGTTATTAACAACATCTCCAATGTTTCATGATCAAGAAACTATGATCATCTATTAATCAACAAGCTAGTATTATAAAGAGGCTTTACTAGGGACTCTAATTTAGTTTACAAATCACACAAGTATTAATGTTTCTGGTTGATACTGTTATAGCATGAATGTAAACATTTATCATAAACACAAAGATATAATAATAACTACATTTATTATTGCCTCTAGGGCATATCTCCAACAGTCTCCCACTTGCACTAGAGTCAACTAATCTAGATTACATGGTAATATACCGAACACCCATGGCAGTTTGGTGTTGGTCATGTTTGCCCTGGAGAGGTTTAGTCAATGGATCCGCCACATTCAGATTTGTGTGTACTTTGCAAATCTTTATGTCACCATCTTGGACATGTTCTCGAATAGCGTGAAAACGTAGCTTGATGTGCTTCAGCTTCTTGTGTGACCTTGGTTCTTGCGCATTGGCTATGGTGCCCATGTTATCACAGTAGATAGACATTGGGTCCAACACACTTGGAACCACACCGAGCTCTGTAATGAACTCCTTCATCCATATCGCTTCTTGTGAAGCCTCCGAAGCAGCTATGTATTCGATTCAGTTGAAGATCTCACCACAACGCTAGGGTTTTGGGATACGCCAACTCGGCGACTTGGGAGGAGGCCCTAGCGGCGACAGCACTTGGAGGTGGTGGCGCCTTAGCTAGGGTTTGGGTGTGTGGGGTAGGGGGGCCCTACCCCTCCTTATATAGGTGAGGGTGGCGGTTTGGGAGGAGGGAGTCCTCCTCCAACTCCTCCTCCTTGGCCGGCGGGTGGAGGGAGTAGGACTTCCTCCCTAAGTAGATTTCCTACTCTCCCTCCACCAAGCAAACTTCAGATTTGACTTTTTCAAGTTGGCGTTTGACTTTCAAACTTGGATTTGATTTCTCTCTCCATATTGCCCAGCCAAGTGACCTAGTACATGATGCAACCATTCCACATTGTCATGACACATCCATGTACCCTTCCCCTCCGGAGTGCCGGACCTTCCAGACCCTTCTAGAACATTCCTGGTGAAAACACCGGAATCATTCCTGAACTCCAAAACATGACTTTCCTTATATGAATCTTATTCTCCGGACCATTACGGATCTCCTCGTGATATACCGGATCCCATCCGAGACTCCAAACAACATTCGGTCTCTTACTCATCATTCCATAACTACACAACAACATTGAATCCTTAAGTGTGTCTCCCTACGGTTCGTGAATTGTGCGGACATGACCGAGACACTTCTCCGATCGATAACCAATAGAGGAATCTGGAAATTCATATGTCTCCCACATATTTCTACGATTACTTTGCGATCGAATGAACCACTTACAAACGATATCAATTTCCCTTTGTCTCACGATAGTTTACTTATCCGAGGTTTTGATCGTCGGTATCTCTGCATACCTAGTTCAACCTCGTTACTGATAAGTACTCTTTTCTTGTTCCCGTGATATGTGATCCCTTGTGAGCTAGTCACATGCTTGCAATCCAATTGGATGACATTCCACCGAGAGGGCCCAGAGTATATCTATCTGTCATATGGATGGACAAATCCCACTCTTGATCCATGTGATTCAACACATTCTTTCCGAACACTCAATGCCACCCAATTACGGTGTGGTGTTTGATGTTATCAAAGCATCCTTCCGGTGATGGTGATTAGCATGATCTCATGGTCGAAGGTATTAGGTTACTATGTATCAGAAAGCATATAGCAAATGAACTATATTAAATGACTTGATCTTATGCTACGCTTAACTATAGGAGTATGTCCATCACATCATTCTCCTAATGATATGACCCTGTTGTTAATAACATCTCTATGTTCATGATCAGGAAACCATGATCATATAATAACCAACAAGCTAGTTTAACAAGAGGCTTTACTAGGGACTCTTTTATGTTTACAACTCACACAAGTATTAATGTTTCCGGTTAATACAATTATAGCATGGTATGTAAACATTTATCATAAGCATGAAGATATGATAATAACCACTTTATTATTGCCTCTTGGGCGTATCTCCAACAGTCTGATCTTGGGGTGTAACAAGCATATGTTTTGGTTGCTATAAAATACCTTATTCTTCTTTGGAAGAGGTACCTTTCCAAGATATGTTCTGCGCCGCCATTGGTAAGTTTAATTCCTTCGATTCCTACACTTTGCCCCACTCTTGCAAATATTTGAGGGAAAAGAGAGAGGAACCCTAGGTATACACTTCCATCATCCAAGCAAAAGTTCATTCCCCACCTTGGAGTAAGCTTGGTCTTGTTACTCTTGGGTTTTGGGGAACCCTAAACAGTTGGTGTTGTCTTGCGAGCATTCAGTGTGTGGATTGCCACCAAGAAGTTTGTAAAGGTGCGAGGATCTCCTTAAAATCCCGTTAGTAGAAAGAGCCCCTGCTAAGTGTGAGGAACTCAAGGGTTCTCACTTGTTATTTTTGGTTATTTATATCTCCTTAAAATCACCGTGTCTTTGTCTTCTCTATTTTCGGTTATTTATATCCTTGCTTTACTTTTTGTTTCTTGTATCTGGCTTGTTGTGTCGCATCATGTAGGATTGTTCATCTAATTGTTTTTTAGGTTCATTTTATTTATCCGCAAATATCCTGAAAACAAATTTGTAGTCGCCTATTTATCCCCTCTAAGCGCCATCTTTGATCCTTCGCTACCCACTTCCTAATCTGCCAAATATATTTGGTAGTTGGTTATGGAGTATTCATAAGATTTTTTCTCACATCCTGATGGGGACAATGGTCTTGTGTTGGGCCATTTAGCTATGCATGAACGTCATTTTGTGTGATAAAAATAAGGTTTCTTATCCATTGAAGGCTAGAAACTCATGTACACATTGTCCCATAGGTGATCTTTGCTTCAACTCCAGAAAAGAAAGCAGGTCTTTACAATGGAATGCACCTAGTTAGCGCGATAAACCAAGGAGGTCTTCATTCAGATAAATGACGATTTAGTCTTTGGATTGGTCCTTTAGCAGCTTAATGATTTTTTGTTCTCATTCAAACTCCTTTTCATTTGTAGTTCAGATGGTGAATGCTACCGGGTTGTTTGCATTAATTTATCATGTCGAGCGTAAACTCTTTATGGATTTTATCGTCATGATATGCTGTTTGGATAAAGCTCTCTTTATTAAAAATCCAATATCGTGGGATCTTTTTTCAATCGATACCATGATATATTTATAGTTCTGAATGATCTATATTATTAAAAAGATTGGGACCGTTCGTCGCCCAGCCAAAAAATCCGTCTGCCTTGAAAAGACGGGTTTGCCCCTCCTCGTTTGGTGATATTACATGTCTTGCCAGCGCTGAGTGAAAACCGACGGCAGTGACGGTTAGGTGGCTCAACACGATCCCCTCTGCCTCCTCTTACCGGCCTTGACTGACGGGAGACGGCCTCCCCTGTCCCGGCAACACGCCTCCAGGTCGACGGCGACCTCGACCGCGCATCGTCGGCATGGATACGAGCTCATGCGCTCCCCTGCGGCCTCCGTCGTCCTCGACCCAAATACTGCCAAAGAGGGGTGTGTACTCCCTCCCTTTCTCCCCAATTCCGTCCCGATCTGGTGCCTGAATCGCTCGATCTAGATCGAGGAATTACTCGTGGGCGACTTGCCGCTGACTCTGATCTTTGAGACATTGTGTGCTGATGTAGCCGATGCATGGATTTTGCCTTTTTTGCGGGTGGTCACAAGGCGAGGAACCGAGGACCAGATCAGTTCATCCCGGCCAAGGCCTTCAAGGCTCGCAAGCTTTATTACACGCTGAGGTAATTCCTTGAAGCATCTTTGTTTACTAATTCCAATTTAGGAGATTTCAATATACAATAGAGCTTTGCGGTAGTTCTTGGGACATTGAATAGCGCACAAAATCCTTAGTGTGATGGAAGTAACAGGGTTGTGGAACTGCATGGTTGACTTGATTGCTTACTTGAATTTCATGTGTTTCTTCTTCCCAAATTGTTGGAACGTTATGATTGAGTGTATACCTTTGTGATGTTCTTGAGTGCATTGTCGAAAGAGGATTGCTTCATGTTACCACAGAGGATAGTCTCTAGTCCTTCTCACACTGCGAGGCGGCCTCGGCCTGTGTCCGTCGGCGGAGACGGCGGTGGTAGCCAACACATCACCAGGAGGATGCACTGGACGACACACTATCTCCTCTGCTTCTGCCTGTTCCAAGATTATTGCGGTCCACATTAACAGACATGATTATCATAGTTGTCTCTTTTCAAGTAGGCGCTGAATCTACCTAGGAAAATACTGATGTACTATCAAGTCAGCAATGATTTCCTTGTTTCAACATTGTTCAATCCCTCGACCAATCTAATAGGAAGGGTATTTCTGTTCCTTGTTTGGAATTATCTGCAAGCCTGAGAGACTAATTTAAAGAATGATCCATGTAACTGTTTCATGATCCTGCTACATGCATATGCTCAGGTCGCAGATTGTGTTCATGGCGAGACACTTTGGTTGGCCCCCAAGGGCTTTGCTCATTTTCTTATGTAACTAAGGCGCTAGACCATTTTCAATACTGATTGCTGAAAGAAAAATCTCTTGGCTATGGGAAATTGCTCAGCTTCTCAACTTGGCCTACCCAAACCCAACAGGTAATGATCGATGATATTGTATGTTGCTACATGAGAAATAGTTCTTATAATTTACCGAAACAGTCTGACTCGTATTCCCACATTTGTGTATCCCTGCAGCATGCTAGAAATTAGGATTATACTATTTCGAAATAGGACTGCCTTATATGCCAACAGTAGCTCAGAAACTCTTGACATGGTGTAGATGTGGTTTAATGCCAGATAAAAAAAACTAATATGCCAACAGTAGTTCTAAAATGAAGCACACAATCTCATTTGAATTTGTGATTTTATTATTTGCACTTATAAATTAGTTTACTGAGAACATGTTTCTTATGAATGTGTGAGGAGTGTCTGATGGATATTTTAGCTCTGAGTGGACTGACTGTGCAACTTACTCTTTTTTCTTAGTTCTCTGTGGGAACATTGCTCAATGCTATCAGCACAATCCAAGCTAACAAGATGGATGAAAATAAGGGATAGATGACGCAAGGATTGATGATCTTCTTATTGGTGGGGAGCCCCTAAACTAAAACCATCCTTTTGTATTACTTCCTGATTTTCAATGAATAGACGCCCTTGTTTTGCGTGTTTTTTATCTGACCAAGAAATGCTAAAAATATACATAGATTATTGATATAGAATTATTATAATTAGAAGAGTAGATGGTTACTATTTCTCGATGGTTCAATATACAGTCTTTGTGCACGAGTAATAGGAGAACAACGTTCACCAAGAACCTACTTACGGGCCTTTTGCAGTTACAATCCTACCCTGAATTTTATATTGACATGACATAGAAGGTAGATTCTAGGTTATATATAAGATTAAAACTGTTATATGCATACCTGTTATTAACACTCTATAAGAAACATGCAGGCCAAGTCAGGCTAGCATTTGCTGAGAGCGCTGACACGAAGCAAAAATACTACTCCATATATAAGAGTACTTGTTTGCTGATAACTGTTAATGGAGTCAGAAGTGCCACCAGATTAAGGAGGTTCTCATACAAAAGGCTTTTTTACAAAGTTAACGGCAACTACAATTGATGTCATATGTGCTAATTTGGGTTCTGCTATTGTTCGCAGGTCTCACACTACAATGGTTGTTTCTTTTGGCATCGACTGACTGCTGACTCTATATATGTGAATTTTCATTCATCGTATATACTTACATGTGAGTTGAGAAAAGAAAGAAATTTAGTACGCCGTGGCAACGCACGGGCATTCATCTAGTCTATACTATTAAAAAGATTGGGACCGTTCGTTACATCCAAATAATTTCCGTCTGCCTTGAAAAGACTGTTTTGCCCTTCATAGTTCAAACTTGTTACAAGGGCTGCCACCGCAAAGTGAAACTTGATGGTACTGTTCGGTGTCTTTTTCCCCTCTACCCGACCCCGAGTGAGCCCAGGGCATCCTCCCGTACGGAACCGCTGCCACCACACGTCGATCTCCGACAGGCGACCTCCACCTCCTCCGGGCGGTGGACTGGGACCAGTACCGCCGGCTTTGCCTCGCCATGCGCCCCGACAAGAACCGCACGGAAGAAGGCGGCGGGACGGGTCACCGTGGAGTCCAGCTTGAAGGGGAGAACGCGGCGGTGATGTCTGGTCGCGGCGGCGACTGGTCTCCACCCGCACATTACTGGTGTCCTTCCTTGCCATGTGAGTAGGTTTTCTGCCTCGATCTGGTTTTCACCCTGCATCCCACGGGCTAGACGGCGCCTCCCCCATCCCCTGCTACTGAATGTCTTCGATCGATACTGCCGGCAGAATCAAATCAGAAAATCATCGGTGTGAGATCTCCTTAGGGAAGTATCCGAGATTCCACACTCATCAGTGATTAATTCCGGACATCTGTTTCTGCAGAACGTCTGGATCTTTCGAGGTGGCGAATGTTGCGTCGTCTCCCCCTGTCGTTGGTTGCGGCGGCTATCCCGCGAGCTGCAATGGAGCTTCGTGCTTGCCGTATTCGCGCGTCTACAGGGCTTGCCAAGGCGTGGGCAACGCCGTCAGGGTGGTCGTCGCCACGTACTACTGCAAGGACGTGTTGCGCATCCAGCCAGCCGCGGCGCAGTTCTACCAGGGCATCATAGACGCGCCCTGGATCGTCAAACCGCTCTGGGGCCTTCTCACCGACGTCGTCCCTGTCATCGCGTACTGTCGCCGCCCCTACTTCCTCCTCGCAGGTGAGAAGATTGGGCTCCTTCTCTTCTCGATCCGAACACATAGACAGAGAAAGCTCGGGCTCCTTCGGTACCATTTTATCCATCAGTACTACTCATATTTCTGTTGCTATTCCACTCTCCATTGGTGAACTAAGATTTTATTTGGGGAGCTCCTCGCCAGCCTCCTGTCTGGATGCAGCATTCTATGGTGTTCAACACGGCGTTTGTTGCAGATTTGTTTAGTCAAAATATATTGGTCACTGGCCAGTTGGTCGCTGCGGAGGTCCTGGTGCTGCCGAATTCTTTCACAAAATTGTGTATGCTCTTTCATCAATTTCTGTTCATGGAAAAAAGTGAGATATTTTATTGTCTCCATTGCCCATTGGTCATGGAAAAACTCGGTGGTGTTTTTGTCTCTGTTGTATCAAGCAAACAAAACAAAAAATACAGATTGTGCAATTTAAGATGCAAGTTGACTGTGTCATTATGATATGTTGGTCCGTGCGTGTTAAATCCGCCTCATTTACAAATTGGGGAGTTTGAGATGCAAGCTGGTGCTTAGTGGGAATTTCAGAGCGTTGAATTTTTTTTGATACAGAACACAAACGTTTTGAAGGAGAATGAGCAAAAGAGATCGGATAACAGGGAGGAATTTCGGAGCGTTGAATTTTTTTGGAAACAGAACACAAACGTTTTGAGAAGGAGAATGAGCAAAAGAGATCAGATAACATGAAAACATTGATCTGTTTTATATCAAACAAAAATGACAGTGCTATGCCAGAGAACTCATTATTCATTTGACCTTTAATTTTTCTGCTTAAGAAAACCAAATCTCATCTGGAGTTATTTCTAATCTTCTTTGTTATTAGAAGTCTTACCGTAGTTTCGCCATCCAAAAATAGAGTTATGATTATACCATTATGGAATGGATGAACACCTTCAATGATTGGTGAATAACATAGTTGAACTGCTGAAGTGATATCTGGTTGCACACCTGTTATAGATCCAATAACTATATAGAAAATGAATAGTCATGACACATTTTTTACATGGCCATTAAAATGTTGATTAAAAATATGTTTTCGTTAGAATATTCTTCACGTTACAAAGAATTTTACACGTGTGATAAAAAAAGCATAACTAACCGTAGCAACGCATGGGCATTCAGCTAGTAAATATTAAAAAGATTGGGAACATTTGTCGTTAGCTAAAATTTTCCGTCTGCCGTAATTAGACCTTTTTGCCCCTGCCAGTTGGAAAAAATTACTCTCCCTGCCACCGCCAAAAACACCACCCGACCTTATCCCCTCCCTCAAATATAACGATTCGTTTAGAAATTCCCCTGCCGAGCCTCC
This sequence comes from Avena longiglumis, assembly GCA_030063025.1. Lineage (NCBI taxonomy): Eukaryota > Viridiplantae > Streptophyta > Magnoliopsida > Poales > Poaceae > Avena > Avena longiglumis. The sequence continues at coordinate 446,185,748 of CP125978.1, forward strand.
GCCCTGTATCGACCTGTGCGGTGGTGTCGTCTTACATCGAGCGAACCTGCCTCTTCCGCAATCCGTCGCGACCATAGCGGCGCCCTCTCTTCCTCACTTCCGTCAGGTCAGATCCGGCTACGTGGACATAGTGAATAGGTACATAAGTTCCTCTACTTCCCATGACTCAGCTCGGGTGCCTCAAGTTTGGTTCGAACTGGTTCATGCGCTGGCCTTAATCATGGAGGTAGAACTAGAGAGACCACCACAATACCAAAGGAACGCGTGTGTCGTGGACCGCTGGTACGAGGTACTAAGACTACCTGCTACGATTCGGGGGGCTGTTGGTGGTCGCTGAGCGCCGCCGTTTTAAAATTGACCCTCGACGGCGCTTCTCCATGTCCCTTAGCTTGAGCCTGTCAACGACAGTCAGCCCGACGGCCTCCCAGTTGGCGAGATGCAAGTGACGCCATCGAATGACCCCTGTACACGAGAGCAGCAAAAAACGCTGGCGCCGCTCTAGCTTCCACACCGGATTGATTGAAATCTTCGTCTATGGTAGAGTGGTGTGTCTGCCTCGTACCTGGTTGTGTTAATGCCTTTAAGGTAGAGTAGCTGAATCTATTCCAGGCAGGCCCCGACCAGACTATCAACAATCCTTGGTGAAGGATTCTTCAACCAAAGTTTTATAAATTATAATGCGTCAAAACTCAAAGAAATTTCTTCAGTCAACAATTGAACCAGGGGTTTCTACAAATGAGGGAGTATCTAATGTCAATACAGTGTTAATGTTCGTCAGAATGCTGCGTCTAAATTGCAGCACACTGCACACAATAGTGGGGGTTTGTCAGTGTTGATTTGGTGTCTCCATTTATTGAGGATGTTGCAGCGTGATGGGCATGTCTGGTGATCAAGCAATTCCGGTCGAGTGCATAGTTTGCTCACGGACAAAAAACTGTAACCTTTTTTTAAGGGCATTTGGGTTCAGATCACTCTTCTTCTTAGAGTGACTACATGCTATATTATTGGCATGGAGTGAACACAAATTCCCGTCCTCTTCTTTTTGGTTACTTCTTATTTTCTGGAACGGGACAGGCTACGGCGAAGTGTTGTATCTATATTGACCAAATATTAAAACAGTGTCTTTTTCAGTGTTATCATATTTTATTGGTGGTTGTAGATGAAATTTAAGGAAAAACCATATTTCATATTTACACGTACGTCAGTGATGTGCGAAGGCAAACCTAATATAAGTGACCGTTGCAACGCACGGGTATTCAGCTAGTGATAAATAATAAAGATATATAAGCTAACTCCAATAATTATAGTTAAAAATAATCAAATTTTCTCAGGTCTTCAAACCTTTTCCTCTACCAATATACAAAATATTTTTTTAGGGAAGCATCAGGATGCTGTCCTGCTGCGAGCTTTAAAAGCTTAGTAAACAGATTTAGGGGCTGTTTGGATAGCAGCCGGAAGCCGCCCTACCAATTTTCCGGCGTTGACTACCAGCGTAAACGCATGTTTAGATGGACACCAATATTTTGGATCTAGCCAGTATTTTGGTCACCGCGTTCATTTTTTACGCCAAGTTGTTGGCGAGCCGGTGGCGGCGAAAACCTGCGGCAAATAATTGGCGAGCCCCAATTTGGTAGGGCATGTGTGGGTGTAATCTAAACAGACCCTTACATCGTTTGCTAAAACATCAACAATAAAATTTGGCGGATTCTCGGACCAAAGACGGACAGGATAAGCAAAGCAAATATTACACTGTCGCTAAAAAAGAAAAAATATTAGAGCATCTCCACTAGCATTTCTAGAAGGGCCTCCCATGACGTTTTTCTATCCGACAGCGAAAATTCACCCAGGCATGTTCCCAGGTGTCCAGTTTTCGTCGAATTCGGCCAAAATTACATTTGGGGTTCCCAGGCCAAACCCGGGGCATCGAGAATCGCCTGGAAATGCCGGATGAAGCGAAAAAAGGGTGGGCCACGGCTATCGGCGACACATGGCTGAGCTCTCGCCTTTTTTCCCATTCCCTGCCACAACTCCCGTCAGTTCCCCAAGCTCCCGCCCACCATGACGCCCAAGGAATTTGTCAAACCCCGCACCACAATCGGTGAACCAAAGGAGAAGAAGTCGAGGAAGCCAAGAAATGAGACGCCGAAACCGAACAACTGGACATGCGCACTTGGGTAAAGGATTGTCGACGAAGGAAGATCGAAACAGAGAGCCGGAGGGAGAGGGCCCTGAAGTCAGAGAAGGCGCATGCGATCATGGAGGCAAAATTGGCGTCCGAGTGCGCCACCCGCATGGCCATGGCCTGTCCGCTGCCTCTCGTCGCCGCGCAGTACGACGTGCCGTGGGGAAGCCAAGACAGCGTCAGATCTCCAGCCGGGTTCTCACCGATATCGTCGGCGATGTCCCAGCAGATCCAGGCGAACCCGCACCAGAGGTTCTCGTCGTCCTCCAAGTTCGACGACGGATTCAACCCGAATGTGCTCTTCCCCTGCCCTGCACCTTGCTCGCCGGCCTTCAACATCGACATCAACGTCCCTTACGCCAGCTCTCCTGCGTATGCCGGGCCTTCACCGGCCATGCGCCGCGACCCTCTTATGTTCGCCGGTAGCAGTTCCTCTGCCGTCCAGTTCGGCGACAGACGCTTGCGGTGTGTTCGGCGAAATGTCGGGCGACTCGTACATGGCGGACATGACCGCGTCCAGCTCCATGGGGGCCGGGAGCTCGTTATTCACACAAGAGTAGTCCTGCGCACGATGTCGAACATGTCCTAGAATCCTAGGAGTTCGCCGAAGGACAGGCTGATGACCAGACATAAGCCAGGGATGAGGAGGAAGCCGAAGAGGACACCACAATGACGGCTAAGAGCAAGGGGAAGAAGAAGACGAAGGATAGGATGTTGGCACCACCGGATCTCCACGCTAAGTGGACGTCCCTTGAGAACATGTGCCTCGCGGAAGCATGGAAGTCGGTGAGTATGGACCCCATCACTAGCGCAAACCAAAACTCAGAGAATTACTGGAGGCGTGTGAAGATGGCGTTCGATGAGCACAACCTATTGGACCCAGTGTACAACAGAGTCCACATGGAGCGCGACGAGAAGGCCATGGCGAATCATTGAGGAATCATGCAACAAGAACGTGACAAGTGGCACAACATTCTCGAATAAATCAAGCGTCATCCAGTCAACGGCGCAAGCATGGACAACAAGGTAGTTTGCTGACCTCAAGTCGAACCTAGGACAAGTTCATGACTTTTCTGACTCACACTTCGCCGTGTGTTCGTAGCTGCCTCGTGCACTTAGCATGTATCGCGACGACACCAAGACAAAGTTCAAGTTCCACCATGTGTTCAACAAGATCGAGAAGTGCCAGAAATGGGTGGACACTCGCGTGACCCTCTCCAAGAACAAGGATGATGTGTACAATCTCGAGTCTCCACCCCCAGTTGCCGCTGAAGGAAGGCAAGAGATCAGCCATAAGAAGGCCAAGATGTTGAAGGCTATGGGACCGCATGCCGAATGGCTCCACGCGTCCATAGAGAAGTGCATTGCCAACTCGAAGGCCCATGCCGAGGAGAGGGGGAGAAGGCCGACGAGAGGTGGACCCACCTGCTACAGAACCAAGACAGTAAGAGGAACACAGACCTCCAATTCCCCATGGGCGATACGTCGAAAACGTATCTACTTTGCTTTGCTTTGTCTATACTTTGAGGTGTTTTTATATGTTTTCTGGTACTAACCTATTAACAAGATGCCACAGTTCCAGTTGCATGTTTTCTTCTGTTTGTGGTTCCAGAAAGGCAGAAAATAAATATTCTCGAAATTGGACGGGACAAAAGCCAAAGTCAATATTTTACCGTGGGGAACACGAAGCCAGAAGATGAGACGGAGGAGGGCCTCGAGGGGGCCACACACCCTGGCCACTCGTCCAGGCCTGGACCGTGCCTAGGGGGGTGCAGCCGCCGTGGCGACCCCCTGCCTCCCCTCTTCGCCTATAAGAAGCCACCGATGCCTAAACCCTAAGTACCCGATCAATATTCCACAAAACCGTCTGTAGTCGCCGCCACCATCATTCCTAGATCGGGAGGGATCTGAAGCTCTTCCCGGCACCCTGCCGGAGGGGAGATCATCCCGGAGGCCTTCTTCTTCATCTTGCCAGCCTCCGGTATGAAGCGTGAGTAGTTCCACCTTGAACTACGGGTCCATGTAGTAGCTATATGGTTGTATCTCCTCCTTTGTGCTTTCATGTTTAGATCTTGTGAGCTCCGTTCATGATCAAGATCTCATCTATTTGCAATCATGCATGTTGTGTTTGTGGGGATCCGACGGATATTGAGATTACTATCTCAGACTGATTAATGGTTTTGTCTTATTGATTCAATCATATATGTGTTGTTTGTGATCTTGCATGCTCTCCGTTGTTAGTAGCTATGTTGGCCAAGTAGTTGCTAGTGACTCCAAGAGGGGGTATTTACGATCGATAGTGGGTTCATACCTCTATTTAATCTAAGGAAAGTGACAAAAATCTCTAAGATTGTAGATGTGATGTTGCCACTAGGGAGAAAACAACGGTCTCTTATTCATGGAACAAGTGGATTGTTTACCTTACACACTTTGCTTAAAGCGGTTGTCTGTTGCTTGCAACTTAATACTGGAGAGAGTTCAGATGATAACCCAAAGATGGACTTCTAGTCATAGATGCAGTTGGATGACGGTCTATGTATCTTGTTGTATTGCCCAATCAAATATCATAGGATCATGAATTACTACTATTGCATTTTTATGCCTTGCTCAGTCATGTCAATTGCCCTGCTGTAATTTGTTTACCCAGCATGCCATGTTTGTTTATCTAAGGAGAACAACTCTAGTAAACTATGGACCCCCATCAAATCTTTACCATTGATGCATCTTCCATTGTTACTATTTACTTGCTGCAAACCACCATTACCTTCCACAATATATAGTTAATCCTTTGTTACAACAAACCGGTGAGATTGATAACCTCATTGTTCGTTGGGGAAAAGTCTTGAGTTTGTGTTGTGCAGGTGACGAGGTTTAATCTCGTCAATGCCCATTGTTATGGGCTTGGGTTTTGGAGAAGATGGGGATGCTGGAGATTGCGGAACGGTTAGCAAACAAGCAACACGGGACACGAGGTTTACCTAGGTTCAGGCCCCCGGAGGGAAAACCCTACTCCTGCTTGTCTGCTCTTGATTACGGCGGAACCGATGATTACAGGGGTGCGCAGATGCAATGTGGCGTGGAGGTGCGTATGCGAAAGTATGAGAGAGATCTCTAGGTCGTGCCCTCCTGGCCTTTATATAGACTTAGGCAGGTCCCAGGCACAGATCTAGTCGGTTACAGGTTCTAGGGTTTACCCCTTTGAATTTCCTATCTACTCTAGTCTTGATCTCCAAGGATCCGAAGGCGTCATGGGCCTTGGCCACCCAAAAGTCTTCATGGGCCGGCGTATATTTGCCATGGGCCTTCCTTGGGCTGGACTAGGTATCTTGGTCGTGTATCATGGTATAACCATGTCGAGTCTCCGAGTGTTCGGTTGAATCGTAGATTACCGAGACTCTTCAATCCTTCGGGTGCAACTCTGTCTTTCAAGAGAATGTGTAGGGATTGTTGATGTGTGTGCCTGACTCTCCCGACGGATCAGGGTCAGTTAACTGTCTTAGGACAAAACAACACGATCTTCTTCAGGTTCGTGTCCCTTGACTCAAACCCGGAACATATGCTGGCGTAATTCGACTCAGGCCGCGGAGGATTTACAGGAGTGGAATTCCAGTGAATTTAATTGATGTACCCAACGCGTCCGTCGGGATTTTTCATCGCGCCTGTTGGCACGGGTTTATACTAGCAGAGCGCAGTCATGTGCGTTACCAGGCCATCAGATGATATCTGTAGGTCTTATCTTTGCGTCGCAGACACAACATCCGAATTTTGTCACCGCGGAGGTGTTTCGGGTAGCCAAGAAGGATGCTACTCACTTAGCGTTTAATTGGGGGAGAGTTGCCGAAAAGTTTTTGCGTACTGATCCGAAGGATCGCAGCCGAAATTTTATAGGGTGCGCGACCAGCGCTCCCTATGGGAGTAGCCCCCGAGTGTCTGTTCGAGTCGTAAACTCGAGCGTAGACTTTAATTCAGCCGTTGTTCAGTGTCAGGTCCATAGGACACAAATTTTTTTGGATGCTTAAATCCATCCTCCCTATGGGAGTAGCCCCTGAGTCCGTAGTGGAGTCATAGACTCAACGTAGGACCCGAAGAAACAGTTCAGTGCTGTAACGTGTTGTTCATTCTTGGTCTTGGCGGCGAGCTCTGATAGAGTAGCCCCAGTAATTAGTCGATACGTAGATTCGAGTGAGTACTCTTTAGCTTTGAAGCCGAAGAAATTGTGACTGTTGCTAGTATAGCTTTTGATGACGTCAGTGCTGACGATCGATGACTTCAAGCGTCTGCTACACTAGAGATGACTTGACTGGACGAACATGGGTCCCACTTTCTGACCTTGAATTGACAGGTCACGCGCGGCGTGGAGATAATTACGGCATCGCCTCGATTTCCGCGCGTAGTGGACGGCGTGTTAGCGACGGTTTGTTGCGATGCTGACACGTGTATGGCCAGATCCTGCCGTTGGCGTTAGGTCTTCTCGATGGACGGTTGTCGTGCATCGTCTTCGTCTTTATAATCATTGGGGGAAAACATTAGTTTGTTTTCACCGCAGCTATTCTCGTTTCACTGCTCCCTTGTTCTCTGAGAGTTCTTGCTGCGCGCTGGAATATCCTCGGACATTTCCTTCTTCCATCCTACGTTCTCGCCGCCGGCGCCGCCGTACCGCAATAGGGAAGTCGAAGAAGTCTTCTTCTTTATTGTTTTAGATCCGCAGGCATCGAGTTTGATCGCAGTGCTCTGGAGCACGGGAGTGCTCTGGATGATGCTGCTGTGGCGGTTGAAGATCGTTGCAGCACCGTCGTCAACTCGCTTGCCAAGGCCAAGGAGGTCCTTGGGCGCTTCTACAAGGAGCTTGTACCCAAGGGCGCGACCCTTGATGATGTTGATGCTCTGGCGGAGGCACTGTCGGGCACCGCGCGCATGGCGCGAGAAGGGCATCGGCACATCCGTCGGGCTGTCAATGGCCTTGGCGGCTGGAGCGGAGCTGGACCTTCCCCAGGTCACTTCCCGGATGCCGACGACTGCTGATGGATCCGAGGTAGCCTTCGCTACCTATGCTGCTCACTGTAAGCGTTATGGGCCGAAGCTGATTGATCTGCTGGCCGAGTACGTGCTATGGCAGCAGGGGGAAGCCAAGGCGAGGCAATCCGGCCCCGAGGCTACTCAGGGTGCCACATCTTAGGCGCTGTAGCTGTAGGATAGTTGTAGTCTCTTTTGTTGTAATTATTTTGATGAACAAATCATTGTGCCACATAGTGGCTTTTGATGCACTTAATGAATTTGTTGAGTTATGTGCTCCTTCGTCTGCGTGTTCATGTCTTTGCCTTTCTGTTGATCTAGGGTCCTTCGGGTTCTGATCCCATTGAGACCTCGCCTGCAGCGCGGCTGCGGCCATCCTTGGATGATTCGTCGCAGCTTGCGTTTCTTCGAGACCATGTTCGTAGTCTCGAGAAAGAGTTGCTTGGATTGCGTGCCCATGCCGACGTTTGGAAGTCCAAGGCGGATCGCGGTGCTGCCAGAGAGGAGTACTTGATGGCGGAATTGCTTCGATTATCCGAGCAGCTTTAGTGTAACTTTTTCGAGCTCTTGCCCATTTCTTCGGATGCGCCTGCTGGCATTGCATCTTATTTTTGTGCAAGTATTGCAGGTGCTAACCTTGCTCCAAGGGAGGAGGAGCGTGTTGCTGTTCGGGTCAATTGCTTGACTCAACAGGACATGGAAGCCGGCGGGTTCTTCTTGATGGATCGTGACCGTGCTATGGTCCTTGCGACTGTGCAAGATCGCGTTCACCAAGTATCGCGAGTGCTTCGTCAGGTGCAGACTTCACTCGCGTCGGTTCTGCATGTGATGTTTGTTGGAATTATGCCCTAGAGGCAATAATAAAGATGTTATTATTATAATTCTTGTTCATGATAAAGTTTATATTCCATGCTAGAATTGTATTAAGCGGAAACATTAATACTTGTGTGGTTTGTGAACAACACCGTGTCCCTGGTACGCCTCTATGGACTAGCTCATTGATCAATGATGGTTAAGGTTTCCTAACCATAGACATGAGTTGTCAATTGATAATGAGATCATATCATTGGGAGAATGATATGATGGACAGACCCAAACTAAGCGAAGCAATTAGATCGTTTCATCATGTTCATCTTTCTTGAAGCTTTTCCTATGTCAAATATTGTATTCCTTAGACCATGAGATAATGCAACTCCCTGGTACCGAAGAAAGCTTTGAGGTCATCAAACGTCATCCTATGAGAGGGTGATCATAAAGGTGTCTCTCGGTGATCGGAAAGTATCATTGGGTTGTATGTATCGAGATGGAATTTGTCCCTCCCAAGTCGGAGAGATATACTTGGGCCCACTCGTTAATCTATATCAACACCTTGCAAGCATGTGGTTAAGGAGTTAATCACAAAGTGATATCGGATTACGAGCAGTAAAGTACTTCTTTGTGAACGAGATTGAACTAGGTATGACGGTGCAAGCGATCGAATCTCGGCAAGTAAAATATCGCGAGGCGAAGGAATATATATATGGGATTGATTGAATCTGGCATCGTGGTTCATCCGATATGATCATCGATGAATGTGTGGGAGTCAATATGGGTGCCTGCAGACTGTTGATTATTGATAGAAGATCATGTCTGCATATTCTCGAACCCGCAGGGTCACACACTTAACGTATCTCGACGCTAGGATAGATTGGATAATTGGTTTATGAATTATTGTTCGGAGTCTCGGATGGGATCCGGGATATCACGAGAGGTTCCGGAATGGTCCGTAGAATAAGATTCATATAAGGCAATGCAGTTTTTGGAGTTCGGAATTGTTCCGGGTTAATCGGTATTGTACCGGAAGCTTCTAGAACCTTCCGGAAGGGGACCAACGTGGCCACACCTTCCGGGAGGGGGCATGGGACTATGAGGGAGTGTCCTAGCCGCATTGGGCCAGGGGCACAAGGCCCCATAGGGCCCAGCCGATCCTAGATAAGTTTAAACTCGTTTAAACTAGAGATAGGATTTCTAGATAAGGGAGAGTTTAAATCGTTTAAACTAGAGATAGGATTTCTAGATAAGGGAGAGTTTAAATTGTTTAAACTAGAGATAGGCTTGGAGGAGGGGCAAGGGCTGGCCGGCCCCCCTCTATATATAGAGGGGTGGTGCGCCCCCTCCCCCCACTACTACATACATCTCCTCCAAACCCTAGCCGCCTTGCTAGCTTTCCTCTCTCCCTCCCGATTGTTTGTAGGCGAAGCCCTGCAGCAGAAATTCTCCACCATATACACCACGCCGTCGTGTTGTAGATCCAATCTATCTCTCCACCATACTCGCTGGTCCGAGGAAGGAGGAGACGTCGAGGTGCTGCACGTGTGCATCTCACGGAGGCACCGCCACTTGTGGTGCTAGATCGGATCGGATCGCGAGGAGGAGAAGCGAGTACGACTACATCACCCACGTTCCGACGAACGCGTTCATTGTCGCGAATCTTCAAGGGTATGAAGATCTAATCCAATCTCCCCGTTGATTGCATCTCCTAGATTAGATCTTGGCTTTCCCTCTCGCTCGTAGAAAATTTTGATTTACTATGCCGCTAAACCCTTGATGGTATCGAGCTAGATCTATGCGTAGATGTGTTTCACGAGTAGAACGCAACATGGTTGTTCGGCGTTGATGTTTTCTGTTGCAAGCCTCTTGTTTGTGTTCTTCTTATGGCGGGATAGTGAGATTGAAGCGGTCCAGGCCAACCTTACGCGACGTCGTTCGAGACCGCTCCGCACTTGACGTGTGGCTTGTTCCACACATGCGGTGGTGGATGTCGATTTCTCTCACTATAGTTGTCATGGGATTAACACGGAGTTTGGCAACCATAATGTCACCGTTGTGGCTTTCCGTAGGTAAGAATCGTTCTTAGCATCTACTCCCATAAGCCACGTAAAACATGCAACAACAAAGTAGAGGCGTCTAACTTGTTTTGCAGGATTGTTTTCGTGATATGGTATGGCCCAAGATGTGATGTGTATAATGTATGCGATGATCATGTTTTGTAATGTTTCACGACTTGCATGTCGATGAGTACACAACCGCAGGAGCCATATGGTTGTCTTTATAATTGTGTATGACCCTGTAGTCAACTTCTTATACGCCATGTAATAGCTTTACTTTATCGTTAAGTAGTTAGCAATAGTTGTAGTTGCTATTCGTGGTGGAGGCAATCATGGTGGAGTGATGGAGATCATGCGGAACGCACAAGATGGAGATCATTGCGAAGATTGGCTATACCATGTCACATAAAGTTATATGCATGTGATGTTTATCCTTTTATGTATCTTATTATGCTTAGATCGCGGTAGCATTATAAGATGATTCCTCACTTAAAGATCAAGATAAAACTGTGTTCTCCCCAAGTATGCACCGTTGCAAAAGTTAAATCGTGTCCAAGCATGACGTGATGATCCTGTGCTATAGACTCTACGCACATACAACGGGTGCAAGCCAGTTTTTGCTGAAATACAGGTCTAGCTTGACGAGCCTAGCATGTACAGACATGGCCTCGGAACACAAGAACCGAAAGGTTAAGCATGAGTCATATGAGTGATATGATCGACACTTTGTTGTCCACCATTGAAACCACATCTCTTCTCGTGATGATCGGATTAGGTGTGGTGAATTTGGATCGTGTTCACTAAACAACTTGAGGGATGTTGAATTTAGTGGGAGTTCATCTAGTAATTTGATTAAGTTGAACTATTTATCATGAACATAGTCTAAATTGTACTTGCAAATACTGTAGATCACATGGCCAAATCCAACTTCAACTTCAACGTTTTTGCTGAGAAGGAAAAGCTTAGAAACAATGGGTCTAACTTCACCAATTAGTTCCAATCTAAGAATCATTCATCGGCGGACAAAGGACTATGTCCTTGGTAAGCGTTAGGTGACCTAGCAATCGCTACCGGTGATGAGAAAGCTGTCTATCGATCAAGAAAGATGATTATGGTGTGATTAAGAGCACCATGTTGTTTGCTATGGAACCGGAGCTTCAAAATCGTTTTGAAACCTATCCCGGGCCCTTTGAGATTCTCGAGGAGCTGAAAACCATGTTTCAGACTCAAGCCCGTTCTAAGAGATATGAGATCTCTGAGAAGTTCTTTAACTGCAAGATGGAGGAAGGGAGTTCCGTTAGTGAGCACGCCATAAAGATGTCGGGCTACACTCAACGCCTTGAGCAACTGGAATGCACGATTCCAGAGGAGCTCAAGATTGATAGGGATCGCAATCACTCCCTCCCAGGTACAAAAGTTTTGTAGTGACTCATAATCAGATTGGTTCCACTGATACGATCACCGAGCTCTTCGCAAAGCTGAAGGCTGCGGAAGTGGACATCAAGAAGGATAATCACGTGTTGATGGTCAACAAGCCCTCCTTTAAGAAAGGTAAGGGAGCAAAGAAGCCCTTCAAGAAGGGCGGCGGCAATCGCAATGCCCCTGCTGAGAAGAAGCTCAGGTCTGGTCCCAAGCGGACAGAGTGCTTCTATTGCAAGGACAAGGGTCCTTTGGAAGTGCTGTCCAGTACTTAGCGGACAAGAAGGCTGGCACCATCAAAGGTATATTTGATATACATGTTATTGATGTTTTCCTTACTAGCCCTCGTTGTAGTTCCTGGGTATTTGATACGGTTCGCTTGCTAATATTTGTAACTCAAGCAGGAGCTACGGAATAGACGGTAAGTGGCGAGGGATGAGGTGACGATGCGCGTTGGCAACGGATCAAGAGTTGATGTGATGGCCGTCGGCACGCTCTCCTTAGTTTTACCTTCGGGATTAGTTTTAAACCTTAATAAATGTTATTATGTGCCTGCATTGAGCATGAACATTATTTCCGGATCATGTTTATTGCAAGACGGTTATTCATTTAAATCGGAGAATAATGGTTGTTCTATTTATATGAGTAACATCTTTTATGGTCATGCACCTCTTGTGAATGGTTTATTTCTTCTAAATCTCGAAAGGGATGAAACACACATCCATAACATTGAGGCTAAGAGATGCAAAGTAGATAGTGATAATACTACTTATTTGTGGCATCGCTGCCTAGGTCATATTGGTGTAAAGCGCATGAAGAAACTCCATTCTGATGGACTTTTGGAGTCTCTTGATTTTGAATCATTTGACACATGCGAACCATGCCTCGTGGGCAAGATGATCAAAACCCCGTTCTCCGGTATGATGGAGTGAGCAACGGACTTGTTGGAAATCATACATACCAATGTATGCGGACCGATGAGTGTTTCGACGCGCGGTGGATATCGCTATTTTCTCACTTTTACCGATGACTTAAGTAGATATGGGTATATCTATTTAATGAAACATAAATCTGAAACATTTGAAAAGTTCAAGGAATTTCAGAATGAAGTGGAGAACCATCGTAATAGAAAGATTAAGTTTCTACGATCCGATCGTGGAGGTGAATATTTGAGTTATGATTTTCTCACGCATCTTAAAGCAAGTGGAATCGTTTCACAACTCCATACCGGAACACCATAAGCGCAATGGTGTGTCGAGCAGGAATCGAACCCTATTAGATATGGTCTCGATCAATGATGTCTCTTACTGATTTGCCGTTATCATTTTGGGGTTATGCATTAGAAACCGCTGCATTCACTTTAAATAGGGCTCCATCTAAATCCGTTGAGACGACACCGTATGAACTGTGGTTTGGTGCTAAACCTAAGTTGTCGTTTCTTAAAGTTTGGGGATGCGAAGCTTCGTCAAGAAGTTGATGCGGACAAGCTCGAACCCAAAGCTGAGAAATGCGTCTTCATAGGATACCCTAAGGAAACTATTGGGTATACCTTCTATCGAGAGAACCAAGGCAAAGTGTTTGTCAAGAAGAACGGTTCCTTTCTTGAGAAGGAGTTTCTCTCGAAAGAAGTGAGTGGGAGGAAAGTAGAGCTAGACGAGGTTATTGAACCTTCTCTTGAATTGGAGAGTAGCGCACCTGAAATTGTTCGGTCTTTGCACCAACAATAGAGGAAGCTAATGACAAGGATCATGAAGCTTCGGACGATGCTGCTACTGAACGTCGCAGGTCGACAAGGTCGTGTGCCCCTCCTGAGTGGTATGGCAACCCTCTCTTGACTGTCTTGTTGGTAGAAGACAGTGAACCTACGAACTATGAGGAAGCAATGATGAGCCCAGACTCTGAGAAATGGCTGGAAGCCATGAAATCCGAATTGGGATCCATGAGCGAAAACCAAGTATGGACTTTGGTGGATCCTCCTAGCGACCGAAAGGCCGTTGAGTGCAAATGGATATTCAAGAAGAAAACGGACGCGGATGGTAATGTTACCGTCTATAAAGCACGGCATGCATAAAGGTTTTCGACAAGTTCAAGGCGTTGACTATGATGAGACTTTCTCTCCGTAGCGATGTTTAAGTCCATTCGGATTTTATTAGCAATTGCGTTTCATGATTATGAAATATGGCGGATGGATGTCAAGATCGCTTTCCTCAATGGGAACATTGATGAAGAGTTGTATATGATGCAACGAAGGTTTTGTCGATCCTAAGGATGCTAGTAAAGTATGCAAACTTCAGCGTTCCATTTATGGATGAAGCAAGCATCTCGGAGTTGGAACCTTCGTTTTGATCAAGTGATCAAGAGCTTTGGATTTGTTCCAAATTGCTCTGAAGCTTGCATCTACAAGAAAGTGAGTGGGAGCTCGGTGACGTTTACGGTACTATATGTGGATGACATATTGATTATTGGAAATGACATCAACATGCTTAACGATGTGAAGAGTTATTTGAACAAGTGTTTTCAATGAAAGACCTAGGTGAAGGCTTATATATTGGGCATCAAAATCTATAGAGATAGACAAAGACGCTGATAGCTTTAAGCCGTAGTACATACCTAGACAAAGTTCGAAAATGTTCGAATGGATAAGGCAAAGAAAGGTTCGAGGCCTATGTTGTTAGGTAAGATATTGAGCAAGGCTCGGTGTCCATTCTGATAAATGATAGGGAAGCTATGAGCAAAGTGCCTTATGCCTCGGCCATAGGTTCCATCATGTATGCCATCGTGTACTAGACCGGATGTGTCCAATGCTCTTAGTTTGACGAGATATCAAAGTGATCCGAGTGGAACCGGACAGCCGTGAAGAACATCCTAAAGTACCTAAATAGAACTAAAGAAATGTTCTTAGTCTATGGGGGTGATGAACGACTTGTCGTAAAGGTTACGTCGATGCTAGTTTCGACACCGACAAGGATGATTCCAAATCTCATTGAGGATACGCTTATATTTTGAATGGAGGAGTTGTGAGTGGAGAAGCTGCAAGCAAAGCGTGATCGCGGGATCTACAATGAAGCAGAATACATGGCTGCCGAAGCGTCAAGTGAAGGAGTTTGGATCGAAACTTCATCATCGAGCTTGGCGTGGTTCCAAGTGCATTGGACCCACTTTGGAGATATTGTGTGTGACAACACCGGCGCCATAGCACTCGCTAAAGGAACCAAGATATCATCCAAAGACCAAGCATATCAACTGCAAGTTTCATATAATCCGAGATTATATAGCGATGGAGATCGAAGATTAGCAAGTACATACGGATCTGAATGTCGCAGATCCATTGACTAAACCTCTTCCACGTAAAACATGATCAACACCTCGATTGCCATGGGTGTGAGATTGTTGTCGGATGTAAACTAGATTATTGACTCTAGTGCAAGTGGAGATGTTGGAATTATGCCCTAGAGGCAATAATAAAGATGTTATTATTATAATTCTTGTTCATGATAAAGTTTATATTCCATGCTAGAATTGTATTAAGCGGAAACATTAATACTTGTGTGGTTTGTGAACAACACGTGTCCCCGTAATGCGCCTCTATGGACTAGCTCATTGATCAATGATGGTTAAGGTTTCCTAACCATAGACATGAGTTGTCAATTGATAATGAGATCATATCATTGGGAGAATGATATGATGTATGAGACCAAACTAAGCGAAGCAATTAGATCGCTTCATCGTGTTCATCTTTGCGAAGCTTTCCTATGTCAAATATTGTATTCCTTAGACCATGAGATAATGCAACTCCACAGTACGGAAGAAAGCTTTGAGGTCATCAAACGTCATCCTATGAGAGGGTGGTCATAAAGGTGTCTCTCGTGATCGGAAAGTATCATTGGGTTGTATGTATCGAGATGGAATTTGTCCCTCCCAAGTCGGAGAGATATACTTGGGCCCACTCGTAATCGATATCAACACCGCTTGCAAGCATGTGGTTAAGGAGTTAATCACAAAGTGATATCGGATTACGAACGAGTAAAGTACTTCGTGAACGAGATTGAACTAGGTATGGTACCGACGATTGAATCTCGCAAGTAAAATATCGCGAGACGAAGGGAATATATATATGGGATTGATTGAATCCTGGCATCGTGGTTCATCCGATATGATCATCGATGAATGTGTGGAGTCAATATGGGTGCCCGCACCGCTGTTGATTATTGATAGAAGATCATGTCTCATATTCTCGAACCGCGGTCACACATAACGTATCTCGGCGCTAGGATAGATTGGATAATTAGTTTATGAATTTTTGTTGAGTCTCGGATGGGATCCGGGATATCACGAGAGGTTCGAATGGTCCGGAGAATAAGATTCATATAAGGCAATGCAGTTTTGGAGTTCGAATTGTTCCGGTTAATCGGTATTGTACCGGAAGCTTCTAGAACCTTCGGAAGGGGACCAACGTGGCCCCACCTTCCGGGAGGGGCATGGGCCTATGAGGGAGTGTCCTGGCCGCATTGGGCAGGGCACAAGGCCCCATAGGGACCAGCCGATCCTAGATAAGTTTAAACTCGTTTAAACTAGAGATAGGATTTCTAGATAAGGGAGAGTTTAAATCGTTTAAACTAGAGATAGGATTTCTAGATAAGGGAGAGTTTAAATTGTTTAAACTAGAGATAGGCTTGGAGGAGGGGCAAGGCCTGGCCGCCCCCCTCTATATATAGAGGGGTGGTGCGCCCCCTCCCCCCACTACTACATACCTCTCCTCCAAACCCTAGCCGCCTTGCCTTTGCTAGCTCCTCTCCTCCCGATCGCTTGTAGGCGAAGCCCTGCAGAAATTCTCCACCATATACACCACGCCGTGTTGTAGATCCAATCTATCTCTCCACCATACTCTGGTCCGAGGAAGGAGGAGACGCCGAGTCTTTGCGTGTGCATCTCACGGAGGCACCGCCACTTGTGGTGCTAGATCGGATCGGATCGCGAGGAGGAGAAGCGATCGACTACATCACCCACGTTAAATGAGCGTTCCGTCGCGAATCTTCAAGGGTATGAAGATCTAATCCAATCTCTCTCGTTGATTGCATCTCCTAGATTAGATCTTGGCTTTCCCTCTGTTCGCTCCGTAGAAAATTTTGATTTACTATGCCGCGAAACCCTTCAATGTTTCCGACGGATGTTGCACCGTCAACCCTCTCTGGTCTTATGTCGAAGTTTCAGAACGTGCATCGTGTCAAGGAATTGGTGCAGCATCAGCTCGTCACAGGGATGAAGGTTGCACTGTCCCTTGTGAGGCTGCATCGCCCTGATGTAGATCTGTCCGTTGTAGCGGCTGGGGCACCCCTTCGACCAGATGGTGGTGTGTGGGATATGCGTCCGCATTACGCGGCTGTAAGGCAGTATGCCGAAGAGATCGTAGATCTGTTTGAGCAGCGTGCTAAGGTTATTATTCAAAGTAGGTAGTACCTGTAAAAGAGATAAATGTAAAATTTATATATATTTGACTGGGTGTGTTTTGCCCTTTGTTATAAAGGTTTGGTTGTTGTTTGAGCATGTAGTTCTTTGTTCGCATATGTGTCCTTTTCGTTAGCCTGACGTGGTCAGCTACTCAGGTGTACACGTGTTATCCCCAGTCGACGAAATCGTGAGGTGGGGGAGCCCTCGAGTGCGTTTGTAGCATGAAGTAAAAGTGCGAATAGAAAAACAAAATTTTGGGGCGAGACACTTAGCTTTATTTATATCGTAATGGAGGAGGTACATTGTTCGGCTGAGTAGCCTTGGCTGAATAGCCTTATTGAAAGTAAAGGGGTAGGTAGCTAGGGGTAGAATCGTCGCAGCTGCGTGACGTTCCATGGGTTGGAGTATGTGACTCCACACTCCATGTGCTTGAGGCGATAGGCGTCACCTGGGATGACTTCGGTGACGATGTAGGGTCCTTCCCATGGTGACTCGAATTTCTTCGGTCGCTCTTGCTTGAGTCGCAAGACGAGGTCTCCTTCGACGAAGGACCTTGGGCACAGCCGTCGGCTGTGGTAGTTCTGAGACTCTGGTACACGCCGATCGAGCTCTTTGCTGTCTCGCTTGCCGTCGAGTGTGTCGGCGTCTTAGAGTGCAGTGGATTTGGCTATAAGCGACGACCGGGGCCTGGTGGCGATTGCCGGTAGCACGGCTTCGCCCCGTGCACCATGAAGAACGACGTGGCGGTGGAGCTGTTTGGCGTGGTGCAGCTCCATAGGACGGAGGGTAGCACTTCGTCCGAGCTCCGGCGAGTCGAGTGGGCTCATGAGGCGCTTCTTGATGCCAACGCCGATTAGGCCGCTGGCCTTTTCCACCTGCCGTTCGTTTGCGGTGCCACGCGTATGTGATGTTGATTCTGAGGCCTTCGCAGAAGTCTTGGAATTCTTTGGAGATGAAGTTCGATCCATTGTCGGTTATATGCTATGCGGTACGCCGAACCTGTAGACAATGGATTCAAAGAACTTGACGGCAGTCTTTCCCTTTTGGTTAGTGACCGACATTGGTTCGATCCACTTGGTGAATTTGTCGACTACGACCAGGAGGTAGACGTGCCCCCCTTTCGAGGACCTTGACAGATTGTCGATCATGTCGAGGCCCCATTGGGCGAAGGGCTAGGCCAAAGGTATGGGCCTGAGCTCTGACCCGGGTGCGTGTGGTTTGTCGGCGAACTTTGGCACCCTTTGCATCTTCGGATGATGTCTTTTGCGTCGTTCATGGCCGTTGGCTAGTCGAATCCAGCTCGTAGAACTTTGGCGACAAGGGAGCGTCTGCCTGCGTGATGGCCGCAGATGCCCTCGTGGATGTCTTGAAGTATGGTTTTCCCGTCACCGATGGTGACGCACCTTTGTAGTACACCCGAAATGCTGTGCTTGTACAGCTCGCCATTGATGATGGTGAAGGCTTTTGACCGGCGAGATATGCGCCGGGCATCTGTCGGGCTATCAGGTAGTTCTCCGTCTATTAAGTACTGGAGGTACGGTCATGTCCAAGTTTCTTCGACTGCCATGACCTGCATCAGGTTGACCGTGGCGACCTCTGTGTCCACTTTTTCGGGTCCTTTATGACCGTCGGGTAGCGTAGCCCCTGAGTGTTCTGCTTCTTTGGATGATCCCTTGGGGAATTTCCGCTTGACGGATGGCACGCAGATCTGTTCGAGGAACACACCTGGTGGCACCCTTGCGCAGGTGGAGCCGATGTTGGCAAGTCTGTCGGCCTCCTCGTTGCTTTCTCTTCCAACGTGCCGAAGCTCGCAGCCGTCAAATTCTCCCTCGAGTGAGTTGTATAGTGCGCGGTACGTGATCATGTTTTTGGCGTGTGCGTCGCACTCATTCATCGTCTGTTGGACGACGAGGTTGGAGTCACCGTAGATGACCAGGCGAGTTGCGCCGCAGATCTTTTCCGTCCTCATGTTGTGGATGAGGGCTTCGTATTCGGCCTCGTTGTTGGAAGCTCAGAATTTCATCTGAAGGACGTACTTCATCTTGTCGCCTGCTTGGGAGGTCAAGATGACCCGACTCCACTTCGACTTGGAGCCATCGAAATGCATCGTCCATGACTGCGACATATGCAGGGTGTCCGCAGCTGCTCCATCCAGTGTACAAGGAAGTCCAGGAGGACCTAAGACTTGATTGCGAGTCGCTTCTCGTAGACGATGTCTAGGGGTGACAGCTCGATGCCCCATAGGGCCACGCGTCATGTGGACTCCGGGTTGTTTAGGATGCTGTTCAGGGGTGCTTCGTTGACGACCATCACCTGGTGCTCCTGGAAGTAATGGCTCAGCCGACGAGCCGTCATGAACACGTCGTAGGAGAGTTTCTGGTAGTGAGGGTACCTCTGCTTTGTTGGCGTCAATACCTCGCTGAGGTAGTAGATCGGTCGTTGGACCCCATGGGTCTTGCCTTCTTCGGGTCGCTCGACCACCAGCACAGTGCTTACCACCTGGTGTGTGGCTACTATGTACAGCAGTAGGGGCTCTCGTTCTTTTGGCGTAACCAAGACGGGCGAGGTGGAGAGCAGGCGCTTCAGTTCTTCGAATGCGTCATCTGCTTCGGGTGTCCACTCGAATTTGTCTGCCTTGCGTAGTAGTTGGTAGAATGGCACGGCTTTCTCGCCCATGCGGCTGATGAACCTGCTCAATGCCGCTATTCGCCCTGCGAGCTGCTGGACACCCTTGAGATTTTTCAGTTTCTCCATGGCCATGATGGCCCGTATTTTCTTCGGGTTCGCCTCGATCCCTCGCTGGGAGATGAAGTAGCCAAGCAGCTGACCCGATGGGACGCCGAAGGCGCACTTTTCGGGGTTGATCTTGATCCTATAGCGGTCGAGATTATCGAACGTCTCGCGGAGATCGTCGATGAGTGTTCTCGCCTCCCTGGTTTTGATGACTATGTCGTCGACATAGACTTGGACATTGCGACCGATCTGGTCCTTCAAGCATGCCTGCATGCACCGTTGGTACGTGGCACCTGCATTCTTTAGCCCGAAAGGCATTGTGTTGTAGAAGAACACTCCGAACAGCGTGATGAACGCCGTTTTCTCTTGGTCTTCGACCTTGAGTCGAATCTGGTTGTAGCCTGAGTAGGCGTCGATGAAGGAGAGTTTCTCGATCCTGCGATCGAATCGATGATCTGGTCAATCCAAGGAAGAGGAAAGTGATCCTTTGGGCAGTGCTTGTTCAGTGACGTGAAGTCCATGCACATCCGCAGGATGTCCGTGTCCTTTTTAGGGACCATCAATGTATTGGCGAGCCACTCGCTTTCTTTAATCTCTCTGATGAAGTCTGCAGCGAGTAGTCTGTTGATTTCCATCCCGATGGCTTCGGCCCGCGGCTCGGACATCTCGGATGGACTTGGCGGGCTTGGTGTCGAAAGACATTTAGTGCGTGCTCGGCGAATTCCTGGGAACTCTGGCATGTCCGCAGGACACCAGTGAAGATTTCCAGCTCATGGAGGAATTGACGGCGCTTTCTATCTTGAAGAGATCGTTAGCGATCAGCGCCGTCTTGGAGGCATCCGTCGGGTGGACCTGCACCTTCTTTGATGGGGATGATCCTACCGGGGTATACCCAGCAGGACATTTCCGACTGGCCCAGGAACTGGCGAGTGGGCCTGCAAGGCGGCGACTGGATCAAGGCCCGGCGTGGATCCAAGCGACTGGAAGCTGAAGGCCCAAAGTAGTAGATAGGCCCGAGTTAGGTTAAATGAGTACCGAAGCCTTAACTGATTCGGTTGAGATATGTAAACCCTAGGGGAGGTGAGCTTATATAAACCTCCCTGCAGGGCGTGTAGAGATACGTTCCATCATACACCCAAGCGATTCACCGCCTAGCCGCCGAGCTCACCCATTGTACCACCATCATAATATAATCTAGCAGGAGTAGGTCTTTACCCTTGAGGCGAACCAGGTAAAACCCATGTCTCCGCCTCATCTACCGCAGATGGCTAGCCGCCCTTGCCCCTCGTTCTACTACTCGCTGCCGATTTCAGCATCTGCCGTGACCATTCCCACGACAGTGGCGCCCACCGTGGGGCATGGCCGGTGTTCTGCGGCGATATCCAATCTGCCCATCAACGAGACGGTCGCCACCGGCCGCATGATAGCAATCGGCGAGATGCTCCAAATCTTGCCGAGCAGCTACGTCCCGGCGGCGCGACCCATCACACACAGCGTGATCCTGCTGGTCGGCACGATCAGCCTCTTCGTCGGCCTCACCGATGTCATCGTCTCAGAGGACTCGGCTCGCATCCGCGAGTCGCCGCCACACAATCGGCTCTCCGATAGCCAGATCCGCATGATCCATCGCCTCGCCTCCGAGTACAACTCGGCCCACGAACGTGGCGAAAACTTCGGCTTGACGCGGTGACCCTCAACGACGGCAGCGACTCGGCGACCGGCGTCACTCGCGGATCCATCACCGCGCCTCACCGCGGGCTCCATCACCAGTCTCCAACATGGGAGACTTCGAGGACCCTCCATCCTCGGGATCTTGACTGACTCGGTCGGAAAATTCCGACCTCCTGACGGAACGGTCGCCACGCCGCGACCTACATGGCGATAGGCACCGAGCCGCCGGAGGACCCCTTCTCCACCCCAATCCCTCCTAACGCCACGGCGACGGAGGTCGAGTAACTCTGCCTGAAACTGGCGGAGGCAGTGCACAAGGAGCAAGCGGCGGCGAAAAATTTCGCCTCGAGCAAGTGGCGGCGCGAGGCTATCAGCGCTACCACCAGCGAATCAGGTCGCCTAAACCCCACCGTCAAGCGCCTGAACCGGCGATGAAAATGACCTGCCCGTTGGCGAGCACGCGATCTGCAGCAGCGCCACCGGAGAAGCGCCCGGCCCCCGCCAGGGTCGACGGCGATGGGCGCCCCACCTCCACCCAACCGCACACCCCCCAGGGACCAACCGCGGATAGTAGTCTCCTCACGAGAGCGAGACGCAAACGGCCTCCCACTGTTCTCCACCCCTATGGACAACCTCGTGGCGGGCCGAGCAGCAACAACATCCACGGCGGCTGGCGCCCTACAGATCCAGTACGTCAGGGACCTGCTCGCAAAGGCCGTCGAGCAGCAAAACGCAGGCGCCGACTCGCAGGGTCGAGTGTACTCGTGTTCTTTGGGAAGCAGAGCGGCCTCGAGCGGCCGCCCAATGGCGGCGAACACCCTCAATCGCCCGCCACGAGCCACCGCAGCTCCAACACCGACCCATGAACGCGGCACTCTCCAACGACCCGGGACAACTACCAACTTCGCCGCCACTAACGGTCAACCCATCGACGCCCGCACCCACATCATCAACCAAAGCTGGCGCGTCGCCAGCCGACGACCTGCGACACACCCTAACCAATCGCCGCGACGGCGAGCCAATGGGGTCGCTAAGTCGACTCGGCCCCAAGTGCTTCAGACCGATGATCCGAGGTGAGAAGTACCGACCGAACTTCAAGGCGCTGAAGGAAATAGAAAAGTATGACCCCGCCGTCTGGCTCGATACGTACCTCATGGCGATGGGGATTGCAGGCCACACCGACCTGCTAGCCGCCCGTTACCTCTCCCTGATGATGGAGGGGACGTGCAGGCAGTGGATCAACACCCTCCCCCAAGATAGCATCGACTCCTGGGAGGAGATGCGCGACGCCTTCGTCAGACACTTCGAGTGCTCCTACACCCGCGCCACCACCATCGAGGACACAGAGCGTCGTCCGAGGACCCCATGAGTCGACCAAGCGGGTCCAGCGGTGGCAAGAACTCTGATACAACGCGGTCGGCATCCACCCGGACACCGCGATCCATTGCTTCATGACCTCGTGCCGCTATGAGCCTTTGGTCGCCAAGCTCAAGCGACATTCTCGCACACTCGACAACATACCAGACCTCCTCGAGATCGCCAAACGGTACGCGGAGGAAGATCCAAACCAGGAAACCGACGACGAGTCGGGAGGTCAACGCCGCACGAGCGGCAACGACGGTGGACAACGGTCCGACCTACGCTACAACAACACTCACCTCACCGGTAAGCACCGCAGTGACGGGCGAGTCGACTTCGTCGCCAACGCCGGGCACGCACAACGCGAGCCCAAGAGCTTCCGCCGCGACGACGACAACTACAAGGCCAAGCCAAGGTTTGACCCTGCGGCCCTCCTTAACCAACCTTGTGCGTTTCATAGCAGGGAAGGGAAGCCCGCAACGCACACAACCGCCGACTGCCACACCCTCAGGAAGATCGAGAAGGCACGGCGAGCACGGGAGGACCCCGACAATGACCCGCCAAACGGCGGAAAATTCGGCAAAGTGGCCGGTTCGCTCCATACCTTTACAGGCTTCAATACGAAGCGCGAGAAGAAGGTCATCACCCGCGCCGTCGCCGTCAACGCGGTGGCTCAGGTGGACGTTCCCCAGTTCCTCAACTGGTCGGATCAGCCCATCACTGAGCCGCCAGACCACTCGCCACGCATCAGTACCGTGACGAGTCGCCCGGTGGTCAAGCCTAAGGTCGGCGACTCGGATCCCCAAGACATTGATGGACGGCGGCAGTCCATCAACATCCTGTCTGGACACCTTCAGCGGCGGCTTCGCAGTCGATGGTCGACAACTCACACCACGTTCCACGCCGTCCCGGTCGGAAGGCGTACCCGATCGGCAAGGTCATGTTGCGTCACCTTCGACACCAGCAAACTTCCGCGAGCGGATCGTCTTCGAGCTGGTGCCCTTGACAACCCTACCGCTGCGTCTGGGGCGCGCTCGCCAAGTTCATGGCAGCGCCACATTACGCGTACAATGCGATGAAGCTCCCTGGGCCGTGCGGCGTCATCACCATCAACGGCGACCCAGACATGGCCGCCAAGTGCGAGGCCAAAGGAGCAGAACTAGCCGACGCCGCTATCGCGCGAGACCAACCACGCCGATGAGCTCGCCAAATGCAGCGGCGGGGTCAACAACGACGACCCCACCATACTCAAGAAACCCAACTCGGGCGCAAACACCTCAACCTTGAGGCAGCGCACACCCGCGTCGAGCTAGTCCTAAGCGACTCGGCCCGAGCAGTGGCGATCGGGACGGGCATGAGCCCAGCCTAGAAGCGCGCTCGCCGAGTTCCTCCGTGAGAACAGGGACATCTTCGCATGGAAGCCCTCTGACATGCCTGGTGTCCCTAGGGAGCTCGCTAAGCACAAGCTAAACGCCGACCCCAAAGTGCGACCCGTCAAACAGTCGTTGTGGCCCTTCAGTGAAGAGCGCCGCCGAGCCATCGCCGAAGAGGTGCAGCGTCTACTCGCTGCAGGCTTCATTCGGCCAATCAAGTACTCCAAGTGGCTGTCAAACCCAGTCCTGGTCGAGAAGAAGAACGGGACCTGGAGGATGTGTATCGACTGCACAAACTTGAACAGCGCCTGCCCAAAGGAGCAGTTCGTCCTCCCGCGGATCGACCAAATAATCGACTCCACCGCGGGCTCGGAGTCGCTATGTTTCCTTGACGCCTACTATGGATATAACCAGATCAAAATGGCTGTCGAGGACGAGGAGAAGACGGCGTTCATCACGCCATTCGGAGCCTTCTGCTAAACCTCCATGACCTTCGGCCTCAAGAACGCCGGGGCAACCTACCAGCGGTGCATGCAAGAGTGCCTCGTGAGCCAAATTGGCCGCAACATCCACGTCTATATCGATAACGTGGTTGTAAAGTCCGCTCGCCAGGGCGATCTACTCGCCGACCTGGCGGAAACGTTCGCCAACTTGCGAAAATACAAGATAAAGCTTAACCCAGGCAAATGCACCTTCGGTATACCAGCAGGACAACTGCTGGGGTACGTCGTCTCCAAGCGAGGGATCGAGGCGAACCCCACTAAGATCGACACGATCGCCCGACTCGGCAAGCCCGAGTGCTGGCGACGTCCGGTTGGCGATAGCGGCTCTCGATCGCTTCATCCTCACGCTGGGCGAAAAGCGATGCCCTATACCGTCGACAAGAAGAACCCCACCTTACAGTGGGACAAGGAGGCGGATGACGCGCTTCGCGACCTCAAGAAGGTGCTACTCGCCGCCCCCGCCGACAAAGAACCCATGCTGGTCTACGTCGCGGCCTCCGAGCGCGTCGTCAGCACCGTCATGGTCGTCGAATGGCCGGAGGAAGGAAAGGAGCGCCCAGTACAGCGACCGGTGTACTACATCAGCGAAGTCCTCACCGAGTCGCTCCAGCGATACCCGCAGTACCATAAACTGGTATACGCGGTCTTGAGCCAATGGCGCTTTGCCAGACTACTTCTAGAGCACCCGATCATGGTCGCTCCTCATCACCGCTAGGACATCATTCGCAACCGCGAGGCGACCAGGCGGGTCGCCAAGTGGGCCGTCGAGATCGGCGTCCACAACATCAAATACGAACCCCGGAAGGCGATCAAGTCGCAGGCTCTAGCGGACTTCATCGCCGACTGGGAAGAGGCCCAGCAGCCAGAGAAGCTGCCATACCTCCATTACTGGAGCCTGCACTTCGACGGCTCCAAGAACGCGGACGGCGCAGGAGCAGGGATCGTGCTAACTTCACCGAAGGGTGACAAGCTCCGCTACGTCCTCTGCCTCGACTTCAGCCCCTGCACCAAAAACATGGCCGAGTACGAGGCCTTGCTCCACGGCATGCGAGCTACTAGGGAGATGAATGTCAACCGCCTACATCACACGGAGACTCCGACCGCAAATCGGGCAAGTAGGCCTTTCTGACGCCGTCTCCCCCACCATGGCGGCATACCTCCAAGCAGTGGACAAGCTGGCCGGACACTTCGCAGGCTACTCCGTCGAGTGGATTAACAGGCGGAAGAACGAGGAGGCCGATGCACTCTCTCACATTGCGTCGGCTCGACTCGCACCACCCGCCGGCGTCTTCCTCGACACAATCACCAAGCCATCAGTCTCTCCCCCGAGGGAGATCGACATTGGAGTCCTGCGCATAACCGGAGGCAGCCTGGTCGCACTTCGTCACCCGAGCGAACGATCGACCAAGCCCTACGTCGCCTACCTGGAGGCCGACACCTTGTCGGCAGACGAGACGGACGCTCGGATAATCGCACGCCGATGCAAGTCCTACACCATCATCGACGATGAGCTCCACAACGGTGTCGCAGCGTGTTCAACGCTGCGTCCAATCGCCGAAGGACCAAGATCCTCCACGACATCCACTCCGGCCCTGCGCCACCACGGCGCCCGCTCTCTGGTCGCCAAGGCTATGCGGCATGGCTTTCTTGGCCCACCGCACGCCGATGCCGTCGACATTGTCGGTGATGCGCTGGGTGCAATACGCCAACCAGTCGCACGTGCCGAGCTCAGCGCTCAAGATAATCCCCATCACCTGGCCATTCTCCGTGTGGGGCATGGACATGGTAGGCCCCTTCAAAAAGGCTCCCTCCGGCTACACCCACCTCCTGGTCGCGGTCGACAAATTCACAAAGTGGGTGGAGGCCAAGCCAGTCCGGAAATGCGACGGGTAGACCGCCACTAAATTCCTACGCGAGCTCATATATCGCTACGGGTTCCCAAACAGCATCATCACGGACAACGGCACCAACTTCGCCAAAGGAGCCATGGCAGAATTCTGCGAAGAACACCATATCCGGCTCGACCTCGCATCAGTCGCCCACCCGGAATCCAACGGCCTAGCGGAACGGGCCAATCAAAGCATCCTCCACGGCCTGAAGCCGCAACTCCAAGTACCACTCGAGCGCACCGTCGGGTGCTGGGTCGAGGAGCTACCATCCGTCATCTGGGGCATACGCACCTCGGTCAACAGGTCGACAGGATTCACTCCCTTCTTCATGGTGTACGGCGCCGAGGCAGTCATGCCCACCGACCTTGAGCACGACTCGCCGAGGGTCGTCCACTACACGGAGGCTGCAAACGAACTCGCCCTCCAGGATGAAATCGATCAACTCGACGAGGCACGTGACCTCGCTCGGTCGCGCACTGCCATCTACCAGCAGGGACTCCGCCGCTACCACAGCCGACGGGTGAAAACTCGCACTTTCCAAGAAGGCGACCTGGTGTTGCGCCTCACCCATGACAAGAAGGGCATGCACAAGCTTTCCCCTCCGTGGGAGGGACCATTCGCCATCGGGCGAATACTCGGCAACGACGCCTACTACCTCGTCGACGTCCGCGGGGACGGCAAACTCAACGTCAAGCGACCATGGAATGTAAACCTCCTACGGAAGTTCTACTCCTAGAACCCCACATATGTACTCTCCAGTCGCTATGAAATAAAAAGAATTGGTTACCGCAAATTGCGCCTACTCTCCGTGTCTTGTGCCACTCGCACTCGTAATAACAGCAAGCTAACCGCAGGTCAACCTCTGCAGCGATCGGCACGGCTAAGTAGTGCGGTGCAAGAGCACCGGGTCACCTCAGTCTTGCATCATCCACTTAAAACGCCTACCCGAGCCCCATTGAGTCGCTTAGTTCGACCGGGTTTCTACGAGCAAGACAATCGCTTCGCTTACAGCGACCACGATCCTCCGCATCCTCGACATAGCGACTCGAACGGCCAAGTACCACGCTCGGGGACTGACGACCAGTTCAGCGCGAGCGGCTCGGTAAAACGCCAAGTATGAGAGCATGCCCAGGACTCGCCATGCGACTGACCCACCGGGCCAGGCAGGAGTGATGCGCTCGAACCAACGCGCCAAGTCCTCACCCACCCTCGAGTTGCGCTTAGAACAACCAAGTACCACGCTCGGGGACTCGGCCACCCGACCTCGTTCGCGCTAGGGAAAACGGAGAAGTAAAGAGCGCTCAAGGGAGTCGCCTTGCGACTGGCTCTTCGAGTCCGGGCGAGTCGACCACAATAACAAAACGTTCAAAAACCACAAACACATCACACACGAGGTAAACCCCACAAAAAGGGCGGACGCGCTCGGGGACTCGTTCAACCCTTAATCGGAAAACACATGACAAGTCACAAAGCAAACACGATATCTCATTAATAGCATGTCGCAATCATCTCACAATACAAAATATGCCCAAATGGCATATCTGCTACTAACGCCCCAGGGCAAAGTACTCTATTCCGCAGGCTTCGATGACGACTCGCCAGCACCCTTGCGATTGTGGATGAACGGCGTGTACGGGTTTGACGGGCACGTCGTCAGCTCACCCGCCATCGCCGTGCGGAAGGGCTGCTCGAACTTGAAGTCCTGGTGCTGCGGCTCGGGGTCGTTGGGCGCAACGACCGTTTCCTGGTAAGGAAGGAGGTCGCACATCGCCCAGACGCGCTCGGAGTACACCGCGGCGCGACCCGTCAACTTGAGCACCTCGGAGATCTCCACCTCACCAGTCGACGACGGGTAGCCACTCGTCACATCGTCGATCAAATCTTCGAAAATGAGCAAGCCCAAGCGCCGCCGCCGCTTCCACGCCGAACGCCGATCGCGTCATGAACTCAACGACCGACGGCGCTTTCTCCAAGTACTTCCACACCTCGACGAGGTCGCTGGGAATTACTCAGGCGATATCTCCGGAGGTAGGCTCGGATGCATGTCGCCGGCTAACGCCGCCGAGTCGACGAGCGTGGCCCACATTATCGCGTCAAACGAGCTCGCCTCTTCCGCGCTATCAAGGATGCGACCGCGGATAGAAGATAACAATGAGTACATCGGATATTACGAAAGACACATGCAATAGGGCAAGCGTATAAACTCACCAATCAAGGGACGGGAGAGATCCGTGATGAAGCTCTGAAGAGAAGTATAGTCGTCCTGAAGCCCAGCAACAAGGGCGTCAGAAAATTTACGCTCTTCCGCGATGGCCGTAACGGTGGCCTTGGCTTGACCATCCGCCGAACTCGCCTCCTCTTTTGCCTCCCTCAGCTTGCGCTCGAGTTCAGCGATCCGCTTCTCAGCCGAGCTCAACGCCGATTGAGCCATTGCAACTCACCCGCGGGGACAAGTCCCTGGCGAGCCTCCTCAGCCTTCGCGGCAAACGCCTGAAGCCCCTTATTCGCCTCTTGGACGGTGGCCAGTTCCTTCTCCGCGCGGTGTTTCGCTGCCAATCGGTCACCGACTCCACGCTGCGCACCGCACACAATCCAAACAGTTAACCAAAGTGAAATCCTAAGTGCCCACCCGCTGAAATTCAGCGAGTACGCACTCAGGGACTGGCAATCAAGAAATCCTAAGTGCCCACCCGCTGAAATTCAACGAGTGCGCACTCGGGGACTGGCGATCATCAAATCCTAAGTGCCCACCCGCTGAAATTCAGCGAGTGCGCACTCGGGGACTGGACGCGAAAAATAACAACAAGACACTAAAAGAATCAGACCGCTGCAACTCACCGGCCTGACCCTCGGGGACTGGACATACCTGGATGGCTACGCCAAGCATGCCGTGAAGTTGTATCGCATCCACGGACGCGAGGAGAGCCAGCGTGTGCCCACGACGTTGCTCGACCTCCGCGTCGGCGACCCCAGGTGCACGGCTCGAGGGCGAGGTCCCACTCTCTGTAGCCTACCTGGCCATGAAGCGCGGGAACGTGGCGATGGAGGCACCGGCACCAAAGGAGACCGGATCGGCCATCCCAGGCGAGGGAGCACCCTCCTTCCTGGGTACGGCCGCCTCCATTGCGGGTTCATTCGGCGCGACCGCCGTGTCGTCGAAGATCGTGACGACATTGTCGCCCTTGTCCTTCTTGGCGCCATCCGCAGGGACGACGACTTCGTCCGCCTTCCTCTTGCGGGAAGGATCCTCCTCGCTAACGACGGGTGGCACCTTAGACAAGGTCGGGTGGCCTATCTTCTTCGCTCCGGTCCTGTAAATCGACCGTGTGAGCGAGATAATTCAAGCTGATATGAAAGACAAAAGTAGGTGAGCGAACTCACTTGGCGACCGGAATGAAGCGTAGCCCCGTGCGGATGCCGGCCGGCTTCTCCAGTTCGAGGCCCAGTCGGCGGCTGAGGCCCATCTCCAGGACGTCGTGTGCCCAAGACACGCACGGATTCTTCGTCGTCGAGGCTGCAACGGGAGCTTCTGGGACATCTTCGGCAGGAGCTTCCCTGCGAGGTGAAGTCGCCACGGCCGGAGCGGCCCCAGCCCGTAGATCGTGGCGAATGGCGAGGCATCGAGGCTGCTGGCACCTCAATGGCCCGTGTCCAGCTGGCCGCTGCCGGGCGGCGCCTCGTCGCCCCTTGGCCGGGCTGGGCGCTGAGCGAATCGCGTGGCGAGGCCGGCCTCATCGGCTTCGTCTTCTTCTTCGGAGGAGCCTTTGCCTCCTTCTCCTTCTTCTTCTTCGACGGAGTGGCCTAGCGGCGTGAGGTGGTCTCCGGAAGTTCGTCATCGTCATCATGACGCTCGAGGCTTTTACTCGCCTCAAGCTCACGCTGACGCTGCCCGTGGGTCTTGCGGACCAGCGGGGCGACCTCCTCCTCGGACTCGTCGTCGCCGTTGCTCTCGTCGCTCCCGGTGTCGCCCTTGGCGGGAGGCGATTCGCCCATGTCCTGGACGGATGAGCTCGAATTATCGTCTTCTGAAGGTGGGAGCCATCCTTCCACCACTTGGAATAGCTGCAATGAACACAAAATGAAATTAGAACGACCGCGACTGCAAAAACTGCGACCGCGAATGATGCGAGGTGACTTACCATTGGTGCTGGATGCTTTATGTAGGGGCGACCCCAGCCTTTGCGCTCAGGTACACCACCGGGTGGTCTTCTTCAGGCCGGGTGTAGTCCTCGAGCTTCCACTCAGGTGAGGCAGACTTCGCCGAGTCCTCCCGCCCGTGTATTGGTACATGTAGTGGTCGCATGAGCCAAAGGGACGAGCCGCCGCCCGAGCCAGCAGTTGTATAGGTTGATCGTCTAGAGGCCCTTCTTCTTCATACGGCGGATGGTTTGAAGCATTTCGTCCACGACCATCCGCTGGTCGCTGGGGAGCTTGCCGACTTGAAGTCGGGCTGTTCGGACCGTTGGGGAGTATCGTGGGATCGCTGCCTCGCCTCCGGTCGCCAAAGAACGTAGAACCAAGACTTCTTCCAGCCGCCGGCTTGGCGGGCAGCATCAAGTCAAAGAACGAAGCCTTCGACTTCACCGAAGGTTAGGCCGCCATGTAGCATTGGGCCGCCTTCTCGCGCCGATCCGTCTGCGGAATGATCTGCCATAGAGGGAAGTAGGGCCAGAAAAGTAGCACTCGCAGAACGCCACGAAGATGGCGAGCCGCCGATGCTGGACCTGTGTCCGACGGTTGATCTCGTAGTAGGCGCAGGCGCCAAGAACAGGACGGGGAATCCTAGCCCCGTTCTAGGTGGTGGTGAAGCGGATGAATTCCCTCGCGGGTTCGGGTCACCTCTCGCCGCTGGGATGCGCCAGCACCGGCGCTACAGATCCCGACCTCCTCAAAGGAAGCCGCCATGCCTCGTACACTTAGATCTACCCCAAGGTTCGTGGAGAGGCCATGGCGAAGGATTTGTGGGGGTTGGAGGATTTCGGTCGGCTGGATCGCGTCGCGAAGGAAGGCGATAGTGCGTAATCGGAGGAAATGGCGAGAAGATGGTTCTCGATCGCCATTCCCTTATATAGCGTTGTTACCCGCCAAATCGTGGAGCCACATTACGCGATGATTACGCCAAAAGTTACCATTGATTACCCTAACGGCTAGTTTGACCACGCTTAACGGTCCAACTTCACCACTGCTCGCCACCGATCACTATGACACAGTGTTTCGTCGACTCGACTACAAGCTGTGATCGGACGACTAGTTTTCCTTTATACGGAGCCCGCCGACGATTCGACCGATGTCTACTCCGTCAGATACCGATCCGGCAGCCACTTATGCCTAATCGACGACGGCCTCGGGGACTACCGATGGGGGATACCCAATGGGACGCTTCCGACCGCCCAGAACTGGCGAGGGCTGCAAGGCGATCGGATCAAGGCCCGGCGTGGATCCAAGCGACTGGAAGCTGAAGGCCCAGGCGAGTAGATAGGCCCAGTCGAGTTAGGTTAAATGAGTACCGAAGCCTTAACTCATTCGGTCGAGATATGTAAACCCTAGGGGAGGTGAGCTTATATAAACCTCCCTGCAGGGCGTGTAGAGATACGTTCCATCATACACCCAAGCGATTCGCCGCCTAGCCGCCGAGCTCGCCCATTGTACCACCATCATAATACAATCTAGCAGGAGTAGGTCTTTACCCTCCGGGGGGTCGAACCTGGGTAAACCCCTGTGTCTTCGCCCTCATCTCGCACCGCAGATGGCTGGCCGCCCTTGCCCCTCATTCTACTACTCGCTGCCGATTGCAGCATCTGTCGTGACCATTCCCACGACATTCTTTGTGTTGACGGTGGAGTCAAAAGACATATCAGGTGCGTTTTGTCGTGCGACTGGGGGTGCCCCGTTGTCCGTCACCTCGCGGAGCCTTACGAGCTCCTCCTGCATGCCGAATGACTGGGAGATTTTGTTGAAGTCCCTGTCGTAGTGGTCCAATCGGGTGAAGCTCCCGTGGACCGTGATGACGCCCCTGGGTCCTGGCATCTTGAGTAGCAGGTACGCGTAGTGTGGTACAACCAAGAACCTTGCGAATGCTACACGCCCGAGGATGGCGTGGTATTGTGATGGCCAATCCACCACTTCGAATTCGAGCCGCTCGCATCGGAAGTTGTCCGGCTTGCCGAAGATGACGTCGAGCCATATTTTCCCAGGGGGAATATGCCCTTTCCTGGGACGATGCCATGGAACGTTGTCCGATCGTTCCAGTTGCCAATGAGATCCGCATTGCTGCTAGAGTACATGCAAACATCAGGTTGATGCCGCTGCCGCCGTCCATGAAGATGCAGCTCATCTCGAAACCTCCGATCTGCGCCTCCAGCACTAGGGCAACATGATCTGGGCGAGGGATCTGGCAAGGGTGATCCGAACGGCTGAACGTGATGCAGGACTCCGATCCACTGAGGTACTCAGGGATGGAGGGTGGAGTTCTCACGACCAGGTTGATCTGACGGGTGATTTTCTTCTGCACCCTATTCGTGGGGCACCCCTTCTGGATCATCAGTGCTCCTTTCGGCGGGGGATACCCGTGCCCAGCGTTGTTCTGTGTTGGTGCGACTGGTTGGTTCGGGCCTCCTACAGGTGGAGGTGGAGGATCTCCATGCGCTATCTCTCCTGGTGCGGGTGCGTTCCCAAATCCAGGGGGTGGAGCTTGCTTCCTCATCTGAACCATGCTTTCGCTGAGCTTCTGGAACTCGCGGCAGTCCTTGAGCATGTGGCTTTCCTTCTTCTTACCATCCTGCTTGTCGATGTAGAAGTGGAGGTGCATGGACCCGACAGTTTTTCGTATGCAGAGGGTCCGTCGTCGCGACCGCGGCGTTGCCACGACTATGTTGGGCGTCCTCCATCGCGGAAGTTGCCTCCGCGGTATCCACCGCTATTGCGGTTGGCATCGTTGCGGCGATCGGCGTAGCCGGCCGCGACCATGTAGGGTCCATCGCGATCGTCGTAGACGCGTGGTCTCCTCTTGTTACGGCGTTCCCGTCGTAGGCCGTAATCGTCCTCTTCTTCCGATTGTGCCCGGTGGACGAAATCTTCACCGTCGGCCCACCTGTTGGCGATGTCCATGAGGTGGTCAAGTGTCTTGGGCTTGACGCGCCCAAGTTTCTCCTAGAAGTCCTGACGCTTAACGCCGTCCTTGAAGGCGTCGATGGCCCTTTCTTCGGAGATGTGTGCCACGGAGTTCTTGGTGTTGGACCAGCGCAGTATGTACGAGCGAATCGATTCGCCTGTTCATTGAGTACAGGCTCGCAATTCCTCGATCGAGGCTGGCCTCTTGCTGGTGCCTTTGAAGTTTCAGATGAAACTGTAAGGTAGCTTCTCCCGGCTTCGGATGGATCCTGAAGATAGGCTGCTAAGCCAGATCCGCTTTGTCATGCTACCGTTGAAGGCATTGCATGGCGTTTCCTTGTTTCCACCGCAGCTTGACGGATGACAGTGGTCACGAGCCACGCCTTGGGGTCCTGTGTGCCGCCGAACTTGGAGTATCTGAAGGAAGCTTGAAATTTCAGCATCCGTGTCCGCTCAGACAGATCTCGCTGAAGCACCGCCCGTGAGTTCTCTTTCGTCCATCTCGGATTCAGACGAGAATGCGCGCTTGGCTCGCGCTTTGTCGATTTTGCGCTGTGTGAGCGCGTCTCTGGCATTGTAATCGCGGCTGCGATGACGCGAGCTCTTGTGCCTTCGAGGAAGGTCATGGTCCTCTTCTTCGGATGAAGGAGTGGGGCTACGGTCGAACCTGACCGTAGCTTTTTTCGCCCGTAGGAGCTTCTTGATGGAGCGCAGCACGAGTCCGAGTCCGGTGAGTGCGGACTTGTGCATGGCTCTTTTCGGGTCCCTCCGGAGGTGGGTGGACGCGAGGTACGCTGTGGTCGCCATGATCGCAGCTGCGGCGTCTTCGTGATGATGTTGCCGTGCGTCATCCATCTCCATGAAGGATGCATGGAGGGTTCGGGTCACCTCACGCCCTTGGGGTCCATGTTCTTCGTCCGAGCGGTGCTTGTTGTCGTGGTTGCTGCTCGAGCCGGAGCCGATGCCCATGGCGAAGAGCGCAATAGTCGCTACTGGACTCCGAGGCGCTTGTTTTGCGTTTGTCAAGCACCTGCATCTTGACTTTCTTGTGCTCCTCGATCGAGCAAGTGGTATGCCATCAAGAAGTCCCGTGAGGCATCTGCCGCAGTGATCGTCGCCGCCACGGCGGCGCATGCTCGGGCCCATCCTTCTTTGCTAAGGCGGATGACCTGGCGGCGTTGTCTTCGGGTGGGGGACCGCTTCTTCGCTTCCGCTTCGCCTCCGGGTTAGGTGGCGGCGGGTTGGGCGCTTGCTGATCCACGTCGCTCTGGATGACTACGGCGCATTGATAGCGCTCGTAGATTGGTCCGCTACTGCCGCAACTTTCGGATCCGGAACCGTAGGTCCCTTCATCCGATGGCGGATCGCACAGATCGGAGTTGCAGCTGCCGTGGTAGGACTCATCTTGATGATGATGTGCGAGTAGGTGTGGGGCCCATGAAGCGGGCCTGATTGATGGTAGGCACCCGCTCTAGGAGGCGGAGGGTGCCGGTTGCCCCACAGAAGCGTAAGCTCCTCACAGATCTCGAGTCCGCCGCCACGGCTCGAAGTCCTTCATGGTGGTGAGTGGGCGGTGAAGTCGAAAGTGAAGAGGAGGTGACTCTCCGCTGCCGCAGAGTTGTAGATCGCTTGGGTTGGGACCGCCGTGACAATCGCCGCCCTAGTCCCCACAGACGCGCCAATTGACGAGGTTTAATCTCGTCAATGCCCATTGTTATGGACTTGGGTTTTGGAGAAGATGGGGATCTTTGGAGATCGCGAACGGTTAGCAAACAAGCAACACGGGACACAAGGTTTACCTGTGTTCAAAGTTCCTGAGGGAAAACCCTACTCCCGCTTGTGCGCTCTTGATTACGGAACCGATGATTACGAGGTGCGCAGATGCAATCTGGCGTGGAGGCGTGTGATGTAGTATGAGAGAGATCTCTAGGTCTTGCCTCCTCGGCCTTTATATAGACTTAAGGTGTCCTGCATGATCTAGTCGATTAGTGTTCTATGGTTTACCCCTTTGAATTTCCTATCTACTCTAGTCTTGCTCTCCAAGGATCCGAAGGCGTCATGGGCCTTGGCCACCCGAAAGTCTTCATGGGCCGGCGTATATTTTCCATGGGCCTTCCTTGGGCTGGACTAGGTATGCTGAGGTCGTGTATCCGCGGGGTATAACCATGTCAGCAGGTCTCCAAATTGCTAGCAATACCTTTGAGTTTTTTTCTTCCTCCTACTGGTTCGATAACCTCGGTTTCTTAATGAGGGAAAACTTGCTACTGTGCTCATCATACCTTTCTCTTGGGGTCTCCCAACGAAGTGTTCACACACTGTTCACACACTCATCAATGGGCGGCGAAGAAACCTCGGCGATGAGCCCCCCAGGTCAACGCCGTTTACATGGCGCACCGCAACGCCATTCTGGATGAGGAAATCCCCGCCGCCAACACGCCGAGCCCTGCGCCTTCCGTCTCAGCCGCCACGTCGTCGCCAAACTCTGCCTCCACCTCCTCGAACCCATCGAAAGGCCCTATCGCAGCAGACCCGTCGGAGAAGCCCATCTCCGTTAACGATTGATCGCCGAATTTCATGCTTTTTTGTATTAATCTGATCGCCGAGCCTCTTTGTGCGAGTTTGTGTTGAACTGTTTTCGACGATTTCTGTCAAACACCTTTGGGCGTGATTTTGCCGACGGGAAGAATTTTTTTAAAATGTCACCAATTTCTGGATTTAATTGAAAACATGAGTCAAAAACTAACGAATTTCAGGCTAAAAATTACATCCATACAACGCTAGGTTGTGACAACGCCGAACACAGTGGAGATGCTTTTGAGGGGACACGGGCCGTAGTAGAAGTAAAAGAATCGCAGGCTAAAGACCACAATGTTACACGTAGCCCAGAGCCTAGTCCATACGACACTTACAACTTACAAGAGAATTCCAGCCCACTCGATCGATCTTGTAAAAAAAACCTCAAATCAAAAGAAAAGAAGCCGTCCCTTCCGCCTCCGTTCCGAGATCTCGATCCCACCATGTCCACGGCCTCCGCCCCGGGCTCCCCTCGGTCTTCGGCAAGCTCCGCCGCCCCTGTGCCCGACCTCTCCATCCCCTATGAGCTAGCCAACCGTGGACAGTGGCAAGCACTGCTGGCCCACCTCGCCCACCCCTCCCACGCGCACCACCCGCACCACCGCCTCCTCCTATCTGCGCTCTCGGCGCTCTCCCTCGCCAAGCTCCGCCGCTTCCCCGACGCCGCCGCCCTGCTGGCCTCACTTCACCCCGACCCCGGCTTCCCGCCGCCCCCCTTTCTCCTCCGCCTCCTCCACGCTCTCCTCCCGCTCTTCTTCCCCGACCGCCCCCTTGCGCTCGACCGCCTCTACACCCTCCTCTCATCCATCCGCGCCCGCCCCGACGCCCAGCATCCCGAGTGGCGCCGTCGCGACGCGCTCGTCGCGTCCATCCTCGCCTCCGATCACCCCTCCCACCGGGAGTTCGATGCTCTCGCCCTCGTCGCCGAACTCGCGGCCCGCGAGCCTGACAACCCGGTCCTCCTCTCCCGCGTTGCCTATGCCCACCTCCAAATCGGCAACCTCGCCGCTGCCTCCGCCGTCTTCCGACATGTGGAATCCATAGCGGCCGACCACCCCTCTCACACCAACCTCCTGGCCCGCAACCGTGCGCTAGAGTGCATCGTGGCAAAGGACTACACTGCAGCGGTGCGGGAGTACGAGCTTTGCATCGAGACCGACCCTACCGACGCCATCGCCGTGAACAACAAGGCGTTGTGCCTCATGTACTCGCGGGACCTTGGCGATGCCATCAAGGTGCTTGAGGGTGCACTGGAGAGGATGCCCACCGCGGCGCTCAATGAGACGGTGGTGGTAAACTTGTGCAGCATGTATGAGCTTGCCTACGTCAACCACGGCGAGGTCAAGCGGACCCTCGCCGAATGGATCGCTAGGGTGGCACCCGATGACTTCGACAGGTCCTGCACACGCATGTAGGAGGTACTGGAATTCAGCATTGGGTTATTTCATTCTGCCTCTAGGATATCCTCTGTGAGAGAGACATGTTGCTATAGTTGGTCCACATACTGGATTTGATTGTTCATGTTTCCATGATATTTGTAGTGATTTTCTTTGGTCCAGTGAAATTTGTGCGGTTGCAGTAACTTGCTCAACTTGAATGTACATTGTGGTTTACAAATATGGGGAATTTTTAGCATTGTGTTGTGCTGTTTGAAATGCAATAATCATATGTGTTTGGAATATACTTGCATACTTTACAATGATTTAATATGTTCTGGTAGACTGAAGCGCGACATCCAATGGTCATACATGTATGGGGTTTGATGATAATGTTGTTATTGTCCTTGAAACAATTTGGCATTGTAATTATTAGTGGGTTTTTCTGTACCATGATATGCCTTTTTGATTATTGCAAAGATTAAAAAATGTCTTATTAAAAGCATGTAAGATGGCAGCTGCATGATATGAACGTTGTCGGCAATAGCTCGTAAAATGTAGTTTTCCCCGAATGAGCCTAACAATTTCACACTTCCACCTCACGATGCAATGGTAAAATATGGAGAAGCAATATATTGTGGTTATTTTAATAAATATCTAGTATTAAGAGTGCCATGGATATAGCTACTTTTCAGTTTGCAGTTTTCTCCAGCATGGTACACATGTTATAACGATATGGGCATCAGGTTTTCTCGCCCATTAAAACATGATCTCTTATTTCCTTGAATTGTGTATGTACTGTTATTAATGAAACCTTAGATTTCCATTCAATGCCTCCTTCAATAATTGTTCTGCACCACGATGTAAGGAAACAGAGAAAAAAGAGCTGGATTGAGCTTATTCAGTACCAAAGATACTCGGCTTTTTGTGATTAACGCAAATATTAAAGAATGTTAGGATTAAAGCATATGAAAATGGGAGCTATGTGATATATCGCCAATAGAATATCATGGGCTGGCTAATAACAGATTTACCCTGCTATGCTCATGATGCAATGATTTATTATGGAGATGGAATATAGTTTGGTTTTATTAATTAGTAACTAATACTAAGAGGGTCATGGGTATTAGGGTATATGTTACTTAATATCTGGTCATAAGTTTCAAGTTGCTGTTTGATACAGTATCATAACACATTATAACGACAACTAGTGCAGGTTCTTTGTCTATTAGAAACTGGTCTCTTAGTACCTTGAACTATGTAGGCCCTGTTATCAAATAAATTTCATATTTGGCCTCCTTTAATAATTGTTCTGAGTTGCCATGACGAAAAAAAGTACATAAACACAATACATAATGTTGAAAGAGCAAGGTGCTTGCAGTAAGTAAACTCTTGTGGTTGCACTAGCATCCCCTCACAAAGGTGCTGAGCACATCCAAATGTGCTGCATTAAGTTCCACTCTTCATGGATAGAAAGGGAGACCGGTATGAGAATGTGTCAACGGCAAATAGAGCTCCCAGTTTGGTGACTGTCAGTCCGAATATTGTTACTGTAAAACTCGTTCTGAGACATGATGTTGTGAAGGTGATGACACCAGCTTGACTATGTCGGGTTAAGAGTTAATACCCTTGCACATTGTCCATAGATACGCTCTTTGTTCTTTGCCCACATGAGCTTCTTCTAGGAGACTAGGATAGGAGATCATGCTCGCAGCTTTGTCTAGATATTAGTTGACACCTTAACGTAGACCAGTAAGCTGGAAGATTCTGCATCATGTAAATGAACTGAAGGCCTCTTCCTTCTCTAGTAATATTAACATCCAAATATATTCCGGATCAGAGTACATCCTGTGTGCATGTTTCCTTTGGTTGCAGCTACTTCATCTGTGCAGACCTGCTTAATAAGGTAGAAAGATGATGATTGAGTAGATGTGATGGTAGATCCAGGCCGGCAGGTGCCAGAATGCTACCATGTTCCGATCCTGGAATCATGAAGATGGCGAGGGAGGTGGCGGATTGAGATGCTGGATGATGTGCTCATGCATCCCCATGCTCCGTGTTGGTGCTAGTATTTTTCTTCCTTCAGGAAGGAAGGTGCTTCGGTTGAACGCATGCACTCATTTCTCCCATGCATGAGGTCTGACTTCCTTAGGCCCCCTTTGGAACAAAGGAAAAGTGTAAGGAATTTGGAGGATAGGATTCATACATGAAAATTTCCAATGGTACCGTTTGGATCAAAGGAATAGGCATTCTAGATTCCTTTGAAATTCCTATGGAATAGGCTATTTCATAGGAGTTCTGGAGGAAAACTAACATGAGGTCTCACCTCGTTTTTTATCTCTTTGTGTCTACAATTTCTCCATTTTTCTTAGTATGTGACATCCAAACAAAACTTTTGAAGTTTTCCTGTGTTTGGTTCCTATAAGACTTCAGGTTACATGGCATCTCCATTTTTCTACAATTTCTTCATTTTTCCAGCTTCAATGGTTCCATGTAGTATCATATATAGATGAAATCTTTGAAACGCCAAATTTTGTTTATGTCATTGACGAATGTATGCCGATGGTATGTGATAAGCACGCAGTGTAAATGTGATGTGAATCAGATTTCTCACAGCAACAACTTACACTCAAGCTTAGGGTGGCAAGCGGGACGGGTTGCGGTGCTCCCTTTTCCACTAATCCTTTTCTAATTTTGTTGGGTCTCATGACCTTTTTTCGCCTGTATTTGCATTTGCGGGCTATTATGCGGGTGCTGCTCGCCACACTACTCAAGCTCCAGCAAGTTACCTTTCTCACAGACAGCCTTTCACTTGCTGGAGCACCTGCAGCCAACTCCCTCTGGGAAATTCGTAAATAAGCAGGTCTCTCAGGTTCTTCAGCCCAAGGTGTACCACATTGTCAGGGATCTGAACGGAGTAGCACACAACTGTGCACAGCAGGCAATCGGACGCTTAGCGTCTGGAGCTCTAGTAGCTCTTCAAAACTCCAGCTTATTACAGGACTTTGTACTACACGATGTATTCTGTACTTGAGCTGAATGAATTGTGAATATATGAATGTGATTGGAACCCAAATGTGCAACTCCAGTTCGGCCGAGATGTGCAACTCTGAGCCGGTTTTAGAACCGGCTAGATAGGAGTATCAGCACCAGTTTGCCACAGGCGGTACCGAAAACAGATAGAGGGCAGTGTTCTGGAACCCCGCCATAAAGCCCTATGTTGTAAGTACGTACTACCGACGATGTTTACCAACCAAGCCATTCATGCGTATGTATATGCTGATCCTAATCTCTACCTATCAGAGTGCTAACTAGCCCTTTCCTCCTCTAATTTGAATATAATCAAACCAGACCGCAGTGCCATTCAATAAGTTCACATGAAAATGAAAATAGCTAGACAATGGAATTAGTAACTGCCAGGTCAGACAAAGGGGAGGTCAAAACCATGCTTTCTTCCTAAGGCATTTTCAAATGAAAAATCAGAAAATTATCCTCATCTCCGTGTTACCCCCCTCTACAACATGCTTCTAATCTCCTTCAGGAATTCCTTTCAAGTTCGTAATCTGGTTCAGGAAACTTCTACACTTTTATTCTTGATGGGCTCGTGTTGGCTGTCGATCTTCCCCGCCTTGCCCAGAGAAAAACATCAGGGCAACAAGAACAGCAACCAAGAAGAGGAGGATGTACAGCGGATTCACACCGAGCAGTGTCGGGGAACGTCCGCCCACTCTCTTCTTTATTGTTCTTCCAGCTCTATATCCCTCGAGGAAGCGACTAATCTGGGATCCATGGTCACCTTCTTGCAGACTCTCCGAACCTTCAACCTGACGCAAGAATCATTTCAATCAATTACAACTAAATATTGGAGGCTGTGGTGTGAGTTGACTAAGCAAACATATATGAACGGATCAATTTGTACAAAAAATATGATGGCAACACTACATATACATAACAATTGCATATCAACATACCATGTGACATGTGTGTAACAAGAGAAACAACTTTTAGTTGTAAACAAAATTACTCCATTGAAATTTGAAGGTGGCATCATTATGAAAACTAGCAGGATCAACAAAAATGCTATGCTTACCACTTCATAGTCCTCATCTTTGTCCCAGACTACCATATTTGGCAGTTGTGAGCTCTTAGAATCATGGAAAGGCTTGGTGAATTCCTCCCATTGCTTGACCCCCACATATCCAAACACTAGATCATGGTTTGCATTAGCTGCAGACCTCAAAACTTTTATCAACTGCATTGAAGTTTCATCGGATTCGTCCTCCACAACTGTAAGAACAACTTTCCTATCATCATCTTTTAACATCTTAAGAGTCTCTGCACTGATGGGCAGAGTTTTAGGCAGTAGAGATTGCCGTATAAAATCGTCCAAGAAGGTTCCTGCATCCAGAACAATTATATGCGATGCACCATCAATCTTGGAAAGACATGCATTACAAAGCAGAGCGTGAATATTTTGGTAAACTAGGTGAATTACATAGTTCCATCACTAGAAAGTCGAGGCTCAGGAATCAATAGGAACAGAACGAAAAATCCAAGATTTCACTCCATAGCAAATGTATTGAGAAACGCAAAGAATTTAGTTATCCAAGCATACCTTCAAAGGGACCA
Source organism: Avena longiglumis (assembly GCA_030063025.1). Classification (NCBI taxonomy): domain Eukaryota; kingdom Viridiplantae; phylum Streptophyta; class Magnoliopsida; order Poales; family Poaceae; genus Avena; species Avena longiglumis. The sequence continues at coordinate 446,227,894 of CP125978.1, forward strand.
TAGAAAACACTTTGCTCGTTATACTTTATGTTGAGCGAAACCAATGCTGGAATCTTGTCAAAATCATACACAGACATCAGATCCTCAGAGAAATCTTTCGCTATAGAAAACCATGCCTTCTTCTTGTATTTCGCTCCATACTCCGCAATTGATGACTCGTCCACCCCAAATCCAATGAATAATGGAAAGTCTGAACCAGCTTCCTGAACAAAACTTTTGATTGCTGAATCGGACTCGAGAACAGAAACAGCAGGTGCGACAAGCTTCTTCAGGCTCTCGATGAGCAGACCGGCCTTCCTTGAACCAGTGTACTCCGTGGGGACTCCATGGTCAAAAAGCAGCAGAGTAGGGAAGCCACTGCATCCAGGAAAACACACAATTTTTTCAGTGATAAAACAGACTCACACTTGGTTTAACCAAACTAGTAGAGACATTCCACCAGGTAGCTTACTCTACTCCGTATTTGGACCCAAGCTTCTTGTACTTCTCTGCGTTTACTTTTGCGACTACAATTGGCGTGCTCAGCGCAGCAAGCACTGGAGCAGCTTCATCCAACTGCGAATGGGAAACACAGAGAGACGGCTTATCAATTCACATCAAGGCGCCTCACGGATGCGTGGGCAACAGAAACCAAGTGATAGTGGCATGCCCTTTCTTGGGGATAATCATATTACAGGCAAGAAGTAGTTGAGCGAGTGGATCTAAGTGCCAATTTCGTTTTTGTTCTACGATTGAATCAAATCCATGTCTTTAAACGATCACCACCACTAAGCACCATTGAGGGTCTGTTCGGTAAATCTCACCCACGCCGGGATCCCCGGCTAAATTAAATCCCCTGATCCCGGCGGGTCGGCATCTCTGACTCTCCCAGACAGAAGTTCGCACTACTCTACTACTTTGACCCTAACCCATTTCTCCTTGCAGATTCTTCGGGTTACGAGGTTTCTAGCGAACATCGGTGGTGGTGGATCGCGCGCAACGGAATCAAAAGGCGGGAGGATAGGGTACCTGCGGGGCGAGGCGTTTGCAGTGGCCGCACCAGGGGGCGTGGAAGTCCACGAAGAGGTAATCAACGGCGGCCACCGCCGCCTCGAAGTTGCCCTCGTCAAGCTCCACCACGCTCCCGTCCCGGGGGATCTGGAACTTTGCCGGCTCCCCTCCGCCGCTCGCCAAGCAGGCCGGCAGCACTAGGGCGAGAGCGATGAGAGGAAGCAGCCGCCGTAGCTGCTGCGGCTTGTCCATCGCTACCGGCGCCATGAGTTGGCTCGATTCGATCTCAAGCGGAGCTGCGGCTGTGTACTGGTTTTGGACTGGTGACCGTATAGTACTGAGAAGGTATACAGTACTCCCCCACACGTGGGATTTCCTTTTTTTTACTATGTGAACTTTCTTTTTCTGGTCCAAAGCTTTCTACAAGAATGAAATAAAACCACAGCACTACTCCACCGATTCCATAATGTAAGATGTTATTATAACCTATATATGCCACCAAATTTAAATTAATTGGCTATGGTGTTAATTGGACGAATGAACCCGTAGTACAGTTTAAACTAGGAACTACGGAACTAGCCATAGGTTGGTTTGTAGTTTTTATATCTCGAGTTATGTTTTGAAGTTGGATTTGAAATTTTGAAATATTATTACTAATATATTGCATCTGTGTGATTTTTTTTTGTATTTTATGTGACGTTATTAATACTGCATCCTAGAAGTATACAAGTACTTATAATAGTACTAGCGGGGAGAAATGAACTCGCCTCTCAACAAAGTGGAAGGAAGTCGTGACTCTATCATGGAAAGTATAAATATATTTTATCCGTCTCAAAATATATGTCTTAGATTTTCTAAAATTTAAATAAATTTAGACATTATTTAATATATAGATTTATTTATATTTTTAAAAAAATCTAAGACATCTATTTTAAGACGGAGGGAGTATTAACTATGAAAGACGGAAGAAAGTCATATAAATAAGAAAAAAAATCTTTTGATGGCACTAGTAATCCGTTTGGTTTAAAGAAATGTGGCAAAAGGAAAACAAAGACAATTTTCCCTTGGTTTTGGTTTCAACATTACTAGAGGCTGGCTCGAAATCTAATCTACCGGTGATCAATGCAGCGTTAAAGCAAGTAATGACGGGACTGCATATACACAGGGCAAACGAAAGTTTGGTAATGTTGCACAAAATTTGTCTCGCCTGTGAAGGATGTTGGAAAATCTATATAAGGATAATACTCCTAGAGAAGTCATCGGAGATACCATGGAAGCAATGAACGAACTGCTGTATCGACGGGAGATGTTATGGTTTCAGCGTTAGGATATAAGTATCTTGGTTGAAGGAAGGGGATCACAACACGATATTTTTCCATCACAAGACGGTTTGGCATGCAAGGAAAAATAGTATTGTGTCACTCGAGGACCCGATGGTGTGATCCGTGACACACCAAGTGATATGGAACACATGGCAACATCTTATTTTCAGTCAGTGTACACACATGATCTATCGATACAACCGCCCTATGTGGTTAATTTATTTCAGGAGGTGATTTTGGATGAGGTAAATGACAATCTTTGTAGACAATTTTCAGAGAGAAATTTCAGCAATATTTAAGATAGGCCCTAGGCCTTGATAGTTTCCCAGCACGATTGTCGATTGTATCAAAGAAATTGGGGTGTTCTTAAGCGGGAGATTATTGAAGTGGTGTTCCACCCTACTTGTTTATGTGTGTTGTTTGCGATTGTGTGAGCATAGGTCGCTATACCGACTCTTGATATCATCCTAATTTTTATCTTTGCTAAAATTTCACCATTTTTGTTTTTGTCTCTCGCAACACATTCAGTTCAGTCATACCAAGTACAAACACGAAATATATGACCATAAAAATATAGTTGGTGTACAAAACTTTGCATCTACTCCAATTAGTTTGGTTATTACTAAAGGGGAACCAAGACTGATTGATTATAACAGAAACTGAACCATGTTATTTTTGTAGAAAACTGTAAAAACAAAGACGTGGCCCTAAGCACACCCCCTCAATCCTAGCCCACAATCTCGAGGTGACTAGGAAACTATCGATGGTCGTGCTACCAAACTAGCCCCTACCAAACATGCCGTGTCGAGGGAAAATATTGTGGTGCCGCTAACATGGAGTACCGGGCCATAGAGGTTTGATGAGAAGGTCTCTCTCCACCCTAGCCCGACCACACTAGGAGGAACGCCTTACCACCTCTACCCTCTATATAGAACCGCATACGCACCGAATTAGTTCACCTAAGAGCAAGAACAATAATATAGTCGGCAGCTGGCTATATGCTTTTGCCATGTTATATATAGCTAACATAAATATGAGTTGATACAATAAGCTGACTATAGTGTAGGCTATATACAATAGTTAAGTATTTAATTTTTTCATGGTATGCAAGACTCATTTCATTCTAACAGTCCATCTCTAGCACTTGATGCCCACTGCTAGCTTTTTGTTTCTTGTGCTACAACTAGCTATAGATGAAGAGCCCGCATTCTTTTTCTTTCTTTTTTTCTCTCTTCTCTACCTAGACTTTCGCTGACATGGAATAACTTATATAGCCAATTGACTAGTACTAACTTCCTCCGTTCAGGTTTAAAGGACACATATTAAAATTCATGCAATCCCAAAATACTCCACCTACGTCATATAAGTATTTAATTTCAGAAAAAGCCAATAAAAGGATTAGTAGGAGGCAAATTAGCCTCAATTAAAGAAAGGCTTGGACCAAAAGATTTACTATATATGTGCCTTTTAACCGAGATAGAGAGAGTATTGTACTTCCTCTAAAGGCTGAAGCCGATGGAAGAAAGGAGGGCAATGCATTTATACTTTATAAAGGTAAACCGAAAGTGGGTTCAGGGCTGATGGCAACCCGGTGTAGGCTGAAACGTATTCTTCTTCTACTCTTTTTTTAGGGTTTCTTTCTCTTCTACTCTTTGTTCTACTTATACGGTTCTAACATACACATCGGCTTCACTTTATACGTAAGTACATGTCCAACTAAGTGCGATGACTATGGAGCAACCATTGTAATCAACCACGTACAGGGCTACATGAGTGCGTCGAAACCAACACTGTTCGGATCAACGAGTAGCGTGTGGATAACAAAATAGCTTGATTTTATAACTACCAGATGGCGTGTTTCTTAGGCCATGTAGTACAACCAAGGAAAAATATAGCTTGTTAAAAGAAATAGCGTGACCTTCTTCAAACACTATGCAAGTTATAATGTGCTAATAACGTGCTATTTTTCAAAATAGCATTTATAAAAAAAATATTAATAGATATAGCATGTATTATTACGGATTTTAGCAACTAATTTTTTCTTGAGTAACACATGCAAAACCAATTAACTAGTGCGGCAAAATGACAAAGTCCAGGTCAATATCATGGTATTCACCACAAATATCCATGAAGAAATTACATCTATGGGCTGAATGAGCTTATGAGATGGTGCTATTTTCATAGATTTTTTAGCGCTGCTATTGCGTTATAACGTTATAGCGTATCTAGCGTTACTATAAAGCGAATAGCGTCATAGCGAGCAGGTTTTGTATAGCATAATGTTTGCCTCTTAAATACGCTATAGCGACACTATAACGCCGAAATAGCACGCTATTTTTTTCCATAAGTACAACACTAGCTTTGCTAGCCGTATTTTTGTTCAGATTTCCTAACACCAGACACGCTTACTCATGCGCCGATGCTAGCAAAACGGCCAGGATCAAGGCAAAATGGACCGGGATTCCGACAATTTTCCCTTGGAATCGGATGGACTTGCTCTCTGTTTTCTACTTCATCCGTCTTAAAATAGGTATCATAAATTTATTTAAATTTAGATATGTCTATATATTTAGTATTTAGATATATTCAAATGAAACAAACTTTTGACATCCATTTTGCGACAGAGGAAGTAGTAAATCGCAAAAAGAAAAACAGTGCAATTATGCGGGAAGTTTGAAATTTCACCACTTTTGCTAAAATTTACAAAAATCCACCAAAATACGTTGTTTGCTTGTAATATGCACCGATGATCCGTGTCAATGGTATTTTTTATAGGGGGGAGGGGGCACGGTCAGGGCTGACATGGCGCGACGATTACAATCGGGAAGGAGAAACAATAGACATATATAACATTTGGGGCTTTTTGTAAAAACATACAAACCCACTTGTCGGCTCCTCTCTCTCTCTCCCAACCCCTCCTTTCTCTCCTCTGTCTCTCACTCAAATCCACGGTAGTGTCGGGCGCCATAGACCTTCCCGTCCGTCCAAACCATGTCATGTAGCTTTGCCTCATGCTGCCCCGGAGTTGTTGTTATGATCCTTCTTGCAAACTTCTGGTTGTCCTCCCCAAGGCTGGCGCGAAGGGTGCTCTAACCATGGGGCGAGCACAGGGGAGCTCCGACGATGAGGTTTCACATCGGCAGCATGGGTCATCAACAAGAACAGTGCTTCGACGATATTCATAGAAGGAGGGTCAAGGCGGAAGCTCTTCAGGTTTGTGGTGAGGCTTTGAGCCGACTCATGTCACTGAAATCGATGAAGAATAGTGGTACGCGACTCGGTCTTGTCGAGTTTAGCGTTTTGGTGCGTGGCAGAGCCTATGTGATAGTCCAGGAGGGAATCCTTCAAGATGTTGCTTACCAATTGGTCGGAGTGCACGGACGAGGGCTCATATGGCATCGATTGCTTGCTAAAGTCATCACGGAGACGTGTCATCCGTAGTCACGCCACATGCCTAGGGACGCGTTCTACGGGTTTTGAGGGCGACAATAGGAGCGAGGCCAATGCCGGGGGACCGGCCGAAGCTAGGCGGCGGGGCACGCCAGCGAGGCATCCGACAACAGGGCCGGTAGCCTTGTATGGATCGTGGTGAGGGAGTCGGGGCCGTGCGAAGGTACAAGGAGCTTTATTTCCTTGTGGGTAGGCTCCACATGATAATTTACCGAAAAGGTCCAAATTTTGTACCTCTTCTAATATTTGACTCATCTGGCCTTTTTTCTCTGTGCCACGTCAGCTGTGTCTCAGTCCTGCAATTAGAAATGTCATTAACATGACTAAAACATCCCAACACCGTACATCGAAAACAACCAATGCAATGTTTTGTGGATTTTTGTAATTGTTTTTAGAAAATGGTGGATTTGCAAACTTCCTGCACAATTGTGATGTTTTTTTGTAATTTACTCATGTTTCCCCGGTTAGAACTTGTTGGAAATATGAGCAATTTACCAAGTGATTTATGCGAAATAAATAGCACGTAAAACATGACTAAAACGATTGAAAATAAACTAGCCAAGTAATCTGACAGAAATTGGTGAGATTGACAACCTCACTGTTAGTTGAGGCAAAGTCTTGATTTTGTGTTGTGTAGGTCTCCATGTTGCTAGCAACACCTTTGTGACGTTTCCTTCCTCCTACTGGTTCGATAACCTCGGTTTTTTACTGAGGGAAGACTTGTTGTTGTGCTGCTTCACACCTTGCTCTTGGGGTTCCCAACAGGCTCCACGTCAATCGTGCCAGCCATCACAAACTTTTCTGGCGCCGTTGCCGGGGAACGAAGAAGAAGAAACTCCCACGTCAGCGAGGCGTCATCAACAAGTTTTCTGGCGTCGTTGCCGGGGAGGCTAAGGACGTTTTCACAAGGGGAGTCCTTCACTTCCTTTCTATCTACTTTGTTTTTAGTTTGCTTAGTTTCTTTTGCTTGGTTTTGTTTGCCTCTTTTCAAAACAAAAAAAAACAAAAAAATTAGTCTAGCTTGGTTTGCTTGCTATATTCAAAAACACAAAAAATAGTCATTGCTCTAGTTGTTGGTCTGTTATTGCCTTGCTTTGTCATGCTTTCTATCAATGGATGGTTTCTTTGAAACTAGTTCTTACTGATAAGGTGGGTTCATGGAAGAAGAAAAGTATTATTATAAGGAACACCGTTTGTCACAAAAAGGGAAACAATTATGGGAACAAATTGATAAATTGAATACTATTGCTAGACAGCTGTGCTCTACTTATAATGTTACTTATTGCTTTGATAAATCGTGTTGCTGTAGGAGGTATAAACACCTACCTTTTCAATGTGGGTATAATGATAATGTTACCATATCTTCTTATGTTAAAGGAAATTATGACTTTTATGATGTGGAACAAATTGAAGAATTTATTGCTTTCAAGGGTGCATTTGAACTTGCTAGTTTGCTTGAAAATACTGATGATGCACCTTATGAGTATGAGGTTTATGAGATACTTAAATTTTGCTTTGATAATTACAAGGAAGAAAATGGCTATATTCTTGAATATTTTAATAGGTGCTTTTCACAAATGGAAGAGACTAATGCCTTGCAGGAGCCTATGGAAGAAGAAATTGCTGAAACTGAAAGCTCGTTAGATGAAAAAGAGGAGGTGAGTGATGGTCAAAAGGAGGAAGAATGGATCTACCCATGTCTACCTTCTAATGAGAGTAACTCTTTACCTCTTACATTATTTGATTGTCCCCCATGCTTACCAAAGAAGGATGAATGTTATGTTCCTGTGGATTCTTTTGAAATATCTGCTATGGGTAAAACTTGTGATAATAGTTATGCTCCTGTTATCTTTGATAATCCTATATTTGTGCCTAACTTCGAAATACATGGTACTAAGGAGTTTTGTTTAGAAAATGTTTATGATAAAGCTCTAGATGATGGTCCTATGTTGAATGATCAGTTACCTTATTTAAAATTGCTAGAAGTGGGTTTGAAGGTTTTAATCCCACTATTTTTTAGCTTGAAAAAATTATGTGTTTGTAGATGATGACCCACAAGCATAGGGGATTGCAACAGTCTTCGCGGGTAGTATTACCCAATTTATTGATTCGACACAAGGGGAGCCAAAGAATACTTGCAAGCCTTAACAACTGAGTTGCCAGTTCAGCTGCACCTGGAAATAGTTCTTGCTCACAGAAGTTTATCAGTAGCAACATTTTGTAGTAGCAATAGCAAAGCAACAACAACAGTGAAACAATAACAATAGTAACAATAACGGTAAACAGTGGGATTCGAGTGCGGTAGGCATAGGGATGGATGGACGGGCGTTGCATGAACGAGTCTAAACATGTAACTTCAAGATCTAGGGCATTGAAGAAAAATAATAACAAGCATCCAAGTACTAAACAATCCTAGGCATGTTCTCCAAATATAGTCATACGTGCTCGCAATGAGAACTTGCACAACATCTTCTGTCCAGCCAGCCCGTGGCAGCGGGGCCTCTAGGGAACTACTAGAAATTAAGGTGCTCCTTTTAATAAAGCACATGAGCAAAGCATTAACACTCCATGAACACATGTGATCCTCACACCACAGTCATCCCCTCCGGTTGTCCCAATTATTGTCACTTTGGAGCCTTTGGATCCGGACAATGATATGTGTACACAACTTGCAGATAAGATCACAAACAATACTATCATAATGATTCAATAATAAGTTCAGATTTGAGATCATGGCACTCGGGACCTAGTGACAAGCATTAAGCACAACAAGTTGCAACAAAGTCAAATAGCACTAATAGAGATACTAGACACTATGCCCTAACAGATCTTATTCGATTACATGATAGAACTCATCCAATCCCTACCATCCCCAAGCCTACAACGGGGGATTAATCACTCATGGATGAGGTAAACATCGGTGGTTGATGGAGCTGCGTTGGTGATGATCCTCTCCAAATTACCCGTCCTGACAGGGTGCCAGAACGGAGTTTCTGGATCCGAATCTTGGTTTATGGTGGCGGCAGCGTAGCGGAACTCTTTCTGGAAAACTATCAAACCCCCCTCGGTTTTTAGGTCAAAAGGCAACTTATAGGCGCAGAGGGAGGCCGAGGGGGTGCCTGGGGTGCCTGCACCCTCCAAGCGCGGCCAGTGGTGGGCCCGCGCCTGGCATGGGTGTGGGGCCCCTAGACCCCTTCTCCGTCTCGTCTTCTGGCTCCGTGGATCTTCTGGAGAAATATAATTTTTGGCATATTTTCCAGGATTTTTCCTGATAGTTGATTTTCTGTACAAAAACTAGACACCAAGGTAATTCTGCTAAAAACAGCATCAGTTCGTGTTAGTTGTATCCAAATCACGTAAGTTTAGAGGAGAAACGATAGCAAAGTGTTCGAGAAAGTAGATACGTTTTGGACGTATCAACTCCCCCCAAGCTTAGCTTATTGCTTGTCCTCAAGCAATTCAGTTGAAAACTGAGTGCGATAAAAGAACTTTCACAAACACATTGCTTCATATGATGTAAATGTTCTCAGCACATGAGTAGACGCTTGGACAATTTATAGTAAGAAGCATGTAACTAAGTATACTAAATAGTCATTTCAAGCTATGAAGAGAAACCAACTCAAGAATAATAAGTAGCATGAAACATAAACATAAGGAACATTGCAATGCTCATAGTAAGGTATGATAGAGTGGTATCTCGCTTGCCTTTGTTTGAAGAGCACAATATAAATGCCAAGGCACCTCTGAAGTTCACATGAAGACTAGAGATAAAGATATCAGAGATACAAGCATCAAAGTCATGACATAATTAACCAAGTTTTGGAATAAACACAAAAATGAAAACTATGCTCTCAAGAAGGTGCTCATATAATAGGCGGTGACTCAACAAGGTGGTGAAAACGGTTTTGTAAAGTTTGAAAGGCTTCCAAATGCTGAAAGGAAGGTACTCATTAGCTTTGAGCTCTCATTTCCCCTATCATAAGAATCTTTATGTTGTTAAGGTGAAAGTGAGGTCCACTTTGAATCATATGCTTAACAGACCATAAACTAGAAATCCCAAGTCCCTTGGGTGCGAGGGCCGCTCCGCATGCTACTCAACTTTTGGGTCTAGGCAAGTTCTTGTCATTGTAAGTATTTGCATATCATTGAGAACCGCCAACGGGGTACCCCTTGCACATGGTACAGGAGTTTTCTCATAACCAAAATGACAAGGCAAGCAGACAATGAGCATCTCAGCAATCTTTTTATTTACTATATTCATAGTTTTTTATTGAGGATGCTTCATAGATAGCTCACTATGGTGATTATACAAGTTGCTACCATGATTAGGCATGGCTTAGGCTAGCGGCCCAGACGTTTCTCTAACACAGAATACAAACTCCATGGACTCACAAGTCCCTTTCATTTCACATCGTCGACATTCGCAAACAAAAGAGTAAGGAATCAACTGGATGAGATATCCAAAAAGTGTTGAAAGCGTTCCCCATGACAGCACGGTTCTGCTGACTCCCAGCATATAATTTGCAAGCATATAACTGTCATGGACTAGTCACAATGGTTCAGAATTATGGAATGCAAGGAATAAAGTGTGCCATCAAGTTCGTGAGATCTTTACTAACTAACTTTCTCAAAATAGACAAACATTTTATTTTGGAAGAAAACATGGTATATAGAATATGCGCTGAAGTAGAAAATGATGCTAATAGGTAGGTATGGTGGACACAACTAGCAATATTGGTTTTGGGGAGTTGGAAGCACATGTAGAGCTCATACTCAGTGCAAGTGAAGGCTAGCAGTAGAGAGGGAGCGACAAACAAGAGAGCAATAACTATCATAATCATGCTTGCAACAAAACAGGTCTAATTATGGCATGAAGGTGATACTAGAACTCTAAGGCAAAATAAATCATCGAGGCTTACTGACTATTGATTAGTCATGTGCATGCGTGAGCATGTGCCAAGTCGATTCACATGAATAGTCAGAGGAGGATACCATAATATCATACAAAGTATGAATAAAGCAATGCAAGCAATCATTCATATGACATGCTACAAACTATTAGCAAGCTGGAGCTAATAACAAGCAAGCAAGAACTAGTAAGCATCCATAATGACATACACCTTACACAAACAGGCTAAGCATGCTCACAATGATGAGTATATGTACAAAAATGAAACAAATCGAGTTTGTTACCAGCCTCTTACCACTCCTCGAGTTGTCTTAATATTCATTATTGCTCTTCACTTGTGTGACTTGAATGATAACATGAAACCAAAATCCACTGAGAACAGCTGAACCCTGCAAAGAACTCACAAAACCAAAGAAGAACAACAAATATTTTTGGTGTTTTCGATTTTTTTAGAAACAAGCAAACAAATAAAAACAAACCAAACAAGAAGCAAACAAAGCAAAGCAAAAATATTTTTGAATTTTTCTTTTAAGGCAAACCAAAGCAAAGAAGCAAAGAAAACAAACCAAGAGAAACAATGAAAATATTTTTGGTATTTTTGTGTTTTTGAGAAAGAAGCAACAAGAACCAAAAAGAAAGCGAAACAATGGATATACAAAGGACCGACCGAACATGATATATAGATGAGTGCGATGTCGGTATACCTACCTCCAAGCATAGGCTTTTGGCCTAAGTGGGGCTCAATCCCATGGTGTCCAAGAGGATGCACCTCCGTAGTATGTCGAGGAAGCTCCCTCGTCCTGGTATGAGCTCGAGGCCTCCCCCGTGTAATACACAGAGGGGTCGTATGACGGTGCTTCCTCCTGATAGTGCCCATGGAAGTTAAGAGAGCGCAGCTTGTCATCCATATCCACCTTCGAGCGTGACAAAGGTCTCTGAGAAATACTAAGCAAAGTGGTTTGGGGGATGGATCTCTCTCTCTTCCCCGTCAGTAAACAACATTCTATAAACCAAGTTCTCAAGGTTAGAGCATGTGGTGACAAAGTGGTGCGCCTTCATGGCAGCAAGATCAAGCCTCTAAGGAGCCAAAACTGTATCATGTGGATCAACAACAATGTTCAAGGCATCAGCAATACGAGTAGCAATAATTCCCCCATAAATGGGTCCCTTAGCATCTAAACAACGAGCAATGAGAGAACCAAGATTATACTTATCCTCATTGTTTAGCGCAGTAGCTAAGAAGGCCAATTGATAGTTGGAAATATTACTAGTGTTCTCCCTACCAAGAACACTGGTGGCAAGATAGTAGGCAAAGTACCTGATGGTTGGAAGTTGAATGTTCTTTATCTTCCCTCGCTGACCTCTATGGTCATCATCATTAGTTATTCCTCGGTAAAGCTCCAACAAATCAGCGGGTAGAGATGGAATCTTCTTTGATGACCCAGCTGTACCAAGTCCCAGGGCCTTGCAAAATTGCTTCAAAGTCATAGAATGAGCCCTGCCATAAATTTTGAAAGACACATCTGACTTGAACAAGCCGTTAGTAAAAGAAAGCTCTCCACAAATGTTTTAGTAAGCAAAGCATATTGTGCGCTCTCATCCTACATGTAACTTGTTAGTCCAACCCTTTGAACCAAAGTCATAAAATCATTAAGAATCCCAGCATCTTGCAAGAAGGTTTGGCAAGGAAAGGTGGAGGGGTCCGCATCCCCTTCATCTCCCTCGTCACCAAATCGCAGAGTGATGAGATCCTCATTGTTTGAGGGTCTAGTACTGGTGGATGACCTTGGAAGCCTTGCCCTTCTAGGTGCATCACTCTCAAATATCTCACCAAATGTGTGGTAGTCCATGACTTCCCTTTTATGAAATTTTAAACAACCAACAAACCAAGTGATTTCTAAGTTAATAAATGATGAGAAACTACTATAGGAACTTGCTAGAGGACTACACATGCATAAAAATAAAGTTTCTAAGCATAGAACAAGCATTCAAACTCAAACAACCTGACACCTATAGCAGCAAAATACTCAAGATACAATCTACCAATCACAAATCTAATTGGACAAGTGGAGGAGGCACATACCAAGGAGCAATCCCTCCAAAAACTATAGGGAATATCACCTCCAATAAAAATGTCAAGTTCCTCTAAGCATTGATCAGGAGGCTTACTATGGGGAATATCACCTTCATCAAAGTGTTGGAGAGAGTGTACCTCAATAGTAGATGAGTGGGGAATTCGCTTACATAATTCTTCTATAGGAGGTAGATTCTTCACATCTTTAGCTCTAATACAATTCTCCTTTAGACATTTCTTAGCTTCCTTCATCACTTCATCATTTAATGCAATAACTCCTCCCTTCTTTGGTGTTGGTGTTGGAATTGGTTCAGGAACATCTGGCTCAGGAGTAATAGGCTCAGGTCTATTTAGCTTAGTTGAAGTCCAATCATCATAATTCTTGCTTATCTTAGCCATTAATTCTTCAGCATCTGTAGGAGTTCTTTTCCTGAAAACACAATCAGCAAAACTATCTAGGTAGGTCCTAGAATCATCAGTTAGTCCATTATAATAAATATCAAGCAACTCATTCTTAGGTAATGGACATCCAGGATATGCATGAATCAAGGCACAGAACCTTGTCCATGACTCAGGCAATTTATCTTCTTCTCCATGTTTAAAATCAAAAATTCTCTGCAAAGCAGCATGTCTAGCACTAGGAGGAAAATATTTCTGGAAGAAAGAAGCAATCAAATAATCAGGACTATCAATGGAACCATGAGGTAATCTATTAAACCAATCCCTAGCTTCTCCTTTTAGTGAAAAAGGGAAGATCTTAGTAACAAATTACTTGCGCATCTTAAAATCATCAGAGAATAAAGCACCCATAATAGAAAGCTCATTCATATGAGCCACAACACTCTCATTTTCAGTCCCACAAAAAGGTTATTTCTCAACAATATCTAAATAGGACAGATCAAGAGAGAAATCATAATCTTTATCTTTAATATCTATGGGAGAAGTGGCAAACTTAGGATCAGAGGACAAGTTAGGAATAATGTTGCTTCTAGCAAGGAGACTCTTAATAGCACTAGTACCATGTGTGTTTCGGCACTCTTCAACAAACTCATCAGTGAACTCAATATAACCATCATTAATATCATAACTCTCACTAGCCTCAGGTGAGCTAACAGGTGTAACAGTGTCTTCACTAGGAGTTTCGATATTTCCTAGACTAGCCATAGTAGCATCTAGAAAAGGACCTAATGAACCACTCGCATCAATCATAGTAGAAGTAACATCATGAGTATTAAAAGCAGTTTCAGATTCAGCAGTAGTAGCAGTGTGTGTAGCATGTGTATGTGGTGGTGATGTAACAAGCTTACTCATAACAGACGGTGAATCAAGAGCAGCAACGGTGTTTAGGACTATACCTCTTCTTGTAGTGGATGGTAAAATAGGGAACTTTCCATCACGAGACTTCCCCATGATGAAAGGAGTAGCAGTGAACAATAATAGATCCAAGTGAACTTACAAATAAAGCTATGCTCCCCGGCAACGACGCCAGAAAATAGTCTTGATGACCCACAAGTATAGGGGATCGCAATAGTCTTCGTGGGTAGTATTACCCAATTTATTGATTCGACACAAGGGGAGCCAAAGAAAACTTGCAAGCCTTAACAACTGAGTTATCAGTTCATCTGCACCTGGAAATAGTTCTTGCTCACAGAAGTTTATCAGTAGCAACAGTTTGTAGTAGCAACAGCAACAGTGAAACAGTAGCAATAGTAATAGTAACGGTAAACAGTGGGATTTGAGTGCGATAGCCATAGGGATGGATGGACGGGCTTTGCATGGACGAGTCTAAACATGTAACTTCAAGATCTAAGGCATTGCAGATAAATAATAACAAGCATCCAAGAACTAAACAATCCTAGGCATGTGCTCCAAATATAGTCATACGTGCTCGCATTGAGAACTTGCACAACATCTTCTGTCCATCCAGCCCGTGGCGGCAGGGCCTCTAGGGAACTACTGACAATTAAGGTGCTCCTTTTAATAAAGCACCCGAGCAGAGCATTAACACTCCGTGAACACATGTGATCCTCACACCACAACCATCCCCTCTGGTTGTCCCAATTATTGTCACTTTGGGGCCTTTGGATCTGGACAATGATATGTGTACACAACTTGCAGATAAGATCACAAACAATACTATCATAATGATTCAATAATAAGTTCAGATCTGAGATCATGACACTCGGGCCCTAGTGACAAGCATTAAGCACAACAAGTTGCAACAAAGTCAAATAGCACTAATAGAGATACTAGGCACTATGCCCTAATAGATCTTATTCGATTACATGATAGAACTCATCCAATCCCTACCATCCCCAAGCCTACAGCGGGGGATTACTGCGGTGACGCAGCATACCACTGCATGATGTAGTACACTATAGTCGTTGACTTAACACCAATGAAATACCATTCACTAGTATTACGTCCCTCAGAGTGATACAACAGAAACACAGCAGGTCCAAGACATGACTATATATTACATATGACACATTATAAAAGATCCAGAGAGCTTCCTCGAGACAGTGAGGAAGGTATCATACAGAATAGAACCAAAGATAACAACTTAACGGCTATGCAAGAACACTGCTACTATTTATCTATGGCTTGGTGTTGCTACTAAAGTAACGCCCTCCAGAAGTAGGTTCTACTATTTAGGGATTTATTTATATAGAATGGTCCATCTTTACTTCAGAAACTTCTGATGTAGCCGTTGACTCCTTTTGATCTCCACTGGATACCTTTAATTCTTCAGAAGAGATTCTCTTCTAGGTTCATCGTTTGTTGCTCCAAATTCTAGCAAGGGTTAAGAAGATACGTTGAGTACAAGCGTACTCAGCAAGTTCACTAAAAAGGAGTATTTGATGCACTATCTACAGTAACAGAACAAAGGTCATAGGCTATGCAGGTTATCGTAAACATTTCTTCAAAGGTTGCTTTTATTCTGAAAAGCTATGTCCGTCATCCTTCACGGGTTTACCAGAACTTTCATGGAGTTCCTTTCCCGCAGTGTTTGCAGCTCCTTCCTAGAACAAGGAGTAAAAAGTTACAGTTCTTACACTCTGCAAAGGTGCATCACTTTACCCATGAGAGACCTTAGCCTTGTTGCACAACCAAGTCATGACCTTGTCCATACTTCCTTGGTATGGGGCTCAGTCTAAGATCCAAGCCAATCACTTTCCTTCTCCGCGACCCTGGAATAGTGTCCGATGCATGCGAGAGGGAGCCGATCCAGCTGACTTCCCCAGAGCCATATAGATCTCATGGTTAACGCGTAATATACGGCGCAAGAATCACTGGCGACATTGGTTGTTAAGTCCTAGATAATATGTTCCTTTACCACCGAAACTTTTATAGTAGGTTATTACCTCAGGGTAAATAACCCATAATCATATTATGATGAAAATATTTTTTTCTGACCTTTTTGAAATGCAGGTGATGACAACACTTGATTTGCAAAATACTTTATAGAAAATAATAAAAGGACATGAGCAAGTGTGAACTTGCCTTTGTGATCACAAGATTATGTAATCACGGTCTTCGAGATGATATAAGATCCAATATCTGAAAACAACATCATTGGTCCGGTAAGGACTAATGTTTAAAGAAGCAATATGTAGTTATGCATAAGTAATGCTATGCATTTTCTAAAACTCCTAGAGTTAATACCCAATACTTTGAGTGATTTGAATTTAGGTGATTTTTTTAAGAGTTGATTTATTTTCAAATTTTACTTTCTAAGTAATGACCTTTTTAAGGAACTTAAGTGTTAAAAACCCAAAATATACAAGTAAAGTATAAAATAATGTGACCATAGTTCATTGTTATTTGGTGACTATGATAAAAGTCTTTGGGTTGAGTTGTTTAAGAGTTGCAGAACTTATTATGAGATTGTTGTTTGAAGTGGCCAAAAAGAATAACATTTGAAGAGAATATTTCATTTCTAAGGTTTAAACAATCTTTATTGTTAATAGGATGTGATTAATGTCTTTAGTGTGTGATTGATTAGTTTGGACTTGAGATGCTTTATGTCTTAATCTAACTAGATCAAAGTTAACTATAAAAACATAAGTAGTTTATTAGACATGGTGATTATAAATTTTGAGACTAAAGTTAACTTTAAAAAGGTAAAGAAACTTAGGGTGTATTATGTTTTATTATTCAAAAAAATTAGATTTATGATAAGTGTGATTAGGGTATGAGATAATTTATTTGGTATTTAAGTGAATGATTGGTTTAAATTTGATTAAAGGTTTCAAAAGGGTATTATAGAGTTAATAGTTTACGTTTAAGTTTTATTATGAATCATAATTATGGGTTTGGACTTAGTAATTAATTTTAAAGAATTTAGTGTCTTATAAGGAAATGTGGTTATTTCTTACTTAGGAAATAATTTTTAATGAATTAACAAAACAGTTATCTCATTATGATAAAATAGGTAATAGATAAGGATTTCTTATTTTTTATAATCTTTAAAACTTTTCTAATGGTAGATTTAATATTTTTCTAGTTTAGTATATTTATTTAAGATCTTAAAAGTGATCTTTATTTTATTTTTAAATATTAGTCTTATGTTTATTAAAATTCTTTAAAGTTTTAAATGTCTTTGAATACTTAGTTCAAATTTTATTTATAAAAGAATTAAGTTAGTATTTTTATAAAATAGTAAATTTATTTTTATACACAAATATGATTTTTATTCATTTTTAGGATTTTTCCTTATTTTATGAAATTTCACTTAGGATTTAATGGTGCTAATATTTATTTGCTTTATATAAATCTTAAACAAATAAAGTTATATTTTTATTAGGTAGATCTTATGCTTGTGATGTTTTAAAATATATATACTTTTTTCTTTAAGATTTACTATATTTTAGTAGAGCTAAAATAAGCTTAGGTTATTTTGGTAATTATATATATATATTTTTTCTTGAATTATTCTTTTTATTCTCTTATTGGGCCTGACCCACGAGTCACTCTGGCCCATAGGCCGATTTCGTCCAATTCGGCCCAGTAGATCCTTATCTTCTCCTTCGTTCTCACATCGCACCCACGCGTTCCCCTCACAGGCCGGGCGGCGTCAGATCGCTGTCCCAATCCCTGATGACTCACGCCGTGGCCATGCCGCGGTGCAAGACTACCGAGTCGACGCCGTCGCATGGTCCTGTCCAAGCCGATTCCCCTCTGGGGTCTTCTTCCGGCCGCGCTGACCCTCGCCCGAGGCTAGGGTTAGGGTTTAGTCGCCTTGGTGCTTTGTCGACGCCGTGCTGGGTTGCTCACGATCCTCACCCTTCTCCATAGGCTGCTCCTGATGAGCTGCAGGTGTGGGTTGCAGCACTCCTCCGGGGGTGCTTCCCGTGCTGCAGCCTCTTCATCGCCGCCGACCACTCCTCTACTTCCTATTCTAACTTCTTGCGAGGACCTACGATGAGTTTTCTCTCAATTTCCCCTCTGCTCTTTATCCCCTCCCTGCTCTCTGTGTGATTGCAGAGATAGGCCCCTAATTAGGGTTCATCCCTTTAGCTATGGATACCGGTGGTGGTTTAAGTTGTTTGTTGTGTAATTTTCATGTGGATAAACTATGGCAAATCTGATGCCATGTTGATTTTGGTATTCCTGGAAATTGTTTCTGTTGGGTTGGATATTGCATGAATCTAAATCTTTAGTTATCTAGATACATATGTAGCTAGGTACTATGATGATGATCCAGAATATGTACTGGATAGCTTGCCATTGGAATGAGCTGATTCCTAGGTGAATTAATGTGGCATCCCGCAAAACCACTACTAGAAAATCGCGTTGAATTTGTGCATTGCATCGTCATCATCATGCATAGTTTGCATAAAACTATTTTGCAAACCCCGATTTGTTTTCCAAACGCCCCATCTTTTTCAAACACCGAAAACCGGGTCCCCGGAATATTTTGTTTTGCCCGAAATCGGTTTGCAAAAGCCTTATTTGTAATAATAAAAATTATAATTATTTTTAGCGGGGCAGTCGAACGGGCCGATTGACCCGAACGACCGCCCCAAGAACTAAAATCGGTCCACCTAACCGCCCTTCCCAAAACCTAAACCTACCCAGAATTCTACCCACCCAATCCCTCCACATCACTCTGGCCTATCACATCTTGCCACCTCAGCTGACCCACTCCCACCCTCCAATCCTATCCTGTCACATCACCACCTAACCCCTCACCCCTCCCTCTCTCTCTCCCCTCTCTCTCACAGGCACTCACCCCTCAGCCAGCACACACTAGCACTCATGCGCGCCTGTGCAGCCACACCTCACACCCCCATGGCCCACCGGCTCCCTCTTCCTCCACCAACCACCCGCCCGCGTGCTCTCCTCCTCTCCACGCGCCGCTCAGGCGCCCGCCCCAGGCTCCCCTGCAAGCCCAGCGACCCCGTCCTCCCAGGACCTCCGCCGCCCGGCGCGCCCTTCTCCCCCTCCTCCTCCGGCCGCCGCCATCATCGTCACCGCCACTGCGCCCGGCAGCGAGCAGCCCGCCTCCGTGCGCCCGCGACCAGCGGCGCTCTCACGCCGCCGCTTACCTCACCGCCGCTTGCGCCCCGCCTGCTGCGCCTCCGCCCCTTTCTCAGCTCGCCGCCGCCCTCGTGCGGGCCCCGCGGCGCCCGCGGCCGCCGTCTCCGCGGCGTCCCCTCCGCCAGCCTCGCCCGGCAGATCCCGCCCGGCGACCTTCCCCGTGTCCCGTCGACCCGCCCGTTGCCGTCTTCTCGGCCGCGTCGCCCTGCGCCCGCGATCCGCGCCAGCCGCCTGCTGCCACGGGCGTCACGCCGCCGCGGCTCGCGCCTCTGCCTCGCCGCCTTGCTGCTCGCCGCCTCGCGGCCGCCGCTTCGTCGACCCCAGCCCGTTCGCCGTCGGACACGCCGACGCCAGGGATCGGGCCGCCAAGACCTGCCTCCTGCTGCGGGCACGTCTACAAGCCTCTCTGGCCGGCGGCGCGTTGTCGTCAAGTACCGTGTGTGTTGTTTTTGGACATGCGTGTATGTCTATGTGCTTGCGCGTGTTCTCCAGCGTATACGGGTGCGTATGCATATGCAAGACCGACCCGGAGACCGACAACACCCCCGTCAAGATCTTCTTTCCGGACGCCGAGACCCCGAAGACCGAACCAACCCGATGGCTCGGCATGATCTCCCCTAGGGAACGCCAAGTTCGACTCGGAACGACAAGCTCGCCAACCCGGATACACCAAGTGCTTCTTCCCGGACCCGAGGATCAAGCCTCGGCACCCTGAACCGGAGCCGCGCCAAGATCTCCGATCCCACGATCCAAGCCAACCCCGAAAACCTGAAAAGGCCGACGACCGCCTCCACGGTAACGACAAGACCGACTCGATGACACGGAGCCGACAAGGTCTTCGTGGCGACAAGAACGGCATCGGTCCGGAAGAATCCGATGCGCCCCGACGCCGAACCAAGTCCAGCTTCCCGGGACGCCAAGAACTACCCCGGAGCCCGAGAACGTTCCGTCGAACCCTGGACCCTGTCGAACCCCGAGCCCCGGAACCCAAGATCGTCGAGCCCCCTCTGATGTGTGACCCCTTTCCGAAACCCTATTTTATAACTTAATACAACTTGTTGCATATTGAATTGCCATCCTTGCATGCATCCTATCATATGGTTTGGGGGCCTTATGCCGATTCATCTAATAATTAAATATGGGGCCCATATGCGGGCAAACCTAGCCTTATATTGGCCTCATTTAAACATGTGTAACGAACCGGATCCATCTGTTGCATTGCTAAACAACATATAATTGCGGGGGTTCTAAACAACTTGAACCACTTGATTAATTGTCGGGACCCCGGTTCCGCTTAATATGGTCTAAATGCATCGCACCTTGCCATGCCATGCATCATACATGCATCATGCCGATCTTCTGCCGTTGTATTAAATAGTGCATCCGGTGTTCTTCTAGTGTTATGCTTCTTCGCGGATAAGGCCGTTGAGTTGATGTGAGCTTACCGATCTTGGTTGAACCTTCGACAATGTTTTCGGCGAGCATCTCCCTTTCTACCTATCTTACTTTTATAGTCTTTATTCCTCCTGTTGATCTATTGCTATCTCGTGGCGATGCTTTAGTTTCCGTACCTGTGATATACCGTGCAGCCCTATATTGCCTTGGACACATCCTATTACCTGTTGTTTGGTAGATAGTTGGACTTGCGCGTCGTAGTTGCTTGCTCAAGTGCTGATGTGTGTCGTCATATGCCACAGTTGCTGAGGTATTGCCGCGTGTTGAGGTTGGAGATGATTCTAGTTTTACTTATCATTCACTTTAATTTCTGTTTAACAACTAAAATTGAATAAGCAGAGGCATCGGTGGGTGATAGAAAATATTTGGTTTCCGAACGCCCACTTGTGTCCCGTAAGACCCCGAGTACTTGATACCTGTTCCTTGATTTATCGCTATCCACATCCGGAGGTATATGGGACCCCCGAGCGAGCTTGATTCATTCTTATTTCTTGGGGCCACAAACTAGTTCGAGGTTTTATTTACGATCCTGTACTTATGCCATGCTACTTTCAGATTTAATTTGTGCGAGTGCACACCGCATCGCTTAGGATCGGGACACGATTCCGCGGTGTCGACAAGCCCAGCCACACTTTCGGTTCCCGATCGTTCACAGTATTACCCAAACCTTGAGGCCGTCTCGAGCTTGCTTACTCCGTTGCAGATTCTACTTAAGGTGGCCCTGAAATATTTCAATCGTGATTGTTCACCGTGAAAGCATCGTGGGTTTTGATTTGGTTTTTCCGAGGTTGATCGAGCGTGTGATGCTATTGGTGCACCCCGCCGTAAAACTTTCTCAAAGCCGTGTCCATGGATATGGACGACTTGGAGCAGATTCTCGATCATAGACAAGCATAACTAAAGTTTACTGCTATAAATTTGACTTATAATGACTAGTAATCAGCTTCACTATAATGGAATGGCTAATTAATACTGCCCACAATTGCTTGTTGGTTGTCGCCTGCGACAATTGTACCTGACTAGTAAATCTTGCAACTACAACGGAATGGCTGAATAAAAGTACCAACAACTGCTGGGTTTATGGGTTATCTCAAGTTAAATGTATCTGACTAGTAAGTGCTGTCACTACAACGGAATGATTAACTAAAAGTGCCCACTGCTTATTTTATCAGGACGATTACCTAAACCTGACTAGTAATTGCTGCAACGATAACCGAATAAATAAAACTGCCAACGGTGTGAGTTCCTCGGTTGACTTCCTCGTTTGGTCTCGAGGGGGAAACACCAGGATGGGTTTGTTTGGTGTTAGCGTCAGGCTGGATCCGAATAGGTCTCTCTTACCCCTCTCTGATTGCCGCCAGTTGTATCGAGTCTCTATAGGTTGTTTAGTGCATCTTTCACGCCGCCTCGATCCACCATACCTATGTAGGCGAGGACCGCCAATTCTAGCCTCGCTGCATTGGCCTCGATCGACGCTCCTTCTTTTTCCTTTGCCCTTTGTCGGCACCCCTTTGTTTAAGGTGTTTTGAGATCGACGCCGTTAGCGGGGTTACCCTTCCGCTTGGCTCGGGCAGGTTATGGACGCCATTGGTTATTCTTCGTGGCTCTTAGCCCCATTTGCATCTTGTCCGTAGTCGGACGCTCTACCGTTTTCAAGGTGATTTGGATCTTTGTATAATATATACGTATTCTTGACTCTTTGAGTCATTGTTATATATATCATTGCTCATGGGTCCCATCGAGGACTGTTGTGTAATGTTATTACTTCGTTTTCCACCCGCACGAAAGTGCCTGGTGGGCACCTTTGAATCGTTTCTATGCGGGTTCGGCGAATTTTGCTCAAACTTGCATAGGTCCGATTCTGAGGGTGTCACAATTAACTAGGAAAATGATTTAGGGGTTTTCATTTGACTACTGATAGATGTAATAGAAGGATGTTTCCTTATTGTTCATGTTGCCAACTAATTAGAATGGCTTCTACTATTATTATCCTGTTACTGTGATACCTTCTTGGAGTGTACACAACAACATGATAATATTTAGCATGATCTGCTGTCATTAAAGCTTGGCTGCTGAATGGAAACATCATGTTGGAATCCTCTTGTGTGGACTGAGATACAACATGTGATAGATGACTTCGGTAAATGATTCCTAAGGATATTAGGAAAATGATTTGAATGACTGTTGATAGTTGCTTTATTGTGTTTGTAAGCTGATAAAGGATAGAACTGCTACAGAGGTGCTACCATTCTTTGGAATGTGCCCTGCAGTAGCTCGTCAGTAGATCTGCTATTATCTAGTTTTAAACTACAAAGCACCATCTTGGTCTATGATGCATAGCCTGAGACTTTGCTATAGATCTTGGCAAGATAGCACTTGATTCTTGTATCTCTTCAATGATGAATATACACCCCACTTGGGTGTATTACTAAGAATTAATTTAAATAGGCAACTGCTATAATATAGATAAAATTATTAAGAGTATGTTTGCTAATTTCTCACCATCTTGGTGATGCTTATTTTAGAAAATGTGTCCAGTTAATAGCTTGTATGGATATGAGTGAGTGACCATCCATTCTATCACTTATGACAGTAAGATTATGGCTGATTCCTAACTCTTTTGGGGAAATGATTTGCTTATCTAATTTGTTGAAAATTGTACTCATGGTTTTATCATAGAGGAATAATTCTGATGCTGGTTGCTACTGAGGTGCTAACCATAACTGGGATGTGCCCAGTAGCACCCATCCAGGGATTTACTTTCCTCTAGATGCAAACTGGTAGATACCAGATTGGTCAAAGATGCACTGGCTATTACCTAAACTGTAGATGGGAAAAGATATTTCTTGTGGCTTTTACAATATCCAGTGATGAGTATACATCCCACTCGGGTGTATCTCTGAGGATTCAACTTATCCAATAAATCATGCGCAGAGACTTAATAAGAACAGATAGATGGTATGATCTGTTTGTGACTCACTAACTGGATGATGTTGGTGCTGTAGATGTGTTCTTGTCTTGATGATGCCCTTGCCGAGATCCTCTTTGATCAGGTGACTCTCCTCCTCCTTGTCACCTCCTTGAACACCTCCTGGTTTGTCCTGGATCAACACCTTAACTTCTCCCACCTCAAGTAACCATTCTGGTAGTTGAGCCGGTGGTTTTATATGAATGGATGATGGCCTAGTTTGTGGTTGTGGTTGCTGAAACTATCAAGTTCTTGGGATGTTCTTAGTTGATTTGGTAATGGTGTTAGAGGCTTTAGGGAGAGATCACTCTCTCTGCTATGGCTGGGAAGATAACCCCCTACCATGTGAGCTCCTGTGTTGACAGCAAGGTTTGCTTGCATGCAGTGACTGTGTTGTGTGCCTGTTGGTGTCATCTATGGATCAGATCAAGTGAAAACTTGAAATTTGCTATCAATTTACCTTTTTACCATTTCATGTGGCTTTGGTGAAACTTGCCCCTTACTAGCCAATGATGCATCAGTCTGAGGCAAAATCTACTAATAAGAACAGATCTTATATTTTTGGCCCTATTCAAATTACCCAGTGATGATCTAGTAGTGCACTTCACTGCAATTCTCAGAGTAAAACACTAACACACTAACCCCTATTTTACTATTGATTTGTTCTTTTTTTGTGTGTTACATGTACAAAACTACTGATGGAAGATCAATGAAGACTAGATTAGGAAATAGTTAGATGGTAGTTTAGGTTTTATTCTTCAATGTAATCATTTATTTATTCTCTTGAAAAGATTCCTTGTAAGAACCTTCTTTTATTTAATAAAGTTTATTTTTCTTTTGTAATTATTCTTATGGGGTAATATGTTACTGATTCCATTCTAGTTGATTTGTTGTTACTGAATAAGGAACAGAATAAGAAATATTCTTTTGTTTATTATATAAAGGACAATAAATGTTATATTTATTTTAAATATAAGAATTCTTTTGTATTATTTAATTGTAATGCCTTTATTATAAAGAATGGTGTAACATGTATTTATTATAATAAGAAATACTTTTACTCCTTGTTTGCAATTCTTATACCACTTAATTTTGAATGTTCATCTCTTATATTATTGAATATATTTTAAATCACAATTTTTATTTTATTGTTTATATATTATTTACTTAACATGGAAATATTCCCAAATATTCAAATTTGAATTTCAATTCTTAGTTTCAAACATGAATTGAATTGCTTTCCCAAGACACAAGAATATAGTAGAGGTCATGTCGAAATCCATTCACTTGAGCTGACGTTTTCATCAGAACAAGAGATATCCCGATCCCTCTACAACTCCTTGTGTTTTGCGCGAAAATTCCTCGGATTTTATTATGCATGAATGCAATGCACACACACATGTGGCCTCACTATTTCTATGTGCTAATCCTGGGATGTTATAGACTCCCTCCCTTAAACTCAACTTCGTCCCTGAAGTTCGTACTCTCTTACGTTTCGGAAGGTAGAGCTGACTTCTTCATACCATAGTGGCTCTTTAATCTGTAATAAAGATAATTGGGGCATCTTCATTAAAAAATTTCCTTGAGTCCACTTCTATCTTAATAATGGTCAACCATCAATCCCGTTGATTACTTTGAATTCAACATCCTTGTTCTAATTATGTGTCTTTAAGTGTCTCCGGATTAGGACATCTATTTGAGAACGATCCATGTTTTGAGAAAGTCTCCCTATGGTAAGATTTTGGTTTGGACTATAACCGATGATAACCTTGGCTCTAATATTACCTATTGCTGGTACACTTCATCCTTATAGCTTATTTACTAAGAATGTTTTGGACTCATTTAGTCCAAAACACTCATGGTTTCATATTCCTTGTAATAAGCCTGTTTTTACACTCTATACCAAACTAAGAATAATTAGATTCTTGATTACTTACTATTTGGAATTTTTTAATGCTAAAATACCTTATCCTTTTCAAGATTTTAATCTTATAATTATTTAGTAGGTTTTCTTAACAACTTCTATGTTACTACTCCAACTTACTTATTACTCAACTGAAGATCTTCCATTTACTATCTTGAGGTATAAGTCTGAACTCCCACATTACTTTGTTTTCAAAAAAGTTTAATTATCCTTATGAAGATAAAATATAGCTAAATCATGATTTAAGTTTTCTCCTTACTTTCCTACAAATATCAAACCTTTATATTACCTTACTATTAACTCCTCCCTTGGGGTTTACTAATATACTCTGACTCCTTCCATATTGTTTACATGGTTGGGATGTTGTTTCGATTTGCAAGCCCGACTTTGCGAAGCATCTTGGAAAACGATTGCTCTAATATCATACTTCTTCGGATTTACCTAACTTAGGCCAAGTTTTATGTTCTTTAAGTCGTACCAAGTAGATTCGGCTAACTAGACCAACCAAATACCAGCTGTGGTCATGCGTACTTCTGATGCTACTCTTTTAGAAGCTTTAGGATTCTTTTAAAGGTCTTTCAAAGAAACGTATGATAGATCCACGCATTTTTGGTTATCAGTATGTATTCCCCGTCATCTTAAGTGTGTAAACTAGGCAACTTGTACGATTAATAACGTATTGACTTAGCATTTGCCTAGTTGTGGTTGACAATGTTGTTGACTTGATTCGTGGCTTCATACTTCTGTTTCCCAAAAGAATTCCCACCTGGGTTCTTAGAAGATGTGCCTTCTGCCATTTTCCCTTTTGACGGTGATACTCCAATTGCTAAATCGCTTCCTTCATCAGATTCTATATCAGACAATTACTCCTTATATGTCCTGTTTGTCCACATTCGTAACATACATTTTGCTTTTGACCACTAGTTTTCCTCTTCTTTCCACCCCTTGGTGGTGATTCACCACTCTCTACTAACGATTCACATATTGATGGCATATTTGGACAATAAGGTCTGATATGTCCTCCTTCCCCACACCTGTGACAAGTCGCTTGAGCTTTATGACATTCACTAGTCTGATGTCCCTTGGTTCCACAATTCCCATAAATGTGTCTTCGACGAATTGTTCTTGATAAATTGGTTATTTATTTTTGGCTTCCTTGTTTTTTTCTTATGCTACACCCTTCTCCTCATCCTCTAGAATAGGTGCACTATCCAATAATTCTTGGAACTCCTTTGCACGGACAATCCTAAGTTGCATCTTCATAACTGTTTGTAATCCTTTCATGAATCTCTTTTGCCGTTTAGCCTCTTTATTGACTTCCTCGGAAATGTAACCAGATAGCCGGTTAAACTCACGCACATGCTTCAATACTAGAAGATTATTTTGCTCTACATCTTCACTAGCTTTCCCTTTTATGATGTTCCTGTGAACAAATGTCTCTCGAAATTTCTTCTTAAACTCCATCCATGTACAAACACCTTCTCCAGACAGCTTGTATTTCGATTACTCCCACCATAATGCTATAGTTTTAGACGATACGTATATGGCATAACGTACCTTCTCTTCATCCTTACACCCCACATTGTGAAGCTTACAGGATGTGTCCATCAACCAATTTTCTGCCTCCATAGGATCTTCAGTCATAGATAAACTCCAGGGTCTAGTTTGCAAGAATTCCACCAGTTTATTTCTTGGTTGAAGTTCTTTAGATGACTTCTCATGCATGCTCTGTGCTATCTCACTATAAGATTTATTTTTTTGCTCTAACTCCATCCTACTTCCTTCCTCCATACCCCTCATATACTGGATAAACTCTCCATTGGTGGGTGAGTATGGTCTCAGAGTTGATATTTCCTTTAGAATTGTGTAGATGACCTCCTTTGGTTTGTCATCCATCATCATATGAGCCTTCATTTCTACTTTGTCTCGATGATAACTCGTCTCTCCCTCACGCGATCCCATTTTTCCCTCTAGACCTGTAACATTAAGTAATAACTTCATGTAACATCATGCATATGCTCATCAAGTTCGAACTTCATGCAGAGATCTAGCCACACAATAAAGTCCAATAAAATCCAAGAAATCCAAATAGTATAACTGACAAACATACATCAAAACCTGTAGAAGTAGTACTTTTAGTAAAACATCTCTCGTACTCCAGGTTTGATGTTATACATTTCAATCTTCATATGAATTAATGTATAGGTATCTAGGGTTCTAAACAACTCATGTGGATCATACCACACCTTGCCTTAATATTTACCCATGCTGCTCCATTGCAACTGGATAATTTTTTAACAAAGTGGTCACAAATTGGTTTTGACTAACCTATGACCTCCCCTTAGGACCTAAAATTTACCGCGAAACTCCTATTTTGTGATAAATCATTCTTACATGTTCTCTTCAAACGACTAACCAAATTCTACATAAGACCTAAAAAACCAAAGATTATCATAGATTTGTAACAATCATGACCTCTAGCATGGTCCTATTCTATGTCTTTCTTACTCTATTTCACAACTTTTTTACCAGATACTTAACATTCTTAGACACATATCATGGTTTCAGAGCTAATCTCACCATGATAATTTCATGATTTACCTATCCATTACCCTTATACATGACCTGATGTCCTCATTATGTTATCTATTGTTATCAACTAATAGTAAGATTCTGCTATCTTACTTGACTTCTATGGATAAACTACACCATTTAAACTACTCCCATGATATCCTTACTATATCATAAGCTACTTCCTGATTTGAACTTACTTAAGACATCTTAAGGTTGTTCTACCTTCTTTGAACTAGCACTATACCGAGGAAATATAAGTAACTACTCCTAAATAGGATAATTAACGCATCTCGTGACAAAGTTATCCTCAAGTGGATACTCATCACAATTCATAAGAACATTTGGTTTAGATAAGATGGATTCCTATAGTCACTATCCAACCTACATATCTTCCAAAAAGGGTTTTAATCCTAAGGTCAAAGCATATGCTCTGATACCAACTGCGGTGACCCAGCATACCACCGCATGATGTAGTACACTATAGTCGTTGACATAACACCAATGAAATACCATTCACTAGTATTACATCCCTCAGAGTGGTACAATAGAAACACAGCAGGTCCAAGACATGACTATACATTACATATGCCACATTACAAAAGATCCAGAGAGCTTCCTCGAGACAGTGAGGAAGATATCATACAGAATACAACCAAAGATAACAACTTAACGGCTATGCAAGAACACTACTACTATTTATCTATGGCTTGGTGTTGCTACTAAAGTAACGCCCTCCAGAAGTAGGTTCTACTATTTAGGGATTTATTTATATAGAATGGTCCATCTTTACTTCAGAAACTTCTGATGTAGTCGTTGAATCCTTTTGATCTCCACTGGATACCTTTAATTCTTCAGAAGAGATTCTCTTCTAGGTTCATCGTTTGTTGCTCCAAATTCTAGCAAGGGTTAAGAAGATACGTTGAGTACAAGCGTACTCAGCAAGTTCACTAAAAAGGAGTGTTTGATGCACTATCTACAGACACAAACCATAGGTCATAGGCTATGCAGGTTTTCGTAAACATTTCTTCAAAGGTTGCTTTTATTCTGAAAAGCTATGTCGACCTTCAGGTTTACGAACTTTCATGGAGTTCCTTTCCCGCTGTTCACAACTCCTTCCCAAAATGGAGTAACAAGTTCTGATTCTTACACTCTACAGAGGTGCGTCACTTTACCCATGAGAGACCTTAGCCTTGTTGCACAACCAAGTCATGACCTTGTCCATACTTCCTTGGTATGGGGCCCAGTCTAAGATCCAAGCCAATCACTGTCCTTCTCCACGACCTCGCATACAACGCAATTGTTGTATGTCCACACTCAAGGTAGACTTTTCCCCATATAAAACGGCTATACCTTAGTTGGATACACACAACAACCATTAACATTAGAAATCTGTCTTTTGTAAGCCCAGATCCACGGTAGACTTTTCCCCGTATAAAACGGCTATACCCACGATCTACAACTTACAAATGCCCAGAATAGTGTCCAATGCATGGGAGAGGGAGCCGATCCAGCTGACTTCCCTAGAGCCATATAGATCTCGTTGTTAACGCGTAATATACGGCGCAAGAATCACTGGCGACATTGGTTGTTAAGTCCTAGATAATATGTTCCTTTACCACCAGAACTTTTATAGTAGGTTATTACCTCAGGGTAAATAACCCATAATCATATTATGATGAAAATAGTGTTTTTTGACCTTTTTGAAATGCAGGTGATGACAACACTTGATTTACAAAATACTTTATAGAAAATAATCAAAGGACATGAGCAAGTGTGAACTTGCCTTTGTGATCACAAGATTATGTAATCACGATCTTCGAGACGATATAAGATCCAATATCTGAAAACAACATCATTGGTCTGGTAAAGACTAATGTTTAAAGAAGCAATATGTAGTTATGCATAATTAATGCTATGCATTTTGTAAAAATCCCAGAGTGAATACCCAATACTTTGAGTGATTTGAATTTAGGTGATTTTTTTAAGAGTTGATTTATCTTCAAATTTTACTTTCTAAGTAATGACCTTTTTAAGGAACTTAAGTGTTAACAACCCAAATTATACAAGTAAAGTATAAAATAATGTGATAATAGTTAATTGTTATTTGGTTACTATGATAAAAGTCTTTGGGTTGAGTTGTTTAAGAGTTGGAGAACTTATTATGAGATTGTTGTTTGAAGTGGCCAAAAAAATAACATTTGAAGAAAATATTTCCTTTCTAAGGTTTAAACAATCTTTATTGTTAATAGGATGTGATTAATGTCTTTAGTGTGTGATTGATTAGTTTGGACTTGAGATGCTTTGTGTCTTAATCTAACTAGATCAAAGTTAACTATAAAAATATAAGTAGTTTATTAGACATGGTGATTATAAATTTTGAGACTAAAGTTAACTTTAAAAAGGTAAAGAAACTTAGGGTGTATTTTTTTTAATTATTCCCAAATTTTAGATTTATGATAAGTGTGACTAGGGTATGAGATAATTTATTTGGTATTTAAGTGAATGATTGGTTTAAATTTGATTAAAGGTTTCAAAAGGGTATTATAGAGTTAATAGTTTACATTTAAGTTTTATTATGAATCATAATTATGGATTTGGACTTAGTAATTAATTTTAAAGAATTTAGTGTCTTATAAGGAAATCTGGTTATTTCTTACTTAGGAAATAATTTTTAATGAATTAACAAAACCGTTGTCTCATTATGATAAAATAGGTAATAGATAAGGATTTATTATTTTTTATAATCTTTAAAACTTTTCTAATGGTAGATTTAATATTTATCTAGTTTAGTATATTTATTTAAGAACTTAAAAGTGATTTTTATTTTTTTTAAATATTGGTATTATTTTTATTAAAATTCTTTAAATATTTAAATGTCTTTGAATACTTACTTCAAATTTTATTTATAAAAGAATTAAGTTAGTATTTTTATAAAATAGTAAATTTATTTTTATACACAAATATGATTTTTATTCAATTTTAGGATTTTTCCTTATTTTATGAAATTTCACTTAGGATTTAATGGTGTTAATATTTATTTGCTTTATATAAATCTTAAACAAATAAAGTTATATTTTTATTAGGTAGATCTTATGCTTGTGGTGTTTTAAAATATATATACATTTTTTTAAGATTTAATATATTTTAGTAGAGCTAAAATAAGCTTAGGTTATTTTGGTAATTATATATATATATATATATTTCTTGAATTATTCTTTTTATTCTCTTATTGGGCCTGACCCACGAGTCACTCTGGCCCATAGGCCGATTTGGTCCAATTCGGCCCAGTAGATCCTTATCTTCTCCCTCGTTCTCACATCGCACCCACGCGTTCCCCTCCTGGACGCTGGCGACGCCTCAACGTCGCTTGCCCAATCCCGGCAGTGACTCCGCCGTTGTGGCCATGCCGCGGTGCAAGACTGTTGAGTCGACGCCGCCGCATGATCCTGTCCAAGCCGATTCCCCTCTGGGGTCTTCTTCCGGCTGCGCTGACCCTCGTCCGAGGCTAGGGTTAGGGTTCAGCCGCCTTGGTGCTTCGTCGACGTCATGCTGGGTTGCTCACGATCCTCACCCTTCTCCACAGGCTGCTCTTGATGAGCTGCGGGTGTGGGTTGCAGCGCCCCTCCGGGGGTGCTCCCCGTGCTACCGCCTCTTCATCACCGCCGGCCACTCCTCTACTTCCTCTTCTAACTTCTTGCGAGGACCTACGGTGAGTTTTCTCTCAATTTTCCCTCTGCTCTTTATCCCCCTCCCTGCTCTCTATGTGATTGCAGAGATAGGCCCCTGGAACATCCCAGCATTAGAGCCTAGAAATAAGCTAAACCCAGATGTGTGCATTGCATTCATGCATAGAAAATTCGAATAATTTTCGCGCTTTTAAACAAAACTTGTCAAAGTGATTGAAGCTTCTCTTAGCTTGATGGAATTGAAGTAGATCATGAAGTTGACTGCAATAAGTTTCAATAAGTCCTTTGTTAGAGTCTCATTTAAGGAGAGATTTGATCTAAGGGTATATCAAAATATACCCTAAGTTAAACCTTAATATAATGTGAATTATATTTAATCATTGGAGATCAGCTTATAGTATTAATTATAACCACTCCTAAGTACCAGCTAAAGATATAAAACCAATAATAGGAATGTAACCACTATATCTTAAATTCCATCTGCATACATTCTGAGAATCTTAGTAACACCTAATCTTAAAAACTCTTTTGAGGAATTGGAGTTGAAAAGAGATTAAGTCAAGATCATCCACTATATATATATCGTCTTCCTATACAATCTTGAGGGAAATTATCTCCATGTCTGTTGTTCATCAATGATTGGATAATTCCCCATTGACTCACAACTTCTTTAACTAATAGTCCTTGATCTATTAATTAATCCTATTAGAACATTTACTCAAATCTTTTAACAAAGGCCTAGTCCATTAATAACCTTAATCCAATATAAGATATTAAGAAGATAATTTTTAGACAATAAAAGGTAGGATTGATGAAGCCCTGCTTAACCAACCAAGAACTTCAGTAATAAGTGATTAAAGTATTATAATGGTAATGCTCTGGTCACTAATATGGAATGCTTATAACTAGTATAGATAATATTGGTAGGTAGAATATGATTGGAACCTTAGTAAAGAGAAATGATCCTAGAGAAGTCTTTGCAAACCACATAAATATAATTAGGGATTGAAGTGTAATTCATGAGGGTTAAGTAAGTATAGGATGGTGTTATTCAACTAAAGCTAGTATAGCATAGAGTCATTAAAAGTGATGTATTCATCTTTAAGGATAGTTTACTTTAGAGAAAGAATAGTGATGGGGATTAAGGAAGGTTGGGAGTAGAGTTTGAAGGAACTACTGGTGGGATGGAAGATTGTCAACAGTAAAATAGTAGATTCAACCAAACAAGGATAGGAGAAAGCTATGAAGTATATTTATATCAAACTCATTGGATTCATTCCAAAGTTTAGAAGAATGATATATTGAATAATAAGATTTTAATAAGTAAATCCCTCAAACTAACCATGGTAATGGATTGAAAGAGGTATTATATCTAGGAAAGGAATTCCTTAATTAGAAAACCAAGGTGGAGAAATATAGTTATATGTATAAATCATTTTCCTATTTTAATCATGGTA
This sequence comes from Avena longiglumis, assembly GCA_030063025.1. Lineage (NCBI taxonomy): Eukaryota > Viridiplantae > Streptophyta > Magnoliopsida > Poales > Poaceae > Avena > Avena longiglumis. The sequence continues at coordinate 446,261,246 of CP125978.1, forward strand.
AGCATTCAACTCTAAATCTCAACTCAAACATAATATCCATCATATACCATTGATTCATCATCTGATGTCTATAACACTTTATAGAGATAGTTTTCTATAGCAAATTACATAAGCATATCTCTGTTAATTTCAACCATCCTCACTATATGTGCTTAAGTATATTCACTTCTATAAAACACTCTAATTATAATTTTCTAATTTAAAAGGGAGATTTCATCCAATACTATATACATAAGGCAATATGCTTAGTTATTAAATCTTAACTCTTAAAAGGAGTCTAAGCTTATACAAAACCCTAAAGCCAAGGGGAGTACTCATAATTTAAAAATCCTAAAACCTCTTGGTTTATCATAATAGAATATATAAATTTCATTTTCTAAATAAATGGGAGTAATAATTACCATATCAATGTCTTTATATTTCATGCATCAAATAATGGTATAAAATCATTAAACTTATACATAAAGTTTCTATACAAACTATGAGCTCATTAAAATTAAATTTATAAGCAAATAAGAACATATCATTCAATAAATATCTAATTAAAGATACAAGAGAAAAATAATAAGAAGAAGTTTCTTCCAAATATTAAAAAAGAGTTCTTATTGAGAAAATAAAAGAAATATAAAAAGAAGGCATAATAAAGGTCCGCAAAGGTTGCCAAATATATTTTAATATTACTGCCAATATCCAGCAAATTAAACATACAAAGAAAAGTTCAAAAATCTACTTCAAATATAAATCTGAGTTAGAAAACAGGAAATAGAAAAAGGTTAAAACAAATAAAAAAACTAAACCTGGCCGCAGCCCAACACCCTATACCTATCTGACGCCTATGTGCAGCCCACAACGGCCTAGTACCAGCCCAGGTTCTTTTCTTTCTGTGACTAACAAGTGGGGTCAGGAACGGACCGCGGGTTGAGCTAAAGAAAACGGCATGGGGTTACCTGCAAAACGGTCATCGTTGTCACCGTCACACACACAGGCAGCTCGCTGGCGGAGCTCGTCGCCGCCCGATGCCGTCATCGCCATCATTGCGTCAAGATACTCGCCGCCGATGCCAGGAGGGGATAAGAAGGCTACCGCGACGCAGTGCTTCCATCCCTATCCCCAATCCCCCCTTATCCTCTCAGATACAAACGAGACCAAACCCTAGCTCGTCGGAGCCACTCCTCGCCGTCGAACTACGCCACCCCACACCATTCTGAGCCGTCATGGAGAAGCGCCAGCCTACGTAGATCCTTTGGGTAGAAGCGTGCATCAAGGGGAGAACTGGAGCGGGCGAATTTGGTCGATTTCCTTCGCGGCAGTTCGTCGGAATCCTCGTCGGGAAACTCGATTCCGGCCGCGCCTGTCCTCGCCAACCACTCGATCATCATCAGGGTGAGTTCCTGAATCTTCCAGCATCCTTGAATCATTTGATCTCTTTGTAAATCACCATCTCACTGTAAGCCACCATCGGCCACCGTCGGAGCTGAGGCTCCGATGACCATTTCCGAGTGGCGCTGCCACTCCTAGGTTCAGTAGCTTGCGCTGATTCAAACTAGACATATTTCGCTTGCTGGGGTGCAGTAGATCGTCGCCAGTGAGCACTCACCGACGACGGCGGTGATGCTGATGTCATGCTTACCTCATGATCAAGCCACGTCAATCGTTTGACTAGTCTTTGCCTCGCGTGGTGGATGACGTGGCCCAGGGTCCACATGTCATCGACAGTGTGTAGAGAGGAGCTCAGTAACAAATGCAATTCTTTCACCTGAGAGCTGAGGTGGAAAATGGCCCACTAGTCAGTGACTGGAGCTAGCTCTGGTCGTGGTATAAAAAGTATTTTCTGTTCAGAAATAAATAAAACGTTATAATCCAATTAATATTATTCCAGAAATTCAATAAATAATTAAATCTTGTTTAATTAATAACTTTTGATTTACAATTCAGAAAAATATGTATAATATATGAAAATTTTCAGAAAAATAAAATCTACAACTTAAACTTATTATCAAATATTATTATTATGATGATTTAAATAAATATTATTTAATAAAAGTTTTTATAAGTAATAAAACTTTGATAATTCATATTTTATAATAATAAATATTAATAATAGTAATAAAATACCAATTTTTTAGAAAAATAAGAATTCTAATATAAAACTATAATCATGTATTATTAATTCACTTAATCAAATATTTATTATTAAGTAATTATAAAGTGATAAGAATTATAAAAATTATATCTTATTACTTATAAATCATAAAAAATAAATATGATATGTCAAAATGATCACAAAAATATTATTTACATGTTAAAAATCTAATAATCTCCTTTTGAGATAAATAGAAAAATTAAATATTTTAATAACTCAAATTTAAACTTATTTACTTCATTAATAATTCATATAAAGATAAATAAAATTTATTAATACTCCTAAAATGAGTCAAATAAGTCTAGTTAATAGTATTAGTCTTAAATATTAATAATCTAATGCCATAATGGTTTAAAACCTTATAAATACTCTTATTTTAGAAGAATCCACAACCTTAAATGAAGATTATCTCTAAGAAGAATTCCACTAATAATAAATCCTTCAAGGACAACTTGTAAATAATCAGATCTTTTCTAAACCATATTAATTACCAAATTACAAAAACTACTACAACACCATATAAATCCATAAGTAATTAAATAACATTATGTTGGGTTCATAAACAATTAAACTATACTCACTTATCTATAAACGGTAAATGGTGTTACTCCATACTCACATCAAGAAACAATTACTCAAATAACAGAATAAACATTCTTAAGTAACCTCAAGAATATCTTTCAGATACACAAGATACCAATATATAAGTACGATACTTTCAAAACTATCTATACTTTAAAGTTAACTTTAGTCTATAGAATCTTAATATAACACTATAAGCATTACTATTATATAACACTATAAGCATTACTATTATATGTTCTGAAGTAGTTAACTTTGGTCTGAAGTAGTTAAACTATAAAGCAACTCAAGCCAAACCATTTGAGCAAACAAATAACATCAACCACCACTAACTAACCACACATTTTGTCTAGACCTTGGAGAGAAACGTTTTCTTCGAAGGTTATCCTTTTTGCCACTTTAAATAAGAAACCTTGTATAAGTAGTTCTAACTAGTATGTCATAAGTATGTATACTTTACTCCTACATATGTGTTGTTTACAACCACTCATAAACTCTAATAAAAGTACAACAATGAAACTTATCTAAAAGAACCACACATTCCAAAGTAACCATTTTCGGAATCCAAACCCTAGGACAACGTTATTCCCGAGATTTGCGCTTAGAACGTGCATCACACTACTTATGCAGAAAAGCATATTGCTTCTTTAAACATTAGTCCTTACCGGACCAATGATGCTGATTTCAGATTTTGGATCTTATATATTGACTCGAAGACCGTGAGTGCATAATCTTGCAATCACAAAAGGCAAGTTCACACTTGCTCATGTCCTTTGATTATTTTCTGTAAAGTATTTGACAAATCCAGTCTTGTCATCACCTGCATTTGAAAAATGTCCGAAAACACTATTTTCATAATAATATGATTATAGGTTTATTACCATGAGGTAATAACCTACTATAAAAGTTCCAGTGGTAAAGGAACATATCACCTAGGACTTAACAACCAATGTCGCCAGTGATTCTTGCGCCGTATATCACGTGTTAACCATGAGATTTGGAATGGGACGGAGAAGTCAGCTGTATCTTATTCCTCTCGCATGAATCCAGATGTGCAGGTCGTGGCTATTATCCTTGTAGCGTGCATATTAATTGGTAATTCGTAGAGGATATGCAGCATATGGGTGGGAACCCTCATCGTCCCACGGTAGTTCTGGCATCTAACGGTTTGTACAACCCATTGCCGTAATTCTTTATGTGGGCATGGTGTACACCAAGGAGGCATGCGGGGTCGCGAAGGGGGCAGTGATTGGCTTGGATCATATTCTGGGCCCCACATCATGGAATTGTAGACGGGAATAAGCTGCTCGGTTGTGCAACAAAGAGTTGATCTCTCATGGGTAAAGTAAATGCACCTCTACAGAGTGTAAGAACTGTAACTTGTTACTCCCTGTTCCGGGAAGGAGCTGCGAAAGCGACGGGAAAGGAACCCCAAGAAGGTTCTAGTAAACCTGTGAAGGCTGACGGACATAGCTTTTCAGAATAAAAGCAACCTTTAAAGAAATGTTTATGAAAACTTGCATTGCCTATGACCTACGATCTGTGGCTGTAGTTATAGCGCATCAAACACTCCTTTTCTAGTGAATTTGCTGAGTACGCTCGTACTCAAAGTATCTTCTTAACCCTTGCTAGATTCTGAAGCCATTAAAAAGATGTCTACATCAAGATATGCTCCAGAACTTATCAAGACCAGCTAAAAGCTCTTCGATGAAGACCAGGAAGACAACATAAATCTCAACTCAAGTGAAAACGAAATTACTGACTAGATAGAAATACAATCTCTAGCCAAAGAACCTACCTCTGTAGTACATTGCAATAGAGGCAATGCCAATTCCTTAGTTAAATACTAATTTTAATAGTATAATAATTTTGCGTTATTTATCTTTGATTCTTCTTCGTAAAAGAAGTTCTCTTTCTCTCTTTAACCTAGAGTGTTCTCTGGATCTTATGTGAAGACTGTGTTGTAACCTTTAAGCCATGTATTGGACCCACTATGTTTCTGTTGTGCCATTCTGAGGGATGTAATACTAGTGATTGGTGTTTCATTGGTGTTATGTCAACGACTATAGTGTACTACATCATGCAGTGGTATGCTGGGTCACCGAAGCCCCTAATTAGGGTCCATCCCTTTAGCTGTGGATAACGGTGGTGGTTTAAGTTGTTTGTTGTGTAATTTTCATGTGGATGAACTGTGACAAATCTGATGCCATGTTGATTTTGGTATTCCTGGCAGTTGTTTCTGTTGGGTTGAACATTGCGTGAATCTAAATCTTTAGTTATCTAGATACATATGTAGCTAGGTACTATGATGATGATCCATAATATGTACTGGCTAGCTTGCCATTGGAATGAGTTGATTCCTAGGTGAATTAACTAGGAAAATGATTTAGGGGGTTTCATTTGACTACTGATAGATGTAATAGAAGGATGTTTCCTTATTGTTCATGTTGCCAACTAATTAGAATGGCTTCTACTATTATGATCCTGATATTGTGATGACTTCTTGGAGTGTACACAACAACATGATAATATTTAGCATGATCTGCTGTCATTAAAGCTTGGCTGCTGAATGGAAGCATCATGTTGGAATCCTCTTGTGTGGACTGAGATACAACATGTGATAGATGACTTAAGTAAATAATTCCTAAGGATATTAGGAAAATGATTTGAATGACTGTTGATAGTTGCTTGATTGTGTTTGTAAGCTGATAAAGGATAGAACTGCTACAGAGGTGCTACCATTCTTTGGAATGTGCCCTGTAGTAGCTCGTTAGTAGATCTTATATTATCTAGTTTTAAACTAGAAAGCACCATCTTGGTCTATGATGCATAGCCTGAGACTCTGCTATAGAACTTGGCAAGATAGCACTTGATTCTTGTATCTCTTCAATGATGAATATACACCCACTTGGGTGTATTACTAAGAATTACTTTAAATAGGCAACTGCTACAATATAGATGAAATTATTAAGAGCATGTTTTCTAATTGCTCACCATCTTGGTGATGCTTATTTTAGAAAATGTGTCCAGTTGATAGCTTGTATGGATATGAGTGAGTAACCATCCATTCTGTCACTTATGACAGAAAGATTATGGCTGATTCCTAACTCTTTTGGCAAAATGATTTGCTTATCTAATTTGTTGAAAATTGTACTTGTGTTTTTATCATAGAGGAACAACTCTGATGCTAGTTGCTACTGAGGTGCTACCCATAACTAGGATGTGCCCAGTAGCACCCATCCAGGGATTTACTTTCCTCTATATGCAAACTGGTAGATACCAGATTGGTCAAAGATGCACTGGCTATTACCTAAACTGTAGATGGGAAAAGATATTTCTTGTGGCTTTTACAATATACAGTGATGAGTATACACCCCACCTGGGTGTATCTCTGAGGATTCAACTTATCCAACAAATCATGCTCGGAGACTTAATAAGAACGGATAGATGGTACAATCTGTTTGTGACTCACCAACTGGATGATGTTGGTGCTGTAGATGTGTTCTTGTCTTGATGATTCCCTTGCTGAGATCCTCTTTGATCAGATGACTCTCCTCCTCCTTGTCACCTCCTGGTTTGTCCTTGATCAACACTTGAACTTCTCCCACCTCAAGTAACCATTCTGGTAGTTGAGCTGGTGGTTTTATATGAATGGATGATTGCCTAGTTTGTGGTTGTGGTTGCTCAAACTATCAGGTTCTTGGGATGTTCTTAGTTGATTTGGTAGTGGTGTTAGAGGCTTTAGAGAGAGAGAGAGCACTCTCTCTGCTACGGCTGGGAAGATAACCCCTGCCATGTGAGCTCATGTGTTGACATCAAGGTTTGCTTGCATGCAGTGACTATGATGTGTGCCTGTTGGTGTCATCTGTGGATCAGATCAAGTGAAAACTTGATATTTGCTGTCAATTTACCTTTTTACCATTTCATCTGGCTTTGGAGAAACTTGCCCCTTACTAGCCAATGATGCATCAGTCTGAGGCAAAATCTACTGATAAGAACAGAGCTTATATTTTTGGCCCTATTCAAATTACTTAGTGATGATCTAGTAGTGCACTTCACTGCAATTCTAAGAGTAAAACACTAACACACTAACCCCTATTTTACTATTGATTTGTTTTTTTGTTGTGTTATAGGTACAAAACTACTGATGGAAGATCAATGAAGACTAGATTAGGAAATAGTTAGATGGTAGTTTAGGTTTTATTCTTCAATGCAATCTTTTATTTATTCTCTTGTAAATATTCCTTGTAAGAACCTTCTTTTATTTAATAAAGTTTATTTTTCTTTTGTAATTATTCATATAGGGTAATATGTTACTGATTCCATTCTAGTTGATTTGTTGTTACTGAATAAGGAATGGAATAAGAAATATTCTTTTGTTTCTTATATAAAGGACAATAAATATTCATATTTATTTTAAATATAAGAATTCTTTTGTATTATTTAATTGTAATGCCTTTATTATAAAGAATGCTGTAACATGTATTTATTATAATAAGAAATACTTTTACTCCTTGTTTGCAATTCTTATACCACTTAATTTTGAATGTTCATCTCTTATATTATTGAATATATTTTAAATCACAATTTTTATTTTATTGTTTATATATTATTTACTTAACATGGAAATATTCCCAAATATTCAAATTTGAATTTCAATTCTTAGTTTCAAACATGAATTGAATTGATTTCCCAAGACACAAGAATATAGTAGAGGTCATGTCGAAATCCATTCACTTGAGCTCACGTTTTCATCTGAACAAGAGATATCCCGACCCCTCTACAACTCCTTGTGTTTTGCGCGAAAAATCCCCGGATTTTCCTATGCATGAATGCAATGCACACACATGTGGCCTCACTATTTCTAGGTGCTAATCCTGGGATGTTACAGACTCCCCCCTTAAACTCAATTTCGTCCCCGAAGTTCGTACTCTCTTACGTTTCGGAAGGTAGAGCTGACCTCTTCAGACCATAGTGGCTCTTTAATCTGTAATAAAGATAATTGGGGCATCTTCATTAAAAAATTTCCTTGAGTACACTTCTATCTTAATAATGGTCAACCATCAATCTCGTTGATTACTTTGAATTCAACATCCTTGTTCTGATTATGTGCCTTTAAGTGTCTCCGGATGAGGACATCTATTTGAGAAGGATCCATGTTTTGAGAAAGTCTCCCTATGGTAAGATTTTGGTTTAGACTATAACCGATGATAACCTTGGCTCTAATATTACCTATTGCTGGTACACTTCATCCTAATAGCTTATTTTGGTTTGTGCCAAGAATGACCTCTAATAAGAGGGGAGTAAGATTTGGGTAGTTGCCGTCCCGAAACAGATTTCTGTCCCCCCCCCCATAAAAATTCGTGAGGAGTCTCTGTAACACGGATTGAGCTCAAAATTTACGAATAAATCCCCCAGTATGCTAGCTAACTTTCATTAGTTCAGAGCAACAGAAGATTTTTGAAAAAATCGATTTCTACCTGCCGGTCTATTTTGACAGATTTCTGCCATTATTTGCATTTGCTTCTTATTGATTCCTTTTTGAGTTCCATTTTGGGGAATTGAGCTTTTTGAAGGATTTACTATAGTAGCTTGTGTTTTTAGTGAAAATTCTTGCTGTTACAAAGCTTTGCCAGAGGTCTAATATCTTTTGATTACACTAATGTTGCTAATGAAGATTGTGTGAAGTTTTGTATGAAGGAAAAATTTCAAGTGTAGAGAGAGAATGATGTAATGAGATGAAGAATGAACAAAATCTCAAGCTTGGGGATGCCACCATGGTGTCACACCAAGGAATATCCAAGAGGTACAAGCGTCAAAACTTGGGGATGCCCAAGGCATCCCCTTCTTCATTAATGAAAAGCTCAGGTCTATCTAGACACTTCGTTTTTATCGTTTCATGCACAGTTGTGTTGTTCTTGGAGCGTCTTAGTTTTTGTTTGATTTTCTTAGGTTGGTTAGTTTGCTTGAATAAAGTAGTTTGGACCCCCGTTCTCGCTGTGTTATTTTGCAAATAAGTTGCTTGGTGTTGGAAAGGAGTAGTAAGTTCTTGCTTGTAAGTGCAAGAGGAGCTTGCATTGACCGTGACTTGACTTTAGCATGACATGCTAGGTGTTGTTTTGACTTTATGCTTAGTGATTATTGTTGTAGCGTGTCTTGTTCCAAATAATTGGGATTGCTTAGTGTGCCTTAAAGAAATTATGCGTTGTTTTAGCATGCAAAAGCATAATATTGTGGTATTCTCCTTTGATGCTTTGTTTGGGTTGACTTGGCACATGCTCACACCATGTTATGACTATGACAAGTCACCATAGCCTCTATGATCATTTAGTCCTTGACTTGTAGTACCACTCTATGCTTTGTTGCTCTGCATGATTATGGCCATTATGCTCTCTTAGTTGGTTTCTCCCAGTCTTTTGCTAGCCTCCACTTGTATGAGTAAGCTCTATTCATGCTTCCAACTCCCAAGAAACCAAGTTTTTCCCAAAGTTTCCACTATAAACTCCTATGCACGGTGTGTTAAACCATTCCAAGTATATTCTTGTTTTCAGCTATCTTCCAATTAAAACTATTTTGTTATGTGAAAACTGATACGTCGGAAACGTATCTATAATTTTTGATGCTCCATGCTTGTTTAGTATCTACTTTGCTTTACTTGTATACACTTTGAGGTGCTTTTTACATGTTTTCTAGTACTAACCTATTACCAAGTTGCAACAGCGCCAGATGCCTGTTTTCTGCACTTTTTGGTTTCAGAAAAGTTAGTAAAGAAATATTCTTGGAATTGGACGGGACAAAATCCAAAGTCAATAACTTTCAGTGGGGAACAAGAAGTCCAGAGGGGAGACAACGCGTGCAGGCGTCAAACCCCTCCTGTGCACGGCCGAGGTGGCCCGCTTGGGTGTGTGGCCTCCCTCGCCTCCTCGGCCTCCCCCTTCGCCTATAAGAAGCCCCCGATGCAGAAACCCTAAGTACCCTATCAATATTCCACGAAACCTTCTGTATCCACCACTGTCGTCCCTAGATCGGAGGGGATATGAAGTTCTTCCCGGCACCCTGCCGGAGGGGAGATCATCCTGGAGGGCTTCTCTCCGGTATGATGAGTGAGTAGTTCCACCTTGGACTATGGGTCCATGTAGTAGATAGATGGTTGTATCTCCTCCTTTGTGCTTTCATGTATAGATCTTGTGAGCTCCGTTCATGATCAAGATCTAATCTATTTGTAATCGTGCATGTTGTGTTTGCAGGGATCCGATGGATATTGAGATTATTATGTTGGATTGGTTAATGGTTTTGTCTTTATGATTCTATCATGTTTGTGTTGTTAGTGATCTTGCATGCTCTCCGTTGTTAGTAGCTATCTTGGTGGAGTAGTTGCTAGTGAATCCAAGTGGGGGTATTTATGCTCGATAGTGGGTTCATGCCTCTAGTTTCCAAGGGAAGTGACAGAAATCTCTTCGGTTATAGATGTGTTGTTGCTACTAGGGAGAAAACAACGGACTCCAACATGTGGACTGTTTACGTTACACACTTTGCTTAAAGCAATTGTCTGTTGCTTGCAACTTAATACCGGAGGGGGTTTGGATGATAACTTGACTGAGGACTTCTAGTCATAGATGCAGTTGGATGGCGGTCTATGTATATTGTTGTATTGCCCAATCGAATCTCATAGGATCTTTCTGACTAGTATTGCATTGTTATGCTTTGCTCAGTTCCTGTCGATTGCCCTGCTGTAATTTGTTTACCCTTCATGCCATGTTGTTTATCTAAGGAGAGCACCTCTAGTGAACTATGGACCCCGGTCCAATCTTTACCATTGATACATCTTGCATTGTTACTTGTTTACTTGCTGCAAACCATTACCTTCCACACCATGCGTTTAATCCTTTGTTATAGCAACCGACGAGATTGACAACCTCACTGTTAGTTGGGGCGAAGTCTTGAGTTTGTGTTGTGAAGGTATCCATGTTGCTAGCAACACCTGTCTGACATTTCCTTCTTCCTACTGGTTCGATAACCTCGGTTTAAGAGTTGCTGTTGTGCTACTTCACACCTTGCTCTTGGGGTTCCCAAGAGGATCCACGTCAACCGTGCGAGCCATCACAAGCTTTTCTGGCGCCGTTTCCAGGTAACAAAGAAGAAGAAACTCCCACGTCAACTAGGCACCATCAGTGATGAAGCCAATAGTCGCACCGATAGCGCTCCCCAAAAACCTTATCGCCCTTCTCCCATACAGGACTCGAAGAGGCGGGATTCTGGAGGCCTACTATCTCGGCTTGCGGTGTACGCCGCAAGACGGGATGGGGAAGAACTGGTGGCAGCTTAGTGCTCTGGAACTTGTAGGCGATGGTTCTGATAGATGCCTGAGGAAAGGAGCGACCTTCCGCTCTTATAGGCACGGGTAGACAAGCAAACAGGCGACTCGGAAGAGAAAACGAACAAGCAGCGACCGAAGCCAAAAAACCTTGACTAAGTTCGAATTAAACCTCCATTGAGTTGTATTTAAAACCCATTAGCAAACTATTCAAATTCTGCACACCCGTTCATATACCAGTCATGCATGGCAAAAAAGAAGTCGGCTCGGCGAGATTCCCGCAACCCGCGGCGCGCGGGCGTCGTGATGAGGCGAGGCGGGCGGCGGGGGAGGAGGAGCATGCATGTGTAACTCTCTCCTTCTCCTTCTCATCCTTTTACCAAGTGGTAGGAGAGCCTCCCTTATAAGCTGGTGCAAACCTCCTTCAACTAGCAATGTGGGACTAAGCATTTGTCCCACCTCTTGCCAAGCATGAATGGGCCACTAGAATTTTCAGGAATTATTGGAATGGAAAAATGGGCTGGGCTATTTTGGGCCAAAATTCCAACAATCCCCCACCAGATCCCAGAGGCACATGTAATTTGCCTTTGGTTCCAAAACACTGTTTATATACCGATACTGCAGTGGAGACTGTTAAGTTGAACTTCCACCTAGAATTCTATACTACACTAGGCTGCAACTTATACAGTGGACTATGCCTTGAACTGCAAGTTTGTTGCAACCTAGCTTCACATGAAGCCTTGACCGATACTGGGCTATCGTGGGACTTCCCCGCGGGTGGAGCTTATGCGTTATTGATACGTCGAAAACGTATCTATAATTTTTGATGCTCCATGCTTGTTTATTATCTACTTTGCTTTACTTGTCTACACTTTGAGGTGCTTTTTACATGTGTTTCTGGTACTAACCTATTAACAAGTTGCAACAGCACCAGATGCCTGTTTTCTGTTGTTTTTGGTTTCAGAAAAGTTAGTAAAGAAATATTCTAGGAATTGGACGGGACAAACGTCAAAGTCAATTACTTTCTGTGGGGAACAAGAAGTCTAGAGGGGAGCCGGAGAGGCAGGCCAGGGCGACCAGACCCACCCTAGGAGCGGGTGGGTCCTGCCCTGTGCCTAGGAGGGGTGTGGGGCCCCTGGCCGCCGCCTCGGCCTCCCCCTTCGCCTATAAGAAGCCCCCGATGCAGAAACCCTAAGCACCTGATCAAATATCCACGAAACCGTCTGTAGCCGCCACCACCATCGTCCCTAGATCGAGGGGATCTGAAGTTCTTCTCGGCACCCTGCCAGAGGGGAGATCATCCCGGAGGCCTTCTCTCCGGTATGATGCGTGAGTAGTTCCACCTTGGACTATGGGTCCATGTAGTAGCTATATGGTTGTATCTCCTCCTTTGTGCTTTCATGTATAGATCTTGTGAGCTCCGTTCATGATCAAGATCTAATCTATGTGTAATCATGCATGTTGTGTTTGCGGGGATCCGATGGATATTGAGATTATTATGTTGGTTTTATTAATGGTTTTGTCTTTATGATTCTATCATGTCCGTGTTGTTTGTGATCTTGCATGCTCTCCGTTGTTAGTAGCTATCTTGGCCAAGTAGTTGCTAGTGACTCCAAGAGGGGGTATTTATGCTCGATAGTGCGTTCATGCCTCTAGTTTCCAAGGGAAGTGACAATAATCTCTTCGGTTGTAGATGTGTTGTTGCCACTAGGGAGAAACAAACGCTCTTGTTCATGGAACATGTGGACTGTTTACCTTACACACTTTGCTTAAAGCAATTGTCTGTTGCTTGCAACTTAATACCGGAGGGGGTTTGGATGATAACCCGAAGGACGACTTCTAGTCATAGATGCAGTTGGATGGCGGTCTATGTATCTTGTTGTATTGCCCAATCGAATCTCATAGGATCTTTCTAACTAGTAATTGCATTGTTATGCCTTGCTCAGTTCCTGTCAATTGCCCTGCTATAATTTGTTTACCCTTCATGCCTTGTTGTTTATCTAAGGAGAGCACCTCTAGTGAACTATGGACCCTGGTCCAATCTTTACCATTGATACATCTTCCACTGTTACTTGTTTACTTGCTGCAAACCATTACCTTCCACACCATACGTTTAATCCTTTGTTACAGCAAACCGGTGAGCTTGACAACCTCACTGATTTGTTGGGGCAAAGTCTTAAGTCTGTGTTATGCAGGTCTCCTCGTTGCTTGCAACACCAGTGTGACGTTACCTTCCTCCTACTGGTTCGATAACCTCGGTTTAAGAGTTGCTGCTGTGGTACTTCACACCTTGCTCTTGGGGTTCCCAAGAGGATCCACGTCAACCGTGCGAGCCATCACAAGCTTTTCTGGCACCGTTTCCAGGGAACGAAGAAGAAGAAACTGTCAACGAGGCACCATCAGTGATGAAGCCAGTAGTCGCACCGATAGCGCTCCCCAAAAACCTTATCGCCCTTCTCCCATACAGGACTTGAAGAGGCGGGGTTACAGAGGCCTACTGTCCCGGCTCGCGGTGCATGCCGCAAGACGGGATGGGGAAGAACTGGTGGCAGCTTAGTGCTCTGGAACTTGTAGGCGATGGTTCTGATAGATGCCTGAGGAAAGGAGCGACCTTTCGCTCTTATAGGCACGGGTAGACAGGCAAACAGGCGACGTCGGAAGAGAAAATGAACAAGCAACGACCGAAGCCAAACAACCTCGACTAAGTTCGAATTAAACCTCCACTAAGTCGTATTTAAAACCCATTAGCAGACTGTTCAAATTCTGCACACCCGTTCATATACCAGTCATGCATGGCAAAAAAGAACTCGGCTCGGCGAGATTCCCGCAACCCGCGGGGCGCGCATCGTGACGAGGTGAGGCGTGGCGTGGAGAGGTGGGCGGCGGCGGAGGAGGAGGAGCATGCATGTGTAACTCTCTCCTTCTCCTTCTCATCCTTTTACCAAGTGGTAGGAGAGCCTCCCTTATAAGCTGGTGCAAACCTCCTTCAACTAGCAATATGGGACTAAACATTTGTCCCACCTCTTGCCAAGCATGAATGGGCCACTAGAATTTTCAGGAATTATTGGAATGGAAAAATGGGCTGGGCTATTTTGGGCCAAAATTCCAACAATCCCCTACCAGATCCTAGAGGCACATGTAATTTGCCTTTGGTTCCAAAACACTGTTTATATACCGATACTGCAGTGGAGACTGTTAAGTTGAACTTCCACCTAGAATTCTATGCTACACTAGGCTGCGACTTATATAGTGGACTATGCCTTGAACTGCAAGTTTGTTGCAACCTAGCTTCACATGAAGCCTTGACCGATACTGGGCTACCGTGGAACTTCCCCGCGGGTGGAGCTTATGAGTTATTGATACGTCGGAAACGTATCTATAATTTTTTATGCTCCATGCTTGTTTATTATCTACTTTGATTTGCTTGTCTACACTTTGAGGTGCTTTTTACATGTGTTTCTGGTACTAACCTATTAACAAGTTGCAACAGCACCAGATGCCTGTTTTCTGTTGTTTTTGGTTTCAGAAAAGTTAGTAAAGAAATATTCTAGGAATTGGACAGCACAAACGTCAAAGTCAATTACTTTCTGTGGGGAACAAGAAGTCTAGAGGGGAGCCGGAGAGGCAGTCCAGGGCGGCCAGACCCACCCTAGGCGCGGGTGGGCCCTACCCCGTGCCTAGGAGGGGTGTGGGGCCCCTGGCCTCCGCCTCGGCCTCCCCCTTCGCCTATAAGAAGCCCCCGATGCAGAAACCCTAAGCACCTGATCAAATATCCACGAAACCGTCTGTAGACGCCACCACCATCGTCCCTAGATCGGGGGGATCTGAAGTTCTTCCCGGCACCCTGCCAGAGGGGAGATCATCCCGGAGGCCTTCTCTCCGGTATGATGCGTGAGTAGTTCCACCTTGGACTATGGGTCCATGTAGTAGCTAGATGGTTGTATCTCCTTCTTTGTGCTTTAATGTATAGATCTTGTGAGCTTCGTTCATGATCTAGATCTAATCTATCTGTAATCATGCATGTTGTGTTTGCGGGGATCCGATGGATATTGAGATTATTACGTTGGTTTGATTAATGGTTTTGTCTTTATGATTCTATCATATCCGTGTTGTTTGTGATCTTGCATGCTCTCCGTTGTTAGTAGCTATCTTGGCCAAGTAGTTGCTAGTGACTCCAAGAGGGGGTATTTATGCTCGATAGTGCGTTCATGCCTCTAGTTTCCAAGGGAAGTGACAATAATATCTTCGGTTGTAGATGTGTTGTTGCCACTAGGGAGAAAACAACGGTCCTTGTTCATGGAACATGTGGACTGTTTACCTTACACACTTTGCTTAAAGCAGTTGTTTGTTTCTTGCAACTTAATACCGGAGGGGGTTCGGATGATAACCTGAAGGAGGACTTCTAGTCATAGATGCAGTTGGATGGCTGCCCAATCGAATCTCATAGGATCTTTCTAACTAGTAATTGTTGGAATTATGCCCTAGAGGCAATAATAAAGATGTTATTATTATTATAATTCTTGTTCATGATAAAGTTTATATTCCATGCTAGAATTGTATTAAGCGGAAACTTTAATACTTTTGTGGTTTGTGAACAACACCGTGTCCCTAGTACGCCTCTAAGGACTAGCTCATTGATCAATGATGGTTAAGGTTTCCTAACCATAGACATGAGTTGTCAATTGATGATGAGATCATATCATTGGAGAATTATATGGTGGACAGACCCAAACTAAGCGAAGCAATTAGATCGTATCATCGTGTTCATCTTTCGAAGCTTTTCCTATGTCAAATATTGTATTCCTTAGACCATGAGATAATGCAACTCCCTGGTATCGGAAGAAAGCTTTGAGGTCATCAAACGTCATCCTATGAGAGGGTGATCATAAAGGTGTCTCTCAGGTGATCGAAAAGTATCTGTTGGGTTGTATGTAGCGAGATGGGATTTGTCCCTCCCAAGTCGGAGAGATATACTTCGGGCCCACTCGGTAATCGATATCAACACCGTTTGCAAGCATGTGGTTAAGGAGTTAATCACAAAGTGATATCGGATTACGGAACGAGTAAAGTACTTGCTGTGAACGAGATTGAACTAGGTATGACGCCATGCGACGATCGAATCTCGGGCAAGTAAAATATCGCGAGACGAAGGGAATATATATATGGGATTGATTGAATCGGCATCATGGTTCATCCGATATGATCATCGATGAATGTGTGGGAGTCAATATGGGTGCCTGCACTCACTGTTGATTATTGATAGAAGATCATGTCGCATATTCTCGAACCCGCAGGTCACACACTTAACGTGTCTCGACGCTAGGATAGATTGGATAATTGGTTTATGAGTTTTTGTTCGAGTCTCGGATGGGATCCGGACATCACGAGGTTCCGAGTGGTCCGGAGAATAAGATTCATATAAGGCGGTGCAGTTTTGGAGTTCTAATTGTTCCGGTTAATCGGTATTGTACCGAAGCTTCTAGAACCTTCCGAAGGGGACCAACGTGGCCCCACCTCCGGGAGGGGCATGGGCCTATCTTGAGTGTCCTGGACGCATTGGGCCAGGGCACAAGGCCCCATAGGTCCCAGCCGATCCTATAGGGTTTAAAATCGCTTAAACTAGAGATAGGGTTTCTAGAAGAGGGAGAGTCCTTGCCACTCCTCCTCCCTTGGCGCCGCCCAAGGCTTGGAGGAGGGCAGGGCCGCCTCTATATATAGAGGGCTGTGCGCCTCCCCCACACCTTGCCTTCAACCCTAGTTGCCTGCCGCCTTCCTCTCCCTCCCGATCGTTTGTAGGCGAAGCCTGCAGCAGAAATTCTCCACCATATACACCACGCCGTGTTGTAGATCCAATCTATCTCCACCATACTTGCTGGTCCGAGTAAGGAGGAGACGCCGAGGTGCCGCACGTGTGCATCTCACGGAGGCACCGCCACTTGTGGTGCTAGATCGGATCGGATCGCGAGGAGGAGAAGTGAGTACGACTACATCACCCACGCTCCGATGAACGTTCACTGCGAATCTTCAAGGGTATGAAGATCTAATCCAATCTCTCGTTGATTGCATCTCCTAGATTAGATCTTGGCTTTCCTCTATTCGCATCCGTAGAAAACTTTGATTTACTATGCCAAAACCCTTCAAAGGGTATCGAGCTAGATCTATGCGTAGATGTGTTTCACGAGTAGAACGCAACATGGTTGTTGCGGGCGTTGATGTTTTATGTTGCAAGCCTCTTGTTTGTGTTCTTCTTATGACGCGGGATAGTGAGATTGAAGCGGCCCAGGCCAACCTTACGCGACGCCGTCATGAGACCGCTCCGCACTTGACGTGTGGATTGTTCCACACATGCGGTGGTGGATGTCGATTTCTCACTATAGTTGTCATGGGATTAACACCGAGTTTGGCAACCATAATATCACCGTTGTGGCTTTCCGTAGGTAAGAATCGTTCTTAGCATCTACTCCCATAAGCCACGTAAAACATGCAACAACAAAGTAGAGGCGTCTAACTTGTTTTTGCAGGAGTGTTTTTCGTGATATGGTATGGCCCAAGATGTGATGTGTATATTGTATGCGATGATCATGTTTTGTAATGTTTCACGACTTGCATGTCGATGAGTACACAACCGTGAGCCATAAGGTTGTCTTTATAATTGTGTATGACCATAGTCAACTTCTTATACGCCATGTAATAGCTTTACTTTGTCGCTAAGTAGTTAGCAATAGTTGTAGTTGCTATTCGTGGTGGAGGCAATCATGGTGGAGTGATGGATATCATGCCGGAACGCACAAGATGGAGATCATTGCGCGAAGATTGGCTATACCATGTCACATAAAGTTATATGCATGTGATGTTTATCCTTTTATGTATCTTATTATGCTTAGATCACGACGGTAGAATTATAAGATGATTCCTCACTTAAAGATCAAGATAAAAACTGTGTTCTCCCCAAGTATGCACCGTTGCGAAAGTTCGTCGTGTCCAAGCATCACGTGATGATCGGGTGCTATAGACTCTATGCTCACATACAACGGGTGCAAGCTAGTTTTGCACAAGCGGAAATACTTGGGTCTAGCTTGACGAGCCTAGCATGTACAGACATGGCCTCGAAACACAAGAAGCGAAAGGTTAAGCATGAGTCATATGAATGATATGATCGACACTTTGTTGTCCACCATTGAAACCACATCTCTTCTCGTGATGATCGGATTAGGTGTGGTGAATTTGGATCGTGTTCATTAAACAACTTGAGGGATGTTGAATTTAGTGGGAGTTCATCTAGTAATTTGATTAAGTTGAACTATTTATCATGAACATAGTCTAAATTGTACTTGAAAATACTGTAGATCACATGGCCAAGTCCAACTTCAACTTCAACGTTTTTGCTTAGAAAGAAAAGCTTAGAAACAATGGGTCTAACTTCACCAATTGGTTCCGCAATCTAAGAATCATTCTGTCTGGCGGACAAAAGGACTATGTCCTTGGGAAAGCGTTAGGTGACCCTCCTTGCAATCGCTACGGCCGATGAGAAAGCTGTCTATCAACAAGAAAGATGATTATGGTGTGATTAAGAGCACCATGTTGTTTGCTATGGAACCGAGCTTCAAAATCGTTTTGAAGAGTATCCCGGTCCTTTGAGATTCTCGAGGAGCCGAAACCATGTTTCGCACTCAGCCCGCTCGAGAGATATGAGATCTCCAGAAGTTCTTTAAGCGCAAGATGGAGGAAGGAGTTCCGTTAGTGAGCACGCCATAAAGATGACGGGATACACTCAACGCCTTGAGCAACTAAAATGCACGATTCCAGAGGAGCTCAAGATTGACATGGTTCTGCAATCACTCCCTCCCAGCTACAAAAGTTTTGTAGTGACTCATAATCAGATTGGTTCCATGATACGATCACCGAGCTCTTCGCAAAGTCAAGGTCTGGAGGTGGACATCAAGAAGGATAATCATGTGTTGATGGTCAACAAGCCCTCCTTTAAGAAAGGTAAGGGTGCAAAGAAGCCCTTCAAGAAGGGCGGCGGCAAGCAATGCTCCTGCCGAGAAGAAGCTCAAGTCGGTCCTATTAATCGAGTGCTTCTATTGCAAGGACAAGGGTCACTGGAAGCGAATCGTCAAGTACTTAGCGGACAAGAAGGTGGCACCATCAAAGGTATATTTGATATACATGTTATTGATGTTTTCCTTACTAGCCCTCGTTGTAGTGCACGGGTATTTGATACCGGTTCGTTGCTAATATTTGTAACTCAAACAGAGCTACGGAATAGACGGCGGCATGAGGATGAGGTGACGATGCGCGTTGGCAATGGATCAAGAGTTGATGTGATGGCCGTCGGCACACTCTCCTTAGTTTTACCTTCGGGATTAGTTTTAAACCTTAATAAATGTTATTATGTGCCTGCGTTGAGCATGAACATCATTTCCGGATCGTGTTTATTGCAAGACGGTTATTCATTTAAATCGAAGAATAATGGTTGTTCTATTTATATGAGTAACATCTTTTATGGTCATGCACCTCTTGTGAATGGTTTATTTCTTCTAAATCTCGAAAGGGATGAAACACACATCCATAACATTGAGGCTAAGAGATGCAAAGTAGATAGTGATAATACTACTTATTTGTGGCAATCGTCTAGGTCATATTGAGTAAAGCGATGAAGAAACTCCATTCGATGGACTTTGAGTCTCTTGATTTTGAATCATTTGACACATGCGAACCATGCCTCATGGGCAAGATGATCAAAACCCCGTTCTCCGGTATGATGGAGCGAGCAACGGACTTGTTGGAAATCATACATCCCGATGTATGCGGACCGATGAGTGTTTCGACACGCGGTGGATATCGATATTTCCTCACTTTTACCGATGACTTAAGTAGATATGGGTATATCTATTTAATGAAACATAAATCTGACACATTTGAAAAGTTCAAAGAATTTCAGAATGAAGTGGAGAACCATCGTAACAGAAAGATTAAGTTTCTACGATCCGATCGTGGAGGTGAATATTTGAGTTATGATTTTCTCACGCATCTTAGAGCAAGTGGAATCGTTTCACAACTCACGCCACCCGGAACACCACAGCGCAATGGTGTGTCTGAGCATGTAATCGAACCCTATTAGATATGGTCCGATCAATGATGTCTACCGATTTGCTATCATTTTGGGGTTATGCATTAGAAACCACTGCATTCACTTTAAATAGGGCTCCATCTAAATCCGTTGAGACGACACCGTATGAACTGTGGTTTGGTGCTAAACCTAAGTTGTCGTTTCTTAAAGTTTGGGGATGCGAAGCTTCGCCAAGAAGTTTATGCCGACAAGCTCGAATCCAAAGCGAGAAATGCGTCTTCATAGGATACCCTAAGGAAACTATTGGGTATACCTTCTATCACGTAACAAGGCAAAGTGTTTGTCGAAGAACGGTTCCTTTCTTGAGAAGGAGTTTCTCTCGAAAGAAGTGAGTGGGAGAAAAGTAGAGCTAGACGAGGTTATTGAACCTTCTCTTGAGTTGGAGAGTAGCGCAAGACCTGAAATTGTTCAGGTCACGCACCAACAATGAGAGAAGCTAATGACAAGGATCATGAAGCTTGGACGATGCACATCTTGAACGTCGCAGTCGACAAGGTCGTGCCCCTCCCGAGTGGTACGGTAACCTGTCTTTTCTTGTCTTGTTAGTAGAAGCTAGTGAACCTACGAAAGATGGGGCAGCGATGATGAGCCCAGACTCTGAGAAATGGCTGGAAGCCATGAAATACGAATTGGGATCCATGAGCGAAAACCAAGTATGGACTTTGGTGGACCCTCCTAGCGACCGAAAGGCCGTTGAGTGCAAATGGATTTTCAAGAAGAAAACGGACGCGGATGGTAATGTTACCGTATAAAGCACGGCTTGTCGCGAAAGGTTTTCGACAAGTTCAAGGTGTTGACTATGATGAGACTTTCTCTCCGTAGATGTTTAAGTCCATTCGGATTTTATTAGCAATTGCTGCGTTTCATGATTATGAAATATGAGATGGATGTCAAGATCGCTTCCTCAATGGCAACATTGATGAAGAGTTGTATATGATGCAACCCGAAGGTTTTGTCGATCCTAAGGATGCTGATAAAGTATGCAAACTTCAGCGTTCCATTTATGGACTGAAGCAAGCATCTCGGAGTTGGAACCTTCGTTTTGATCAAGTGATCAAGAGCTTTGGATTTGTTCCAAATTGCTACGAAGCTTGCATCTACAAGAAAGTGAGTGGGAGCTCGGTGACATTTCTGGTACTATATGTGGATGACATATTGATTATTGGAAATGACATCAACATGGTTAACGATGTGAAGAGTTATTTGAACAAATGTTTTTCAATGAAAGACCTAGGTGAAGCTGCTTATATATTGGGCATCAAAAATTTATAGAGATAGACAAAGACGCCTGATAGCTTTAAGCCAGAGTACATACCTAGACAAAGTTCTGAAAAGGTTCAGAATGGATAAGGCAAAGAAAGGTTCAGTGCCTATGTTGTCAGGTAAGATATTGAGCAAGGCTCAGTGTCCAGCTATGGTAAATGATAGGGAAGCTATGAGCAAAGTGCCTTATGCCTCGGCCATAGGTTCCATCATGTATGTCGTGCTGTGTACTAGACCGGATGTGTCCAATGCTCTTAGTTTGACGAGCAGATATCAAAGTGATCCAGGAGTGGAACACTAGACAGCCGTGAAGAACATCCTAAAGTACCTGAATAGGACTAAAGAAATGTTCTTAGTCTATGGGGTGATGAATGTTGTCGTAAAGGTTACGTCGACGCTAGTTTTGACACCAACAAGGATGATTCCAAATCTCGAGACGTGATACGTTTATATTTTGAATGGAGGAGCTGTGAGTGGAGAAGCTGCAAGCAAAGCGTGATCGCGGGATCTACAAAGGAAGCGAATACATGGTCGCTGCAGAAGGCCAAGTGAAGGAGTTTGGATCGTAAACTTCATCATCGAGCTTGGCGTGGTTCCAAGTGCATTGGACCCACTGGAGATATTGTGTGACAACATCGCGCCATAGCACTTGCTAAGGAACCAAGATATCATCCAAAGACCAAGCATATCAACTGAAGTTTCATATAATCCGAGATTATATTGCGTATGGAGATCAAGATTAGCAAAGTACATACAGATCCGAATGTCGCAGATCCATTGACTAAACCTCTTCCACGTAAACATGATCGCACCTCGATTGCCATGGGTGTGAGATTGTTGCCAAATGTAAACTAGATTTTTGACTCTAGTGCAAGTGGGAGACTGTTGGAATTATGCCCTAGAGGCAATAATAAAGATGTTATTATTATTATAATTCTTGTTCATGATAAAGTTTATATTCCATGCTAGAATTGTATTAAGCGGAAACTTTAATACTTGTGTGGTTTGTGAACAACACCGTGTCCCTAGTACGCCTCTATGGACTAGCTCATTGATCAATGATGGTTAAGGTTTCCTAACCATAGACATGAGTTGTCAATTGATGATGAGATCATATCATTGGAGAATGATATGGTGGACAGACCCAAACTAAGCGAAGCAATTAGATCGTATCATCGTGTTCATCTTTGTGAAGCTTTTCCTATGTCAAATATTGTATTCCTTAGACCATGAGATAATACAACTCCCTGGTATCGGAAGAAAGCTTTGAGGTCATCAAACGTCATCCTATGAGAGGGTGATCATAAAGGTGTCTCTCAGGTGATCGGAAAGTATCTGTTGGGTTGTATGTATCGAGATGGGATTTGTCCCTCCCAAGTCGGAGATATACTTGGGCCCACTTTAATCGATATCAACACCGCTTGCAAGCATGTGGTTAAGGAGTTAATCACAAAGTGATATCGGATTACGAACGAGTAAAGTACTTGCTATGAACGAGATTGAACTAGGTATGACGGCATCGACGATCGAATCTCGCAAGTAAAATATCGCGAGACGAAGGGAATATATATATGGGATTAATTGAATCGCATCGTGGTTCATCCGATATGATCATCGATGAATGTGGGAGTCAATATGGGTGCACTCACTGTTGATTATTGATAGAAGATCATGTTTGCATATTCTCGAACCCGCAGGTCACACACTTAACGTGTCTCGACGCTAGGATAGATTGGATAATTGGTTTATGAGTTTTTGTTCGAGTCTCGGATGGGATCCGGGACATCACGAGGTTCCGGAGTGGTCCGGAGAATAAGATTCATATAAGGCAGTGCAGTTTTTGGAGTTCGGAATTGTTCCGGGTTAATCGGTATTGTACCGGAAGCTTCTAGAACCTTCCGGAAGGGGACCAACGTGGCCCCACCTTCCGGGACGGGGCATCGGCCTATGAGGGAGTGTCCTGGACGCATTGGGCCAGGGGCACAAGGCCCCATAGGGCCCAGCCGATCCTATAGGGTTTAAAATCGTTTAAACTAGAGATAGGGTTTCTAGAAGAGGGGAGAGTCCTTGCCCCCCACTCCTCCCTCCCTTGGCTGCTGGCCCAAGGCTTGGAGGAGGGGCAAGGGCTGGACGCCCCCCCCCTCTATATATAGAAGGCTGGTGCGCCCCCTCCCCCCTACACCTTGCCTTCAACCCTAGTTGCCCTGCTGCCTTCCTCTCTCCCTCCCGACTGTTTGTAGGCGAAGCCCTGCGGCAGAAATTCTCCACCATATACACCACGCCGTCGTGTTGTAGATCCAATCTATCTCTCCACCATACTTGCTGGTCCGAGGAAGGAGGAGACTCCAAGGTGCTGCACGTGTGCATCTCACGGAGGCACCGCCACTTGTGGTGCTAGATCGGATCGGATCGCGAGGAGGAGAAGCGAGTACGACTACATCACCCACGCCCGATTTAACATTCCGCTGTGCGAATCTTCAAGGGTATGAAGATCTAATCCAATCTCTCTTGTTGATTGCATCTCCTAGATTAGATCTTGGCTTTCCCTCTGTTCGCATCCGTAGAAAACTTTGATTTACTATGCCGCGAAACCCTTCAGTAATTGCATTGTTATGCCTTGCTCAGTTCCTGTCAATTGCTCTGCTATAATTTGTTTACCCTTCATGCCTTGTTGTTTATCTAAGCAAAGCACCTCTAGTGAACTATGGACCCCGGTCCAATCTTTACCATTGATACATCTTCCACTGTTACTTGTTTACTTGCTGCAAACCATTACCTTCCACACCATACGTTTAATCCTTTGTTACAACAAACCGATGAGCTTGACAACCTCACTGATTCGTTGGGGCAAAGTCTTGAGTTTGTGTTATGCAGGTCTCCGCGTTGCTTGTAACACCTGTGTGACGTTCCCTTCCTCCTACTGGTTTGATAACCTCGGTTTCTTACTGAGGGAAACTTGCTGTTGTGCTGCTTCATACCTTGCTCTTGGGGTTTCCAACGAAGCGTCCCACGACAAGTGCTGGGCGCCATCAGTCATACTCCATGGCCTTGCATGAGTTTATTAGAGAGCACCCAACTCTCATAGACTGCGACGTTTGACAGTCACA
This sequence comes from Avena longiglumis, assembly GCA_030063025.1. Classification (NCBI taxonomy): domain Eukaryota; kingdom Viridiplantae; phylum Streptophyta; class Magnoliopsida; order Poales; family Poaceae; genus Avena; species Avena longiglumis. The sequence goes on from CP125978.1 coordinate 446,285,788, forward strand.
CTCATATAGGTGTGTTCTTCAAAAGATGTTCTGCAGGACAACATCTCTGCTTAAGATTAAGCCATTTAGAACACAATAAGATAAAAATCAACCTGTCGTGCAGAATAGGAAAGTATTGCATCTTCACGGAGTGGTGTTCATTAAAGTAGGGATACTTTCCTCTCGGTCTACCAGCAACTTGTCTCCCAATTCTAATTCACGGGATATCTGATCACATAGATTGGTTTGCCACTGTGGAAAACTCATAGTGTGGGTCTCATACCCATCTCCTTCGATGCATTTTCTATCACATTGCGTGATAGTCCCTTTTTGAAGGGATCTGCCAGGTTCTTATATGTTTGGATATAATTCAATGCAATAACTCCTGAGTTTCTCATTTTCCTGACAAATTTTAGTCTCCTCTTCACATGTCTTGAGGGATTCATATTATCCTTAAAACTGTTCACCTTAATAATCACAGTTTGATTACCACAGTTCATTGGAATTGCGGGTATAGGTTTTTCAACGACATGTAAGTCCATCAAGATTTCACGAAGCCACTTTGCTTCAATAGTGGCCGTGTCTAGTGTTGTGAGTTCTGCTTCCATAGTTGACCTCGTTAAGATGGTCTGCTTGCAAGACTTTCAAGAAACAACGCCACCACCAAGTGTAAACACATATCCACTTGTGGCCTTTATCTCATCAGCATGAGATATCCAATTAGAATCACTATAACCCTCCAGTACCCTCGGATACCCGGTATAGTGAATGCCATAGCTTGCAGTGCCTTTTAGATAGCGCATGACTCTTTCAAGAGCTTGCCAATGATCATCTCTAGGATTTGAAACAAATCGACTGAGTTTGCTAACAGCAAACGCGATGTCAGGCATTGTAGCGCTAGACAAGTACATAAGCGAGCCAATTATTTGAGAGTATGTCAATTGATCTCTAACGGTGCCTCGATTCTTTCGAAGTAGCACACTAGGATCATACGGTGTTGGAGAAGACTTGCAGCCGCTATACCCAAAGCGACTCAAAATCTTGTCGACATAGTGAGACTGAAGCAGTGTGATCCCACTATCATCATCTCTCAACAGTTTGATGTTCAAGATAACATCATCTACTCCTAGATCCTTCATCTCAAAAGACTGAGATAAGAAATCCTTGACCTCCTCAATTACACTAAGGTTGGTCCCAAAGATCAGTATGTCATCAACATACAAACATAGAATAACTCCTTCGCCCCCACCATGGCGATAGTATACGCACTTGTCAGCTTCGTTTACAATAAAGCCTGCATCGGCTAAGGTTTATCAAACTTTCCGTGACACTGCTTAGGTGCTTGTTTAAGACCATATAGAGACTTCAGCAGCTTGCACACTTTTATTTCTTAACCATTTACTACAAAACCATCTGGTTGATCCATATAAATTTCCTCATCCAACTCTCCATTTAGGAAAGCCATCTTAACGTCCATTTGATGAACGAGAAGACCGTGTGAGGCAGCTAGAGAAATTAGTACTCGAATGGTGGTCAACCTTGCTACAGGTGAGTAAGTGTCAAAGAAGTCTTCACCTTCCTTTTGGGTATAACCCTTGGCCACAAGCCTTGCTTTGCACTTATCAATAGTACCATCAGGCCTTAGTTTATTCTTAAACACTCATTTACATCCTACAGGTTTGCACCCATAAGGACGATCAGTGATCTCCCATGTTTCATTAGATAAAATGGAGTCCATCTCACTACGGACGGCTTCCTTCCAGTAGTCAGCATCAGGAGATGCATAGGCTTCTGAAATAGAAGTGGGAGTATCATCCACAAGGTATACAACGAAATCATCACCAAAAGACTTTGCAGTCCTCTGTCTCTTGCTCCTTTTAGGAATTTTGTTATCCTCCTCCTCAGGATTTTCTAGGTGTTCGACTGGAATGATTGGTCAAGATATTATATATAATTCCTGACTTGATGAGTTAGCATATCCTTCATGGGAAAGATATCCTCAAAGAAAGTTGCATCATTCGACTCCATGATTTTACCAACATGCATGTCTGGTGCTCCAGATTTTACTACCAAGAATCGATAGCTAATGCTATGAAAAGCATATCCTAGAAATATATAGTCCACGGTTTTTGGTCCAAGCTTGCGCTTCTTGGGGACTGGTACATAAACTTTTGCCAAACAACCCCAAGTTCGTAGATAAGAGAGATTTAACCTTTTATTATCCCATTCTTCAAATGGAGTAATTTCTTTGTTCTTTGTGGGAACTCGGTTTAGGACATGACATGCGGTCAATAATGCCTCCCCCCACCATTCCTCGGAGAGACCCGATGTGTCTAACATGGCGTTAACCAAATCTGTTAGAGTGTGGTTCTTTCTTTCGGCTACCCCGTTTGACTGGGGTGAGTAGGGAGGCCTCCTCTCATGGATTATACCATGTTCCGCATAAAAGGAGTCAAACTCGTTCGAAAAATACTCTCCACCACGATCAGACCTAAGCCTCTTAATCTTTCGATCAAGTTGGTTTTCCGCTTTAGCTTTATAGACTTTGAAGAAACTTAAAACCTCATCTTTTGTTTTCAGAAGATACACATGACAGTATCTCGTAGAGTCATCGATCAACGTCATAAAATATTTCTTTCCACCTTTTATCAACACACCATTCATCTCACAAAGATCAGAATGTATGAGTTCTAGTGGTGCCAAATTTCTCACCTCTACAGTCGTATGTGACTTGCGAGGTTGTTTTACTCGCACACAGGCTAGGCACTTGGATCCTTTGACAGTAGTGAAATTTGGGATTAAATTCATTTTAGATAACCGCGTCATGCAACCAAAATTAACATGACAAAGATGTGAATGCCAAACATTTGATATAAGATCAGATGAAACATGACTCACAACTTTATTACAAACATCTGATAATGATAATGACAAAGGACCTCCGCACTCATATCCTTTACCAATAAAAGTACCAAACTTAGATAGTACAAACTTATTGGACTCAAAAACAATCTTGTAGCCATCGCGACATAGAAGAGATCCGCTAATAAGATTCTTATTTATTGAGGGAACATGATGCATGTTCTTCAGGCGTACGGTCTTTCCCGAAGTAAACTTCACATCGACCGTACCAACACCATGAACAGAAGCATGCGAGTCGTTCTCCATCAACACAGACTGAGTCCCTCTAACCCAACATCCTTCATCTCAACGTCGCCCATGAAAATATTAGCGGTCTTGCCACTCTTCCCATGTTGTGGCTTGTCATAGCGGTTGGGGCAGCTAGGAGCCCAGTGATCAGGATCACCGCACACATAACAAGAACCTTTCTTCTTATCAGTCTTCTTCTTAAAATTGGTAGACTGTGAGGGCTTGTTCTTCCCATCGAACTTGCCCTTTCCATCAAACTTGCTCTTGTTCTTGAACTTGTGGGACTGGAAGTTCTTTTTCTGTACCAAGTTGGCACTTGAACCTCCCTCAACAACTCGAGCACGTGTGTCTTTTGCTCTCAACTTCTCTTTCACATCAAGAGTCCCAATGAGATCCGATACGGAAAACTCCTGTCTCTTGTGCTTCAGAGAAGTAGCAAAGTTCCTCCATGAATGGGAAAGCTTGGCAATAATGCCCCCGACAACGAATTTGTCCGGTAACACACAGGAGAAGTACTCAAGCTCCATGGCCAGTGCCCGTATCTCATGAGCCTGCTCAACGATGGAGCGATCATCAGACATCTTGAAGTCGTAGAATTGCTCCATGATATACAATTTACTGCCAGCGTCCGAGATCCCAAACTTGGCCTCGAGAGAAGCCCATATGTTCTTGCCATTATCAAATGACATATAGGTTCAACAATGTTCTCCCCAAGAACAGACAACAGAGCAGCCCTGAACAACTTGTCAGATTTCTGGAAAACTTGCTCTAGGCAGGAGTAAGCTCTCCCTCTGGCTTGCCAAGAGTGGCGTCATAGCAGTTCATGTTCTCAAACCAGGGAACTTCTCTCACGCGCCATCTCTTATAGTTCACAGATGCCACGAAACCACTTGGAGTAAATTGCCTATAATAGGGTTTTTGGATTGTTGGAAATATGAGCAATTTACCAAGTGATTTATGCGAAATAAATAGCAGATAATGAATAGAACGATCGAAAATAAACTAGCCAAGTAATCTGATAGAAAGTATGCAGAGAGTTGAGATAGATCGAAATAATATCTGAACAAGATGAATAAAGAAAACATACAACAGTGCGCCGGAGTTGGAGTTGTCACCCATGTCGTCGAGGAAGAGGTTCTCGATGGCAGGGAAGAAGTCGTCGTTGGGGCGTCGGCGTCGGTGAAGGAGTCCATGATGAAGCCAGTAGTCGCGCCGATAGCGCTCCCCAAAAACCTTATCGCCCTTCTCCCGTACATGACTCAAAGAGGCGGGATTCCGAAGGCCTACTGTCCCGGCTCGCGGCGCACGCCGCAAGACGTGATGGGGAAGAACTGGTGGCAGCTCAGTGCTCTGAACATGGAGGCGATGGTTCTGATAGATGCCTGAGGAAAGGGGCGGCCTTCCGCTCTTAAAACAGCCTCCACTAAGTCGGCGAGATTTCCGCAACCCGCGGCGGACACGCGCGTGCGTCGCGACGAGGCGTGGCGAGGCGGGCGGCGGAGGAGGAGGAGCGCGCGTGTGTAACTCTCTCCTTCTCCTTCTCAGCTTTTACCAAGTGGTAGGAGAGCCTCCATTATAAGCCGGTGCAAACCTCCTTCAACTAGCAATATGAGACTAAATATTTGTTCCATATCTTGCCAACCATGAATAGGCCACATCTGTCTCTAGGATTTTCAGAAATTATTGGACCGGAAAAATGGGCTGGACTATTTTGGGCAAAAATTCCAACAGAACTGTACTTACAAAGTACGTGTCTAACTAAGTGCGATGACAATGGATCAACCATTGTATTCAAGCACATACAGGGCTAGATGAGTGACCTTCGATGCCAACACAACGAGTAGCGTGTGGATAACAAAATAGCTTGATTTTCTAACTACCAGATGGTGCGTTTCTCAATCACAACGATCTGACCAGTAACCGACAATTTCTCCCCTGGTATTGATGCACTGAGATGCTCTCTGTTCCCTGGCTATAACTGTACTTACGGCCCCTGCACAGTACTCCCGGTGACCTGACTTAAGTAACAGTTCCTGGTCAGTGCAGTTAGTAAAGCACGAATGGTCCATCCGAGTCAGACCAGACCACTGGTCGCCTGGTCTCCAAAAGCTTAGCTACGCGGAGTTCTTCCTTCTCATAGTTTTACATTGTTTTCAGGCAAAAATCACATAAATAACCTATTTAAAAAAAAGACAAAAAATAACCCTCTTTTCAAATGATTTATCGGATCTAACGTAATCTCATGGCGCCGTACGGGATGGAGTCATGGTCGTAGCCACGACGCCATGACCAACGGCGCTATGGCGCTCCTCCCCTTGGCGCCATCCTGACGAATGACGTGGCAGACTACGTGGCAGCTGGGCCCACTGGCGTAAGTATGGCGCCATCGCCGACGGCGCAAGTGAGGATGGCTCCACCCGTGACAGCGCCATACCCCCTGACCTATTACCAGCGCCGCGTCCCTCTCTCCTCCCCGACTCCCACTTACCTCTTCATCGCAACCGACGCAGGAGACAGAGGGCATGGCGCCACCGTCGCCCCTCTAAGCCCTCTTCAAATCGGACCTCAAATCCAAGCTAATCTGGAAAAAAAATCGGTGGATTTCCTTCCCATTGCAATCCTCAAGGTATTCTCCTTATATTCCCCTCACTTTATTGGTTGAAATCATCCCACCCCACCCCCCCTTTCCTTAACCCTAGTTCATCACAAATTTTCGATTTTGTTGGTGATTTCTCATGTATATGGTTGGATGATTGATTCCTAGGACAATTTCCCCTCTTATTGTAAACCCTAGTTTGTAGAGAATGGTTGAAATCATCACATTACCTCCATATGTTAACCCTAGTTCATATATATGTTGTGTTGTTTCACATAGATGAGGAATTTTCTTAGTATTAATTTGAAGTTTCATTGAGGTTGCACCTATATATTGTATTTTTGGTTTACATAGATTTTTTAGATGATATATCTATTTGCTCATATATCTATTTGCTCACATACATTGATTTTGCTCATATATCTATTTGCTCACATATGTAGGATGGAGAACGAATCTATTATCAATGGGCATTACGATTCAAGGCACCGTGGTATGTTCATGGCGGAGAAGAAGAAAGTTTTCAAATTGTTACACATAAGGTTGCATGAGGTGCATAGCGATAAGATGCCTTATGACGAGCGGTACACGCCTTGGGTCAAAAGGACTGACCTTCTTCCTTTTGTCCAGCTTGTGTCTCGTTCGACGCCACATATGAACCCATGTTTGATCACGGCTCTTGTCGATAGATGGAGACCCGAGACACATTCATTTCACCTCCCATGTGGTAAGATGACGGTGACTTTGCAAGATGTCTCCATGATCCTGGCGCTTCCCATCAAAGGACAGCCTATTCTTATGAGCACAGATTCGAAGAATTGGCGTGAAGGGATGACGGAATTAATTGGAAAGGAGAACCACGTGTAAATCGTTGGCCGCAGATGATCGTGTAGGGTTTCGTAGCATGGAAAACAAAAAATTTCTATCGCATACAAACAAACAAGCCAAGATCTATCTACTAGATTGAAGCAACGAGTCGATGGAATAACTCACCCTCGAAGATTCCAAAGTGTTTAACGAGAGCGGATTCTCGTGGGTGATGTAGTACTCTTCGATCTCAAGATCGCGTACGATCCTTCCCAAGCGCTGCGTTCCCAGCGCTCCATAATCGGTCACATGTTCGATTTTCGGCGAAGACCTTCCTCTCCCTTGTTCCAAAGAAATGGAGGTTGTAGCACTCTCCTCGCGATTCCGGCAGCACAACGGCATGGTACCGGAAGTAGAGGGGACATCTCGCAGGGCTTCGCCTTAAGCCGGAGCGAGTATGGTGGAGTATGAGAGAGTCCCTCGATGATCTAGGGTTTAGACACGCCGAGGATGGGCAAGCCGGCGGCTAGGGTTTAGCTAGGCGGCGGCGGGTTTGTTCTAGGGCGGCGGCTATGGAGGCGGCTTGGTACTAGGGTTTAGAGGTAGGAACTTGTGTGTCTAGGAGGGAGCCCTGCCCTCCTTATATAGGTGGAGGGGCCAAGGGAGGAGTCCTCCCAACTCGGCTTGGTGGCGGTGGGAGGAACTCCTCCCAAGTCGGTTTCACCTCCTCTCCACTTCCCAAAACTAGCCGTTTGACTTTCAAACTTGGCGTTTGACTTTTCAAACTAGGATTTGAATAAACCCTCTATTTTGTTCAGCGATGACACCGAGTACATGATGCAATCATACCAACTTGATATAACACATTCATGTACCCTTCCCCTCCGGAGTGCCGGACATTCCGGAACCTTCTAGAACATTCCCGATGAAAACACCAGAACCATTTCCCAACTCCGAAACGGGACTTTCCTTATATGAATCTTATTCTCCGGACCATTCCGGATCTCCTCGTGATATCCCTAATCCCATTCGAGACTCCTAAAAACATTCGGTCTCTTTCTCATCATTCCATAACTACTCAAACAACGTCGAATCCTTAAGTGTGTCTCCCTACGGTTCGTGAATTATGCGGACATGATCGAGACACTTCTCCGAACAATAACCAATAGAGGAATCTGGAAATTCATATGGCTCCCACATATTTCTACGATTACTTTGTGATCGAATGAACCACTTACATACTATATCAATTTCCCTTTGTCTCACGATAGTTTACTTATCCTAGGTCATGATCGTCGGTATCTCTGCATACCTAGTTCAACCTCGTTACTGATAAGTACTCTTTTCTCGTTCCCGTGATATGTGATCCCTTGTGAGCCAGTCACATGCTTGCAAGCTAATTGGATGCCATTTCACCGAGAGGGCCCAGAGTATATCTATCCGTCATATGGATGGACAAATCCCACTCTTGATCCATGTGTCTCAACCAATACTTTCCGAACACTCAATGCCACCTTTATAGCCACCCAGTTACGGTGTGGTGTTTGATGTCATCAAAGCATCCATCCGGTAAAGGTGATATGCATGATCTCATGGTCGAAGGAATTAGATTACTATGTATCAGAAAGCATATAGCAATTGAACTATTAAAATGACTTGATCTTTATGCTACGCTTATCTATAGGAGTATGTACACCATATCATTCTCCTAACGATATGATCTTGTTGTTAATAACATCTCAATGTTCATGATAGGGAAACCACAATCATCAATTAACCAACAAGCTAGTATTATATAGAGGCTTTACTAGGGACTCTTATTTTAGTCTACAAATCACACAAGTATTAATGTTTCCTTGTTAATACTATTATAGAATGAATGTAAACATTTACCATAAACACAAAGATATAATAATAACTATATTTATTATTGCCTCTAGGGCATATCTCCAACAGTCTCCCACTTGCACTAGAGTCATATAATCTAGATTACATGGTAATATACCGAACACCCATGGCAGTTTGGTGTTGGTCATGTTTTTCCCTCGGGAGAGGTTTAGTCAACGGATCCGCCACATTCAGATATGTGTGTACTTTGCAAATCTTTATATCCCCATCTTGGATATGTTCTCGAATAGCGTGAAAACGTAGCTTGATGTGCTTCAGCTTCTTGTGTAACCTTGGTTCTTGCGCATTGGCTATGGCACCCATGTTATCACAATAGATAGACATTGGGTCCAGCGCATTAGGAACCACACCCAGCTCTGTAATGAACTCTTTCATCCATATCGCTTCTTGTGAAGCCTCCGAAGCAGCCATGTATTCCGATTCAGTTGAAGATCTCTCCACAACGCTTTGCTTTGCACTCCTCCCGCTTCCGCACCATTCAAAATAAATACGTATCCAGTTGTGATTTAGAATCATCCGGATCGGTGTTCCAACTAGCATCGGTGTAACCATTAACAACGAGCTGCTCATCACCTCCATAAGAAAGAACCATATCCTTAGTTCTTCTCAAGTACTTAAGGATGTTTTGATCACGTCCAATGATCCACTCTGGATCACTTTGATATCTGCTAGTTAAACTAACATCATATGCAATGTCGGGTCTAGTACATAGCAGGGCATACATTAGAGATCCTATGGTGAGGCATAGGAGTCTTACTCATACTTTCTCTATCTTCATTGATGTCGGACTTTGAGTTTTACTCAAGGTCGATATAAACATGGGCAAGAACCCATTCTTGCTATCTTCCATTCCAAACCTCTTTAGAACTTTGTCCAAATATGTACTTTGTGACAATGATATTTGGCGTCTCGATCTATCTCAATAAATCTTCATGCCTAATATGTAAGTCGCTTCACAAGATCCTTCATTGAAAAACTATTATTCAAATATTCCTTGACACTATTAAGAAGGTCTACATCATTCTCAATCAACAATATGTCATCTACATATAGTATTAAGAATGCTACAGAGCTCCCACTCACTTTCTTGTAAATACAAGCTTCTCCATAGGTTTGTATAAAACCAAAACTTTTGGTCACCTTATCAAAACGTTGATTCCAACTTCGGGATGCTTGCTTCAATCCATAGATGGACCGTTGAAGTTTGCATACCTTGTTAGCATCTTTAGGATCGACAAAACCTTTGGGTGATACCCCAGAGCCCTCCTCCCTCCTCCCTCCTCCCTGCTTTGAGAGTCTCCGGAGAAGCTCGACCCTAGTTTCCTCCGCTGCTGTCACGGAGACGGAAGGAAGACGGAGTAGATAGGAGTAGTTGTAGGTCTGGACTTGCCGCTTTGGGGCTGTTTCCCGGTAGTTTGTGAACTCTAGATCTAGCCACCCAGATCTATGTAGTTTTAGGGTTCCTTGTCTCTTTTCTTCTCCGATGGATGGAGGCCCAAGTTGAGACGGGAACCGACGCACTGAATAATTTCGTGGTGGTGGCCCGCCTCCGATGCCGAGGTGTCAGACTCTGCTTCCTCTCGGCGGCGGTGGTTGCGAGGGAGAGGAGATCGATGGTGGAGTTAGTCACATGGAGCAGCCCCTGTCCGCCATGGTGGCGAGGGGAGCCAGGCGTGGTGGCTTTGGCGGGGCGGCCTTGCCTCCGCAGGTTGGTGTTTGCCTTGATGGAGAGGTGCGCGTGGCGACGCTTTCTCCGGCCGTGGAGGCGAGGGGAAGCGAAGCAACAAGTGCTTCCGGCCCCATTGAGGTGGGACGCCAACTTTCCGCCGAACGACGAGCAAATCCACGGCTGCGATTAACGCGAGCCGCCAAGATGGTGGCCTTGTGGTGCCAAGACGGCCTTTCCAACCTCCGCAGTGGAGGCCTTCTTGAGTCACTCGCCGGAGTTCCCCCGTGTCGGCGCCAAGTGGTTCGCCCCGCCAAGTCATGGTGGCCGCGCTCGTGGCTCAATCTCGGTGGCGAACCCCGGACTCGATTGCTTTTCGCTTTTTCTATCGTGGTCCTCGGTGCAAATTTTCCGCCTTTGTTGTAATTTCTTTTTCTGTTCTAGGCCCCGCTTGTATTGTGCACCCACCGCTTGTAATTAATCAGCCGGGCCCTTCGAGGCCCCTTATCCGTTCAAAAAAAAAAAAGACAAAACCTTTGGGTTGCATCATATACAACTCTTCATCAATATCTCCATTGAGGAATGCTGTTTTGACATCCATCTGCCATATCTCATAATCATAATATGCAGCGATTGCTAACAAAATCCTCACAGACTTTAGCTTCACATCGTGAGAAATTCTCATCGTAGTCAACTCCTTGAATTTGTCGAAACCCTCGACAAGTCGAGCTTTATAGATAACATTACCATCAAGATCTGCTTTTCTTCTTGAAAATCCATTTGTTCTCGAGCCTTCCGCCATCCCAGAAGTCCACCAAAGTCCATACTTGGTTTTCGTACATGGATCCAATCTCGATTTCATGGCTTCTTGCCATTTATTGGAATCTGGGCTCATCATTGCTTCCTCATATGTCTCAGGGTCATCGGTTGTCCACCAACATGACACTCATAGCGGATCATACCAACTGGAGGGTACGAGTTCTCGACCTCCGAGGCTCAGAGCAACTTCAACCAAGTTTCTTGATCATCATCATTAGCTTCCTCTAACTGGTGCAGCACCACAGAACTTCTTCCGCTGCTTTCGCAATTTCGAGAGAAGTTTTGACAACCTCGTCGAGTTCTACTTTCCTTCCAGTCACTTCTTTCGAGAGAAATTCTTCTAGAAAGGATCCATTCTTGCAACGAAGATTTTGCCTTCGATCTATGATAGAAGGTATACCCAATAGTTTCCTTCGGTATCCAATGAAGACGCATTTTTCCGCTTTGGGTTCAAGCTTGTCCGTCAGAACTTCTTTACATAGGCTTCAGAACCCCAAACTTTAAGGAACGACAATCTAGGTTTCTTCCCAAACCATAATTCATACGGTCGTTTCAACGGATTTAGATGGTGCCCTATTTAAAGTGAATGCGGCCGTTTCTAATGCATAACCCCAAAATGATAGCGGTAACTGTAAGTGACATCATAGAACCAACCATATCTAAGAGAGTTCGACATTTATGTTCGGACACACCATTACGTGGTGTTCCCATGTGTCAATTGTGAAAGTATTCCGCATTTCTTCAAATGCTCGCCAAACTCGTAACTTAGATATTCACCTCCACGATCAGAACGTAGAAATTTAATCTTCTTGTTACGTTGATTCTCTACCTCACTTTGAAATTCCTTAAACTTCTCAAAAGTTTCGGACTTATGTTTCATGAAATATATATACCCATATCTACTCAAGTCATCCGTGAAGGTAAAAACATAACGATAACCACCGCGCGACGCTACACTCATTGGACCACATACATCCGTATGTATGATTTCCAATAAGTCTGTAGCTCGCTCCATCATACCAGAAAATGGAGTCTTAGTCATTTTACCCATCAGACATGCTTCGCATCTTTCAAGTGAATCGAAATCAAGTGATTCAAGAAGTCCATCGGAATGGAGTTTCTTCATACGCTTCACTCCAATGTGACCAAGATGACAGTGCCACATATAGGTCGAGTTATCGCTCGATTTCAAACGTTTAGCCTCAATGTTATTAATATGTGTATTTTCACTATCGAGATTCAATAAAAATAGACCATCTATCAAAGGTGCATGTGCATAAAACATATTACTCATATAAATCGAACAACCATTATTCTCGGACTTAAACAAGTAACCGTCTCGCAATAAATAAGATCCCGGTATAATGTTCATGCTTAACGCAGGCACCAAATAACAATTATTTAAGTATAAAACTAATCCCGATGGTAGATGAAGGGCTAGCGTGTCGACCGCGATCACATCAACCTTTGATCCGTTTCCCACGCGCATCGTCACCTCGTTCTTCGCTAGCTTCCGTTTATTCTGCAACAACTGTTTCGAGTTACAAATATGAGCAACCGAACCAGTATCAAATACCTAGGCACTACTATGAGTACTAGTGAGATACACATCAATAACATGTATATCAGATATACCTTTCTTCTTGATGTTGCCGTTCTTTAAATCCGCCAAGTACTTTGGGCAATTCCGCTCAAAGGACCTTCTCCTTGCAAGAAAGCACTCAAGATCGTGCTTAGGTCCAACCTTGGTCTTCTTCGTTGGCGTGGTAACTTTCTTACCACCCTTCTTGAAGTGTCCCTTCTGCTTAGACTTGCCTTTCTTGAATTTGGTGGTCTTATTGACCAACAACACTTGGTGCTCTTTCTTGATCTCCACTTCTGCAGATTTCAACATGGCAAAGAGTTCTGGCAACGTCTTGTTCATGTTTTGCATGTTGTAGTTCTTCACAAAGTTCTTGTAACTTGGTGGTAGTGATTGGAGGACGCGTTAAATCCCCAAAGCATTAGGAATCACTATACCCAAGCTTTGAAGTTTGTTTGCGTGCCCAGACATCTTAAGCACATGCTCACTGACGGAGCTACCCTCTTCCATCTTGCAGTTAAAGAACTTTTCAGAAGCCTCATAGCTTTCAATTGCCGCATGAGTCTCAAAGATCAATTTGAGATCCTCGACAATATCATATGGGTCTGAATTCTCAAACCTTTTCTGAATCTCCGATTCTAAACCATACAAGATAGCACACTGAACTGTGGAGTATCGAGTCTTCCGAGTAAGGTAAACATTCTTTACTTCATCGGAAGCATCAGCTGCAGGTGGGTCACCCAGTGGTGCATCCAGCACATAGGTCAAATTACCAGCTGTGAGGACAATCCTCAAATTGCGAAACCAATCCGCGAAGTTGCTTCCATTGTTTTTCAACTTTTCTTTCTCTAGGAACGCATTAAAATTGATGATAGGGGCTGCCATTGATCTACAACATATTTGCAATAGTTTAGACTAAGTTTATGACAAATTGAGTTCAAATTAATAATAAAATTAATCTAGGTGAACTCCCACTCAAAACAATATCCCTCACATTGTTTTAGTGATCACACGAACCAAATCCACCACATCAACACCGATCATCACGAGAGTTGATATAGTTTCAATGGCGAACAATCGACATGTTCATCATATCTACTATATGATTCATGCTGTACCTTCGGTGATCCGTGTTCCGAGACCATGTCATACATGCTAGGCTCGTCAAGATCAAACCTTTTCTCGCATGAGCAAATGGCTTGCTCGTTGTATACACTTGCGGAATCTAACACACCCGATCATCACGTGGTGCTTCAAACAACAAGCTTTAGCAACGGTGCTAACTAAGGGTGAACACTTTATGATTTGATATTCATGTGCATGAGGGATCATCTTATAATGCTACCGCCTACTAAGCAATACAAGATGCATAAAGGATCAACATCACATGCAATTCATAATATGTGATATGCTATGGCCTTTCTTTGTGCTTCCGATTCCATCTTCTAGCACGAACATGATCTCCATCATCACCGCATTGCATCAAGGTCAATGACGCTTCTCCATGGTTGTCGCCCACCGCTTCAACTATTACAACTACTTTGAATAGACACGCTGGTCGTAACATAAATTAAAGACAACCATATGGTTTCGCCGCCCAACTTACAATAAGGAACATTGCATACATCAAATATAATCACAATCATGGCCATATCACATCACAGCACACCCCTGCAAAACAAAGTTAGACGCCTCTACTTTCTTTGCATATTTTACGTGGTTTTGGGGCTTTCAATAAGTGTCGTTCTAACTTACGAACATGAACCAAAACATTGATACTAGTATTGTTAATCACCCGTTGTAAATTGGATCTTAACTATGCTAGGAGAAATAGGCACCCGCAAAGCCACTTATGCAATACAAGTTGCATGTCAAGCGTGGAGCAAGTCTCATGAACGATGTCATGTAAGGTTAGTCCGGGCCGCTTCATCCCAACATACCGCAAGATGCAAAGTACACAAAAAGCAATCGACAATAAAAGCATCAACGCCCACAATGACCATTGTGTTCTACTCGTGCAACAGATCTACATATAGACACGGCTCGATACCCTTTGTAGGGTTTCGAGCATGGAAAACAAAAATTTCTATCGCATACAAACAAACAAGCCAAGATCTATCTACTAGATTGAAAGCAACGAGTCGATGGAATAACTCACCCTCGAAGATTCCAAAGTGTTTAACGAGAGCAGATTCTCGTGGGTGATGTAGTCGTACTCTTCCCGATCTCAAGATCGCGTAGACGATCCTTCCGGTCGTTGCTCGGCAGCTCCCGCAGATCGGTCACACGTTCTGATTGACGAAGATCTTCCTCTCCTTGGTCCAGCAGGTAGCGGAGGTTGTAGCACTCTCCTCGCGATTACGGCAAAGACAACCCGTGGTACCGGAAGTAGAGGGGAGATCTCGCAGGGCTTCGCCTTAAGCCGGAGCGAGTATGGTGGAGTATGAGAGAGTCCCTCGACGATCTAGGGTTTAGACACGCCGAGGAGGGGCAAGCCGGCGGCTAGGGTTTAGCTAGGCGGTGGCGGCGGTTTGCCCTAGGGCCGGCGGCGGCTATGGAGGCGGCGACGTCTTGGTACTAGGGTTTAGAGGTAGGAACTTGTGTGTCTAGGAGGGGAGCCTTGCCCCTCCTTATATAGGTGGAGGGGGCCGGCCAAGGGGATGGGAGTACCTCCCTAACTCGGCTTGGTGGTGCGCCAGCGGCGGGAGGAGGAACTCCTCCCCCAAGTCGGTTTCCACCTCCCTCTCCACTTCCCAAAACTAGCCGTTTGACTTTCAAACTTGGCGTTTGACTTTTCAAACTAGGATTTGAATAAACCCTCTATTTTGTTCAGCGATGACACCGAGTAGATGATGCAATCATACCAACTTGATATAACACATTCATGTACCCTTCCCCTCCGGAGTGCCGGACATTCCGGAACCTTCTAGAACATTCCCGATGAAAACACCGGAACCATTTCTCAACTCCGAAACGGGACTTTCCTTATATGAATCTTATTCTCTGGACCATTCCGGATATCCTCGTGATATCCCGAATCCCATTCGAGACTCTGAACAACATTCGGTCTCTTTCTCATCATTCCATAACTACTCAAACAACGTCGAATCCTTAAGTGTGTCTCCCTACGGTTCGTGAATTATGCGGACATGATCGAGACACTTCTCCGAACAATAACCAATAGAGGAATCTGGAAATTCATATGGCTCCCATATATTTATACGATTACTTTGCGATCGAATGAACCACTTACATACGATATCAATTTCCCTTTGTCTCACGATAGTTTACTTATCCGAGTCATGATCGTTGGTATCTCTGCATACCTAGTTCAACCTCGTTACTGATAAGTACTCTTTTCTCGTTCCCGTGATATGTGATCCCTTGTGAGACAGTCACATGCTTGCAAGCTAATTGGATGCCATTTCACCGAGAGGGCCCAGAGTATATCTATCCGTCATATGGATGGACAAATCCCACTCTTGATCCATGTGTCTCAACCAATACTTTCCGAATACTCAATGCCACCTTTATAGCCACCCAGTTACGGTGTGGTGTTTGATGTCATCAAAGCATCCATCCGGTAAAGGTGATATGCATGATCTCATGGTCGAAGGAATTAGATTACTATGTATCAGAAAGCATATAGCAATTGAACTATTAAAATGACTTGATCTTTATGCTACGCTTATCTATAGGAGTATGTCCACCATATCATTCTCCTAACGATATGATCTTGTTGTTAATAACATCTCAATGTTCATGATAGGGAAACCACAATCATCTATTAACCAACAAGCTAGTATTATATAGAGGCTTTACTAGGGACTCTTATTTTAGTCTACAAATCACACAAGTATTAATGTTTCCTTGTTAATACTATTATAGCATGAATGTAAACATTTATCATAAACACAAAGATATAATAATAACTATATTTATTATTGCCTCTAGGGCATATCTCCAACAGATCGCACTGTTAAAGGCTAGATTTTCGCCTGCGGAACATGAACAAATGTTGTTTATTCAGTTCCAGAATTGCACGAAAGTAAGCTCGCTACCAATACAAGGTACCTCAAAACACGAATTTGGCTCAGGATTGCCCTTTTTTAATTCCAGGGTTTCTCTGATCGAAATGGTTGTACATGACTAGTCGTCTCCTGCGGCTCGCGATAACATGAATATCTCTCATTCTTTTCAATCCTGCCCTCTCTACTCGGGAACAATTCATTATTAACTCGCACATAAGTTCAGGGCGTCGACAATAGAGTCATGGTGAGTTCCTCGTGTCAAAAAAAATGGTTAAGGATACAATCAACCAAGAAATTCTTACTTCTAAGCTCTATCTCTATTGAGGAGAAGTAACTAAAAAAGTACAAATGCGCCAACAACCGAGAAGATGTCCGTTGGGCTACCTACAAATGGATACAAGATCATTTTAAGAAGTGCCCCGAGGATGCCGATGATGTGGTGTTTGAGAGGTATGCTCGGGCATATTTGTGGTACGTTGTTAGTAGGACTCTTTTCTCGGACGGCACAGGAAGAAATGTATCCTACATGTGGCTTTGTCTATTTATGTTATGGGACTCTAAGCACAGCTGGGGTTCGGCCGCTCTCGCTTATTTATATCAACAGGTACATATGTGGCTCTTTTTATATTTGCATCACTCCTATATTGTTTGAGTTTGGTATTTACATAGCTCTCTCTATGTTCAGTTGGACGAGGCGTGTTGTAGGACAAACAAAGGAGCATGTATTGGTGGGCCCATGTTGCTACTCACGATATGGTCGTGGTGTCGCATTCCGGTTGGGCGCCCCATCCACAGGACAGAACAACCATGGGGCAATGTCGGTGGTACCCGTATTCGGCGGCCTACATGGGTTTACTTGTGGGATAATACCGAGCCATTCCATGGTGAATCTGAAGAATGTTATTTGAGATATACTAACCAAATCGACTTGCTAACTCCGGAGAATGTAATCTATTCCTTTGTGTTCTAATTGCCACATGTACTTCTACTTGTATGGACCAACTCGATATGCTAATTTTGTATTCCATGTAGGTGGAATGGGAGCCATATGGAACTCGAGGGCACGTGGGTACTGTTGTTTGGTTCGACCTGAACCCCAAGTGTCTCGAAGAAGCACATCTTTGGATGATGCGGGTTCCGTTAATATGCGTCTATGTTGTTGAATGGCACCTTCCAGATCGAGTGATGATGCAGTTTGGTTTATTTCAGCTCACCCCTCCGCCATATAAGGACACTAGCATAGTGTTGCACGGGTGAGTGATCTATATAGCTTAAGATGGTAATTTCTTATGTGTGTCATCGTAGTAATATCAATGATGGTGAATTTGATTGTAGACTGGACAAGATCAAGCAAAATAAGGAAAATAATTGGGCTTCAAGACATCACAAATAGGGACATAAGTGGTTTAAGAAGATTGCGGAGATAGAAGACCCACATAGAGTCCAACCTTCGGAGCAACCACACGATGGTGAAGCGTTCAATCGCAATCTTGTTTGGATTGGTAAAGTGTCTCGTTTGTACCTACAACCTTCGGCTTTTACCTCTAATGACATAGTGGAGGACGATTATCCGGCTTACGACCAGATGGCCAGACTAGAGTACAACAGACTTGTCAGAGGTGGAAGGGGAACAAATATCGCCGGGGTTATCCGCTTTGTGGTAAGTGCTGCCTTACGGACATATGATTGAAAACTAGAACAAGATTTGATCACTTGTTTATTTCTTGTTAGCGTGAGGAGGTCTCAAAACATGTGGAGGCTGCCGGTGAAGTACTGAAACACCCTCCGGGTAAACAATCTGAGTCGGTCCTCCGAGAGTTTGTGGAGGTATGCGCAAATATCTTTTTTTGCTTGCATGTTAAAGTTTGTGTGTGCTGAAATTTTCTAACATGATTCACAATGTCATAGCATACCAAGCTTTGGGAAGTGGCTTGGGTATTTTGCTTGGTTGTCGTACCGCCGAGGCCACCGTACCGACAAGGTTGCGGTGATCATCAAGTCTTGAGGACATGGAAGAGGAAGAGGAGGGTGAATACGGTGAGGAGGAAGAAGAGGGTGAAGACGGTAAGGAGGAAGAGGAGGGTGAAAACGAGGATGAGGTAAAGAATTTCTAACTCCGATGGTTCCTTGTTGTGTTGTGTTGGAACCTTCAATAAGTGCAGCCTTTTCATTTTAAAACGTAGGATGCTTCCGATGGTGATGAGGAATATGACGAGATTGGCATGTCTCAAATGGCGGACGCACCGCTGTCTAGTCAACCGAGGCGTCATCGAAAGCCAAGAAACCCGTACACTCCAAGTGAATGGGAGAAGAAAAAATTGGCGGAGGCACGCAGGGCATCAATATTCAATGAAGAATACTACTACGAGCCTCCATGTAGGAGTGCACGAAATGAGGGGCGTATGAAAAATAACAATGACCGTCCGTCGAAAAGAGGAAAGGGGAGGAAGTGACGAGTGCTCATTGATGTTGAACTATCTTTGTTGCTCTACTATGCGTTAGACTATCTTTGTTGCTCTACTATGTGTTAGACTATGTTTGTTGTGGAACAGATGTGTTGGACTAGTATATTTGTTGTCGAACTATGTGTTGAAGTGCTCTTTGTTGTCTAACTATTATCTTTGTTGTTGATATGTGCTATTTAGATGTTGAACTATGTGTTGATGTTGAACTATGACCATGGCAGAGAGCTGCACATGGTTTGCTAGGCTGTCGCACCATGGCGCCTTACAAGGCGGCGTCGTGGTACGCTGTATGGCGCCGTCACCCGTGGCTCCGTGGTACTACGTATTGACTTGGTGGTTTTCGTTTCCTTTGATTTTCGAAGACTCCCAGTACACCGTGGCGCCATGGCCCGACGACGGCGCCATGATGCATGGCGCCCTACGCGACGGCGCCGTGGTACTATGCATGACGCCGTCCCCCACGGCGCCAAGCACTTGACTTGGTGGTTTTCGTTTCCTTTGATTTTCGAAGACTCCCAGTACATCGTGACGCCATGGCCCGACGACGGCTCCATGATGCATGGCGCCCTACGCGATGGCGCCGTGGTACTATGCATGACGCCGTCCGCCACGGCGCCAAGCATTTGACTTGGTGGTTTTCGTTTCCTTTGATTTTCTTGTCTCCCAGTACACCGTGGCGCCATGGCCCGACGATGGCGCCATGATGCATGGCGCCCTACGCGACGGCGTCGTGGTACTATGTATGACGCCCTGCGGAGTGGCGTCATGCACTTGACATGGTTGATTTCACAAGAAAAGTGATAACCCAAATTGACAGTACATGGTTCATAACATAACTAGTACAACAACATTTCACAGACATAGTTCAACCATAGTACAGCCATAGTTCTCGACATAAATAGTACAGCCATAGTTCAACCATAGTTCTCGACATAAATAGAACTATGTTAGTTCTCACGACATTGCAAAGGTCACAGAAGGACCAAAATAAATTCCACATGGTGGAGTCCATACGATAGACTGTGAGGGCTTGTTCTTCCCATCAAAGTTGCCCTTTCCATCAAACTTGCTCTTGTTCTTGAACTTGTGGGACTGGAAGTTCTTTTTCTGTACCAAGTTGGCACTTGAACCTCCCTCAACAACTCGAGCACGTGTGTCTTTTGCTATCACCTTCTCTTTCACATCAAGAGTCCCAATGAGATCCGATACGGAAAACTCCTGTCTCTTGTGCTTCAGAGAAGTAGCAAAGTTCCTCCATGAATGGGGAAGCTTGGCAATAATGCCCCCGACAACGAATTTGTCCGGTAACGCACAGGAGAAGTACTCAAGCTCCATGGCCAGTGCCTGTATCTCATGAGCCTGCTCAACGATGGAGAGATCATCAGACATCTTGAAGTCATAGAATTGCTCCATGATATACAATTTACTGCCAGCGTCCGAGACCCCAAACTTGGCCTCGAGAGCAGCCCACATGTTCTTGCCATTATCAAATGACATATAGGGTTCAACAATGTTCCCCCCAAGCACAGACAACAGAGTAACCCTGAACAACTTGTCAGATTTCTGAAAAACTTGCTCTAGGCAGGAGTAAGCTCTCCCTCTAGCTTGCCAAGAGTGGTGTCATAGAAGTTCATGTTCTCAAACCAGAGAACTGCTTTCACGCGCCATCTCTTATAGTTCACAGATGCCACGAAACCACTTGGAGTAAATTGCCTATAATAGGGTTTTTGGATTGTTGGAAATATGAGCAATTTACCAAGTGATTTATGCGAAATAAATAGCAGATAAAACATGAATAGAACGATCGAAAATAAACTAGCCAGGTAATCTGATAGAAAGTATGCAGAGAGTTGAGATAGATCGAAATAATATCTGAACAAGATGAATAAAGAAAACATACAGCAGTGCGCCGGAGTTGGAGTTGTCACCCATGTCGTCGAGGAAGAGGTTCTCGATGGCAGGGAAGAAGTCGTCGTTGGGGCGTCGGCGTCGGTGAAGGAGTCCATGATGAAGCTAGTAGTCGCGCCGATAGCGCTCCCCAAAAACCTTATCGCCATTCTCCTGTACATGACTCGAAGAGGCGGGATTCCGGAGGCCTATTCCCGGCTCGCGGTGCACGCCGCAAGACGTGATGGGGAAGAACTGGTGGCAGCTCAGTGCTCTGAACATGGAGGCGATGGTTCTGATAGATGCCTGAGGAAAGGAGCGACCTTCCTCTCTTAAAACAACCTCCACTAAGTCGGCGAGATTTCCGCAACCCGCGGCGCACACACGCGCGCGTCGCGACGAGGCGTGGCGAGGCGGGCGGCGGAGGAGGAGGAGCGCGCGTGTGTAACTCTCTCCTTCTCCTTCTCATCTTTTACCAAGTGGTAGGAGAGCCTCCCTTATAAGCTGGTGCAAACCTCCTTCAACTAGCAATATGAGACTAAATATTTGTCCCATATCTTGCCAAGCATGAATAGGTCACATGGGTCTCTAGGATTTTCAGAAATTATTGAACTGGAAAAATGGGCTGGACTATTTTGGACAAAAATTCCAACAGAAACTGTACTTACAAAGTACGTGTCTAACTAAGTGCGAGGACAATGATCAACCATTGTATTCAAGCACATACAGGGCTAGATGAGTGACCTTCGATGCCAACACAACGAGTAGCGTGTGGATAACAAAATAGCTTGATTTTCTAACTACCAGATGGTGCGTTTCTCAATCACAACGATCTGACCAGTAACCGACAATTTCTCCCCTGGTATTGATGCACTGAGATGCTCTCTGTTCCCTGGCTATAACTGTACTTACGGCCCCTGCACTACAGTACTCCCGGTGCCATGACTTACGTAACAGTTCCTGGTGAGTGCAGCTAGTTAAGCACGAATGGTCCATCAGAGTCAGACCAGACCACGAGAGGCGTGGTCCGCAAAAGGTACGCGGAGTTCTTAGTTGCATAGTTAGAGCATCTCTCGTAATAGGTAAAAGTGGCCAAAACTTTAAAATAACCGACTTTTAGGCTTTGGTTAAAAATGTGACGATTCTAGATCTCGTAAACTAGTCCGATTTGTAAAAACATTTAGAGCATCTCCAGCAGGCGCGCTATAATAGCGCAACGCTAAAATAACTAAAATAGAGCGCGCGCCCAATATTTAGCGTGGCGCTGGACTTTGCGCTATCCCGAGCGTCAAATTTGCAGCTCCGGCTATAGCGCTATCATTATGACGCGAAGAACACCAACTGCTCTGAAAAATCCCTCACAGGAAGCTGGCGCTCGGCGGCGATGGAAACTCCGGCACCTCCCACCCTCCGTCTCGCCTCGCCGGCCAAGCTGCCACCGCATCCCGCCGTCAACCGCCTAAACCTAAGCGGAGGCTCCGCCAGGGTCGGCCGCCATGCGCTCTTCAAGCCGCCATGACAACCTCCGGCGCAATGCCACCCATCGCCAGGAAGAAGACCACGTCGAAGAAGACGACGTCGAAGCGGCCCGCGGCGGTGGTAGCGGCTCCAAAGGGGAAGGCAGCGCGGAACGGCAGCGCTGGCGCTCGCCGCGCCGAGCTTCCACCGCCGTCTCATAGATGCAATTGTGTTTTTGTGTTTGTGCTATCGCGCGCGGGCTAAAATACAACGTCTGGTGGGGGACGAAACGAGCGCGCGCTGCATTTTAGAGCCTCCGGTGGAGGTCGCGCTAAAATGCAGCGCGCAAACAGGATAGCGCGCGCTATCCCAAGTTTGCAGCGCTCTAAAATACAGCATCTGCTGGAGATGCTCTAAAGGCCCCGCTTGGTTGGCTGTTTTTTAGGACAAAATGGATGTAACTTACGGTTCCTAATTGTTTATAGATGAGATCCTAAAATGACGCTTCGTTGGCTGTTTAGATTTTCCCTTCTGCCAGGTTTCCGGCTGATTCTCCCCGTTAAACTCACGGACCATCGATGGTCACGCAAAAAATACGACGGTTTTGTTGTGCACATACAATTCCCCCTGGAGATAATTACGTGGGGGGGAATAAACAAAGTTTCCAAGCGGGGCCTAAAGGGTACCGAGAATCCATGCCCCGAAAACCTTGTATTTGGTGTTTCGGAGGCAGTCTTGCGAGTGCCCTGCAAACCGGTCAACGGTTGACGGGACGGAAGTTTCATCCCAACTGCCACCGGACATGTGCCGAAGTTTGCGTATGATTATCGGTAAGATTGGGAGCTCGGACCAGGTGAGCACCATCCTGCTGTGCCCTGGCTCAAAAACCACGGGCCTCCTGGCGACGACCACTAGTGGAAAAAGGGCTATCTGTTCGCGAGCCCTCAGAGCATTTGTCCTGGTTGCGCCACCAACCGGGACTAATGCTGGCACGCGTCCCGGTTGGAGCGGGCACGGGGCCAGGGGGCATGTGTCCCGTTGGTAAGGGGGGATACGTCCCGGTTGGAGCCACCAACCGGGACTAAAGGTTTGGCCACAGCCACATGGCGTGGTACGCACCTTTAGTCCAGTTGCTGGCTCCAACCGGGACTAAAGACCCCCTGCCCTCTATAAATTCAACGCCCCAGCCTCCTTTGCCTCCACTCTGTTTTTTCGAATGGTGGAAGGTGTGAGGGGGTGTGCTAGTTTTTTCTCATGCATGCATTGAACGTGTTTGATGAAATGTTTGAGTGAATAATCCCGTTGAATTTCTCATAGAACAAAAATATAGAAGGTCTCCGAGACGCACTTGAGCTTTCTCCTCTTTATTTCCCTCGATCGAGGTTAGCAATCTTATCTTTTCTAGGTCATTGATACAATTCATGTGTCGGTGTGAATTGGTTATTTCACTATTTATGATGTCCTGTTTTTGATAAACTTACTTATATGATGCGGATGAACGGTCGGGAATGGATGTACGGTGACGCGTAGCGGTATATCAAAGGCGTGGATAAATTTATCGATGTGGCTACGACAAACAAAGAGAATGGATTTATCGTTGTCAAGTGTTCAATGTCGAACAACAAGGAGTACTCTTCCTCGAAAATCATTCGCGACCACCGATTATGAAAGGTTTCATGCCCAACTATAATTGCTGGACCAAGCACGAGGAAAGAGGGGTTATGATGGAAGATGGTGAAGAAGAAGATGATGATAACAACTATCATCATATGTTTCTGAATACTGATACCGCAATGGAAGACAATGGAGAGGAAAGAGGTGAAGAACGGGCATCGATGAGCAGTGATGAACTTGGTAGGGTCATTTCGATGCAAAGCGAGACCGTGAAATGTAAAATGAGAAGTTGAAGTTAGAGGGCATGTTAGAAGATCACAAGAAATTGTTGTACCCAAATTGTGAAGATGGCAGCACAAAGCTCGGTACCACATCGGAATTGTTGCGATGGAAGGCGAGTGTGGTCTAACGACTCCTTATTTGAAAAGATGCTGAAAATAATGAAGCCAAGTTTCCAAAACATAACGAACTTCCCGAGAGTACCTGAAGCAAAGAAGACTCTCGTCCTCCGGGATTAGATGTGCAAAAGATACATGCATGCATTAATGATCGCATCCTCTACCATGTAAGGAGTATGAGAATTTAGATAAATGCCCGGTATGCAATGCGTTGCGATAAGATCGCACGAGATGACCACAGTGATGTTGAGGGAGAGCCCTCCGAAGAGGGTTCTGCTAAGGTTATGTGGTATGCTCCTATAATACCAAGGTTGAAACGCATGTTCGAAACAAAGAGCATGCCGGGTTGTTGCGATGGCACAAAGAAGACAGAAGAAAGGCGGAAGTTGAGACACCTGCCGATGGGTCACAGTGGAGAAAAATCGAGAGAGACTTCCGGACTTTGCGAGATAACGCAAGGAACTTATGGTTTGGTCTAAATACGGATGGCATGAATCCTTTTGGGGAGCGAGTTGCGATCAAAGACTGGCCCGTGACTCTATGTATCTACAACCTGCCTCCTTGGTTGTGCATGAAGCGTAAGTTCATTATGATGCGATGCTCATCCAAGGCCCAAGCAACCGGCAACGACATTGATGTGTACCTTAGGCCATTAGTTGAAGAACTCTTACAGTTGTGGGGCAAACCAGTGTACGTCGTGGGATGAGAACAAACATGATCCATTTGATCTACGAGGGTTGTTATTCAGAACCATCAATGATTGGCCTCTCTTAGTAACCTTTCGTGATGCGGACAAACAAGGGATATAAGGCATGCACCCACTGTTTAGATAAGACCGAAGGTACATATTTGCATAAATGCAAGAAGGTTGTGTACTTGAATCGACGATTTCTTCCGACCAATCATCCGTAAGAAAGAAAGTCAAGCATTTCAAAGGTGAGGCGATCACCGGAAGAAGCTGAACTCCTGTTGGTGATGATGTATTTGGTATGGTCAAGGACATAGAAGTAATCTTTGGAAAGGGTCACGCGGTCAATCGTTCAACGACGCTCTGAGACATGCACCCATGTGGAAGAAGAAATATATATATTGGGAGCTGCCATATTGGAAAGTCCTGCGTGTCCGCTCTTCAATCGACGTGATGCACGTGATGAAGAATCTCTGCGTGAACCTGCTAGGATTCCTAGGCGTGTATGGGAAGACAAAAGATACACCAAGCACGGAGGACCAACAAATTATGAAAGACCCAAAGAACATGCATACACATAACAAGACGGATAAAGGCGTCACTTAAGTCGTGCGGCCTATGCTCTTACCAAAGCAGAGAAGGAAAACTTTTGAAGTCCTTTATGATCAAGGTGCCGGGCTTCTCATCTAATATAAAGGGATAATAAATATGGCAGAAAAAGTTCCAAAACCTGAAGTCTCATGATCACACGTGATTATGACGCTTGCTTCCGATTGCATTGAGGGGCTTCTACAAAAATGTTTGAGTACCCATTG
This sequence comes from Avena longiglumis, assembly GCA_030063025.1. NCBI lineage: Eukaryota > Viridiplantae > Streptophyta > Magnoliopsida > Poales > Poaceae > Avena > Avena longiglumis. Next base: position 446,311,651 of record CP125978.1, read on the forward strand.
TGAAGTTGTGTTCATTCCTCAATGCAATATCTCGAAGGTAATCAATCCAGATATTCTCGCCAAGGTTCTGGTAGGATGTGGTACAATGTCTTGTTTGTTTTGAATTGGTGTTCCCACCATCCTTCTTCAATATTATGACGCATCTCCTGGTTCATCTAGTGGAAGAGATTGCCATTCTCGGTCCGTATTTCTGCACAATATGTTCCCTTTGAGAGGTTCATGGGAGTCTTAAAGAAATATGTTCATAACCGTGCTAGACTGAAGGAAGCATCTCCAAGGGATATGGAGCAGAGGAGGTCATTGAGTTTTGTGTTGACTTTATTCCCGACCTTAAGCCAATTGGTGTTTCGACTCATGCATGAGGGAAGACTAAGTGGAAAAGGCACGCTAGGAAATAAAGCAATGATATGTAGGGACGGGATTCTTCCACTAAAGCACACTACAGTTCTACATAATTCCACCTTGGCATCCGTATATCGAGGAACACAAGAATATTATACGCCCAAAACCCGGGAAGCTTTGAATCATGGATTACGATGAACACATGAAGTCTTTCGGTGGTTGGATGTGGACACATCTCTTGAATGACACCACCGTTGGAGATCAGCTATACTTGTTGGCGGCCACCATCTTCTCATGTCGAATTTCCAAGGGTACGAAATAAATGGGAATACATTCTACACGATCGCCCAAGATAAAAAGAGCACCAACCAAAATAGTGGTGTCCGCTTTGATGCAATAGACGAGAATGGACAAAAGGACACATATTATGGTTACATAGAGGAGATATGGGAACTACACTATGGAGTCTCTTTTAAGGTCCCTTTGTTTCGCTGCAAATGGGTCAACCTGAATGGGGAAGGGGTAAAGATAGACCAGTTGTACGGAATGACAACAGTGGATCTCAACAATCTTGGTTATAGAGATGAACCATTCGTCCTAGCCAATGATGTATAACAGGTTTTCTATGTGAAGGACATGTCCTCCAGACCGAAAAAAGAAAAATATGCAAACGAATACATCATATGATGAGTCAAAGCGTCACATAGTTCTTTTAGGGAAAAGAAACATCATGGGAATCGAGGACAAGATAGACATGTCAGAAGATTATAATAAGTTTGATGAAATTCCGCCCTTCATAATGAAAATTGACCCAAGCATTCCGTTAAGTAAAGAAGATGCTCCATGGTTACGTCTGAAGCGGTCATAAGGAATGACATATGCCAAGAAGTTCATGCTCATATTATGTAACTCTAGTTCATGTCTTTCGCGGTTTGTGGCTTGACCGAAGGATATCTTTCGCGGTTTGTGGCCTTTAGTCCCGGTTTTGTAGTCTCAGTTTTTAATATTAATAAATGTCTTGAGTGTTAGTCCTGTTTGTGGCTGGACCGGAGTGCCTCTATGACCAGTTTGAGATGCCGAGGACTGGATCCGAGGCATCTCCTGAAATCCGAGTGGTGTCCTCGCCTCGAAACCATCTTGTAGCTTGTAACTTCTCTAACTAGATCAATACGCCTCGAGCTAACTAATTTCACATATTAGGAGTGCCTCTATGACTAGCCGAGATGCCGAGGACTGGGCTCACGGCATCTCCACTCGAACCGCCGCAGTGGTGTCCTCGCTCGAAAACCATCTTGCAGCTTGACTTCACTAACTAGATCAATCGCCTCGAGCTAACTAATTTCACATATTAGGAGTGCCTCTATGACCAGTTTCGGAGATGTCGGAGGACTGGGCTCACGCATCTCCTCAAATCGCCGTAGTGGTGTCCTCGCTCTCTAGAACCATCTTAGAGATGCCTCAAACCGGAGGACGAACTCACAAGGATGCCTATTTATAGTACAAGCATTTCGGCATAATGTCGACACTCACGACATAATGTCGACACTCACAACATAATGTCGACACTCACCCCTATTATTAGTGTTGACTCATCTTTAGTCTTGGTGTCTCCAACCGACTAAAGGTTCATCTTTAGTCCCGTTGGTGACACCATCCGGACAAGGTACAAGCCGCACGACATAATGTCGACACTCACCCCTATTATTAGTGTTGCTGGCCCACTCTGCAGAATCCTTCATCATGGTTGGTTTCTCCAACCGACTAAAGATGAACCCTCTTTATATAGGCATTTCCTCTATTTATTAGGTAACACTCAAGACATTTATTAATATTAAAACCGGACAAACCGGGACTAGCTAACACTCGGACTAAAGCCGCCTTTAGTCATAATCATGCCTAGTCCTATAGTACAGCTGTGGTCTTCATCGTCCTCGTCATCATCATCATCATCACCTGCCACTCCGGGATCCTCACCATCCATGGCATATACCAGGGCCATTCCAGCCTCGGATTCACGGGCGGGGAGAGGGTCTCTTGAAGACGATGCTACCGCCGATAAAGTGTGGGGCCTGTGGCGGGTGGACTCGTGGGCACCGTGGCGAGATGGTCTCCGCGATGTAGCGCATCACTCCGATGATAGTACGGTTCGCCCACCACGCATTTATGGCCGCCGTTGTGGTTCACCGGCGGGCCATCACCCTCGTACTGGCGAGCTTTCTTTCCCGCCTATTAGCGAAGAAGGCATTCCAGTGTCGTGGTTGTCGGGATCCCACTGGGATCCATCCACCGCCGCGTGAGCTCGTGGTAGAAGTGGTTTGTGATGGCATGGCGTCTGCGGAACCTTGAGGGACAGGAGGGACAGAACCTCCAAAAAGATTCAGACATCCGGCGACGGTAGCCCACGGACAAGGGTAGTTGAGGCGCCTGCCTCGGTCTCGAGGGTCGAATGTCCCAAGAGGCGTTGTCCATTGTTCTAAGAGAGGAAGGTGTGGATGTGTGGATAGCCATGGCACGATCACCCTAAATATAGAGGGAAAGGCGGAAAACTTGGCGTGAAGCTTTGGGAAATGGCGGAAATATCTTTAGTCCGTTAGTGACTACATCCGTACTAAAAGCTCTAGTAGAAAGGAAAGGCGGAAAACTTGGTGGGAAGAGGTGGAAATGGCGGAAAATATTTTTAGTCCCGGTTTGTGACTACATCCGGACTAAATGTCTGTCGAATCGGCGAGGAAGTTATGTCTTGAATCACGGCATAGTTTGTGATGTTGTGAATCATTTTAGACTCGCAATATGTGGTTTTTCAGAGATCCAATGCAAGTTCTAACAATGCTCGTCCCTATCTTCATGCACACCGGTTCACCATAGTTAGAAATTTAGATAATTCAAAACGGGCATAATAAATTCAAAAAAAATCCGAACAATGAAAATCCTTCGCGTGGTGTCATATTTTGTTACATAGTTCAAAGGAAAAATACCAGACTTGGTATATTGATCATGTTTCGAAAAAACCTTCACAAAATGACCTATCATGTTCGAGGTTTCATGGCTTTCGGTCCAAATGACCGATGTTATGTGCTGAATCACGGCATAGTTTGTGATGTTGTGCCCATATTATGCATGTGTGTGGAAATTGGTATGGAGAACAATGTTGCAGGAGGAAGTTTTCCTTTTTGTCGCACGGAAAAGCTCTTTTCCATTTTCCGAGCGCAAAAAACGGGTCGTTTTGTGAAGTAACCACCAAAATGCCGTTTCGGAATGCTACCGTCCCATTTTCCTAAAATACTAGACCACCTTACATGGACTATCTCCCAACCGGTACATATCAAACCTTTTTGTCCATCCCGGGTAAAAAGGACAAATGTCTGCCAAATCGGCAGGAAGTGGGTCCGGTTTGTACTACAGGTACATGATCTATCGCCCGTGATTTTTTGAAAAAATCATTTTTAGATCGCAATATGTGGTTTCTTCAGAGATCCAATGCAATTTCTAACGATGCTCGTCCCCTAGCTTCATGCACACCGGTTCGACCATAGTTAGAAATTCAGATAATTCAAAACGGGCATAATAAATTCAAAAAAAATCCGAACAATGAAAATCCTTCACGTGGTGTCATATTTTGTTACATAGTTCAAAGGAAAAATACCAGACTTGGTATATTGATCATGTTTCGAAAGAACCTTCACAAAATGACCTATCATGTTCGAGGTTTCATGGCTTTTGGTCGAAATGACCGATGTTATGTGATGAATCACAACATAGTTTGTGATGTTGTGCCCATATTATGCATGTGTGTGGACATTGGTATGGAGAACAATGTTGCAGGAGAAAGTTTTCCTTTTTGTCGCACGGAAAAGCCCTTTTCCATTTTCCAACACTCACCCCTATTATTAGTGTTAACTCGTGTTTTGTCCCGGTTGGTGTCTCCAACCGGGACTAAAGGTTCATCTTTAGTCCCGGTTGGTGACACCATCTGGGACAAGGTACACGCCGCACGACATAATATTGACATAAAAATATAAAATGGTTTTGGATTATTTATTCAAATCCATCCACTTTTTATGTTTAAAGTTTTTCTAAATTCCAAATTGATATTAAAAAAATATAAGTTAATTCATTTTTAATTGTAAATGGTTCATATTTTAAATGGTTACATTAATTATTTTTAAAATGTAAAATGGTTTTGAATTATTTATTCAAATCCAAACACTTTTTATGTTTAAAGTTTTTCTAAATTCCAAATTAATATTCAAAATATAAGTTAATTCATTTTAAAAGGTTACATTAATTATTTTTTAAAAAAAGAAAATGGTTTTGGATTATTTATTCAAATCCATACACTTCTTATGTTTAATGTTTTTCTAAATTCCAAATTGATATTAAAAAAATATAAGTTAATTCATTTTTAATTGTAAATGGTTCATATTTTAAATGGTTACATTAATTATTTTTTAAAACAGAAAATGGTTTTGAATTATTTATTCAAATCCAAACACTTTTTATGTTTAAAGTTTTTCTAAATTCCAAATTAATATTCAAAATATAAGTTAATTCATTTTAAAAGGTTACATTAATTATTTTTAAAATAGAAAATGGTTTTGGATTATTTATTCAAATCCATACACTTCTTATGTTTAAAGTTTTCTAAATTCCAAATTGATATTAAAAAATATAAGTTAATTCATTTTTAATTGTAAATGGTTCATATTTTAAATGGTTACATTAATTATTTTTAAAATGAAAATGGTTTTGAATTATTTATTCAAATCCAAACACTTTTATGTTTAAAGTTTTTCTAAATTCCAAATTAGTATTCAAAATATAAGTTAATTCATTTTAAAAGGTTACATTAATTATTTTTAAAAATAGAAAATGGTTTTGGATTATTTATTCAAATCCATACACTTCTTATGTTTAAAGTTTTTCTAAATTCCAAATTGATATTAAAAAATATAAGTTAATTCATTTTAATTGTAAATGGTTCATATTTTAAATGGTTACATTAATTATTTTTAAAATGAAAATGGTTTTGAATTATTTATTCAAATCCAAACACTTTTTATGTTTAAAGTTTTCTAAATTCCAAATTAATCATCATTTAAAAACAATACAAATTTAAACCCCAAAATAAAAAATAAGGAATGAGAGAGAAAATACGAAATTTTTGAAAGCGAGAATATGTCCCTTGGAGCCACCAACCGACTAAAGACCTCAGCGCCAACCCTTGGTCTGCTGAAAATATTGGAGTATCGTCCGGTTGGTGGCTCCAGCAGACGTATTTTAGTCCCGGTTGGATCCACCAACCGACTAAAGGTCCTTCCTTTATAGCGCCTCTTCTTCTTCTTTCCTTCTCCATTCTCTTTCACCGACGCTTCACAACCGCCCTCGACGCAGAAGCCGCCCAGCTGCCATCGACGCTGGCTGCCGAGCTCACGTTCCATCCGCCAAGACTGCCTCGTCTGTCACCCGCCGCCCCACGACTCGTCTTCCTCGACCCGACTGCTCGCCGCGTCGATTCGCTCAACCTCGACCTCCGCGCTCTCTCCGACCAACCTCACGCGCCGGGGTGAGCAAGAGAACCTTCTAGATGCCTCCTTCCTTCCTCTCATTGTAGTTCATGCCTCACGCCGTTAGATCCGTCACGCCGCCGTCGTTGTACCACCTGCCCGGCAACCAATGAGGTGGCGCCGCCAATTTTGAGTCCTCCGATGCGCTGGTTCCGACGCCAAGTCCCGCCGCGCTTGCTCTCCTCGCTGCCTACCATCGCCGTCGACGTGTCTCCCGAGCCCAACGTGGCGTCTAGGTGGCATCCGCGTGTCCTGGTCCCACCAAATACCTCTAGGGCTAGCTCCTTCTCCGTGACAGATGACCCTGTTCCCCTTTTCTTGCGTGATGTGGCCCTGGTCCACCACCAGCCACTATGGCTAGTTGTTACTATGGTGCAAAAGGTTTAAACATTTGATTTAATAATTTCAGAATTTGAATAAAACTTGTAAATTCAATAACTTTTAATCTGTAATTCAGAAAAATACAAATAATATACCAAAATGTTTAGAAAAATGAGAACTATCTATCTATGTTATAATAATGCATTGTTAAACAACTTAAATGACAAGTTTAATTAGAACACCCTAGTAACCCTAACAGGTGATTCCGGTGTTCCTTGAGTTAGGGTTTGCGCCCCTCGGAACCCCGATTAACTTGTCGAGCATGCTTTAGGGTTACATTCCAATGCACATTAACTTGTCATATCATCATCATTGCTTGAGCATTGCATCGATGCCATGTGTTGATTGTTTCCCTTTCTTTCCGGTGATTTGGTTCTTCTCGGTAGAATATGATATCGAGATCGAGATCGAAGACCGAGATCAAGACCATAGAAGATCGACGAACAATACTTTACCAACTATAATCAAGTCAAGTATTTTTTTAGTATTTAGTGTTATCTATCTGCTGGATAGTTTCCCTTTTGTAGCCTTATACTCATGTTCCCCTCTCATATGCATCCGAGGTTTCTCCGAACTAGGTTTTACACCCCTTGGAACTTCGGAATAATGATCTTAGTTGATTTTAGCTAGAGTTACCTATCTACTACACGGTTTCCTTTTTGTAGCTAGGTTTAGGGTTTAGGGTTTCTCTTCATTTTTATTATTGTGTATGTATATATTAGGGTTTCTCTGAATTAGGGTTTATATCTCTCAACACCGTACTTAACTTTCTCCTTTATCCGCTTTGACTTATTCGTTTTTCCACCTATGCAGAAAATATGGACCCACACGTCAGAGACGAAGAAAAGGAAGAGTTGATCCAAGGTGTGACCCATGGGGAATATAATTTAGACGTATCAACGTTTCTGAACAACTCCGGTGAGGGTGATCCTCTTTTTACCGGAATAGACAACTTGTTTGAGGTTGAAGGTGTTGCCTTCCGCGAGGGAGAAGGCGATGCCTGAAGGGTTTCGCGGCATAGTAAATCAAAATTTTCTACGGATGCGAATAGAGGGAATCCAAGATCTAATCTAGAAGATGCAAACAACGAGAGAGATTGGATTAGATCTTCATACCCTTGAAGATTCGCACAGCGGAATGTTCGTCGGAACGTGGGTGATGTAGTCGTACTCGCTTCTCCTCCTCGCGATCCGATCCGATCTAGCACCACAAGTGGCGGTGCCTCCGTGAGATGCACACGTGCAGCACCCTGACGTATCCTCCTTCCTTGGTCCAGCAAGTATGGTGGAGAGATGGGTTGGATCTACAACGCGACGGCGCGGTGCAATTGGTGGAGAGTTTCTGCAGCAAGGCTTCGCCACACGCAATGGAGGAGAGAGAGAGAGGAGGGCAGCAGGGCGACTGGCTTGAGGGGAAGGTGTGGCGGGGGTGGTGCGCCCCAGCCCTCTATATATAGAGGGGTGGGCGCCAGCCCTAACCCCTCCCGCAAGCCCAAAACCGGCGGCCAAAGGAGGAGGAGTGGGGGGCAAGGAAACCCCCCTTCTAGAAGCTCCAATTAGGGTTTATCCCTTCTTGGCCGGCTGGGCCCTATGGGGCCTTGTGCCCCTGGCCCAATGCGGCCAGGGCACTCCCTCATAGGCCCATGCCCCCTCCCGGAAGGTGGGGCCACGTTGGTACCCTTCCGGAAGGTTCTAGAAGCTTCCGGTACAATACCGATTAACCCGAACAATTCAACTCCAAAATGCACCGCCTTATATGACTCTTATTCTCCGGACCACTCCGGAACCTCTCGTGATGTCCCGGATCCCATCCGAGACTCCGAACAAAAACTCATAAACCAATTATCCAATCTATCCTAGCGTCGAGACACGTTAAGTGTGTGACCCTTCGGGTTCGAGAATATGCAGACATGTTCTTCTATCAATAATCAACAGCGGGGTCTGGAAACCCATATTGACTCCCACACACATTCATCAATGATCATATCGGATGAACCAAGATGCCAGGATTCAATCAATCCCATATATATATTCCCTTCGTCTCGCGATATTTTACTTGCCCGAGATTCGATCGTCGGTACCGTCATACCTAGTTCAATCTCGTTCACAGCAAGTACTTTACTCGTTCCGTAATCCGATATCACTTTGTGATTAACTCCTTAACCACATGATTGCAAGAGGTGTTGATATCGATTACCGAGTGGGCCCGAAGTATATCTCTCCGACTTGGGAGGGACAAATCCCATCTCGATACATACAACCCAACAGATACTTTCCGATCATCTGATAGACACCTTTATGATCACCCTCTCATAGGATGACGTTTGATGACCTCAAAGCTTTCTTCCGATACCAGGGAGTTGTATTATCTCATGGTCTAAGGAATACAATATTTGACATAGGAAAATCTTTGCAAAGATGAACACGATGACATGATCTAATTGCTTCGCTTAGTTTGGGTCTGTCCACCATATAATTCTCCCAATAATATGATGTCATTATTAATCGACAACTCATGTCCATGGTTAGGAAACCTTAACCATCATTAATCAATGAGTTAGTCCATAGAGGCGTACTAGGGACACGGTGTTGTTCACAAACCACACAAGTATTAAAGTTTCCGCTTAATACAATTCTAGCATGGAATATAAACATTATCATGAACAAGAATTATAATAATAACATCTTTATTATTGCCTCTAGGGCATAATTCCAACAGTCTCCCACTTACACTAGAGTCAATAATCTAATTTACATTTGGCAACAATCTCACACCCATGGCACTGAGGTGCTGATCATGTTTTACACGTGGAAGAGATTTAGTCAATGGATCTGCGACATTCAGATATGTATGTACTTTGCTAATCTTCAGATCTCCATCTGCTATATAATCTCGGATTATATGAAACTTGCGGTTGATATGCTTGGTCTTTGGATGATATCTTGGTTCCTTAGCGAGTGCTATGGCGCGATGTTGTCACACAATATCTCTAGTGGGTCCAATGCACTTGGAACCACGCCACTCGATGATGAAGTTCTGATCCAAACTCCTTCACTTGACGCTTCGGCAGCCATGTATTCCGCTTCATGTAGATCCCGCGATCACGCTTTGCTTGTAGCTTCTCCGACTCACGACTCCTCCATTCAAAATATACACGTATCCGTCGATATTTAGAATCATCCTTGTCTGTCAAAACTAGCGTCGACGTAACCTTTACGACGAATTTCATCACCCCATAGAATAAGAACATTTCTTTAGTCCTATTTGGGTACTTTAGGATGTTCTTCACGGCTGTCCATGTTCCACTCGATCACTTTGATATCTGCGTCAAACTAAGAGCATTGGACACATCCGGTCTAGTACAAAGATGGCATACATGATGGAACCTATGGCCGAGGCATAAGGCACTTTGCTCATAGCTTCCCTATCATTTACCGTAGTGGACACCGAGACTTTCTCAATATCTTACACGACAACATAGGCAATGAACCTTTCTTTGCCTTATCCATTCAACCTTTTAACTTTGTCTAGGTATGTACTCAGCTTAAAGCTATCAGCGTCTTTGTCTATCTCTATAGATTTTGATGCCCAATATATAAGCAGCTTCACCTAGGTCTTTCATTGAAAACACTTGTTCAAATAACACTTCACATCGTTAAGCATGTTAATGTCATTTCCAATAATCAATATGTCATCCACATATAGTACCGTAAATGTCACCGAGCTCCCACTCACTTTCTTGTAGATGCAAGCTTCAGAGCAATTTGGAAAAAATCCAAAGCTCTTGATCACTTGATCAAAACGAAGGTTCCAACTCCGAGATGCTTGCTTGATCCATAAATGGAACGGAAGTTTGCATACTTTATCGACATCCTTAGGATCGACAAAACCTTCGGGTTGCATCATATACAACTCTTCATCAATGTTGCCATTGAGGAACACAGTCTTGACATCCATCTGCCATATTTCATAATCATGAAACGCAACAATTGCTAATAAAATCCGAATGGACTTAAACATCGTTACGGGAGAGAAAGTCTCATCGTAGTCAACACCTTGAACTTGCTGAAAACCTTTCGCGACAAGTCGTGCTTTATAGACGGTAACATTACCATCCGCGTCCGTTTTCTTCTTGAAAATCCATTTGCACTCAACGGCCTTACGGTCGCTAGGAGGGTCCACCAAAGTCCATACTTGGTTTTCGCTCATGGATCCCAGTTCGGATTTCATGGCTTCTAGCCATTTCTTAGAGTCCGGGCTCATCATCGCTTCCTCATAGTTCGTAGGTTCACTGTCTTCTACCAACAAGACAGTCAAGACAGGGTTGCCGTACCACTCAGGAGGGGCACGCGACCTTGTCGACCTACGACGTTCAGTAGCAGCATCGTCCGAAACTTCATGATCCTTGTCATTAGCTTCCTCTATCGTTGGTGAAGACGGCACTGGAACAATTTCAAGTGCTGCGCTACTCTCCAATTCAAGAGAAGGTTCAATAACCTCGTCTAACTCTACTTTCCTCCCACTCACTTCTTTCGAGAGAAACTCCTTCTCAAGAAAGGAACCGTTCTTTGCGACAAACACTTTGCCTTCGGTTCTGTGATAGAAGGTATACCCAATAGTTTCCTTAGGGTATCCTATGAAGACGCATTTTTCCGCTTTGGGTTCGAGCTTGTCCGGCATCAACTTCTTGACGTAAGCTTCGCATCACCAAACTTTAAGAAACGACAACTTAGGTTTAGCACCAAACCACAGTTTATACGGTGTCGTCTCAACGAATTTAGATGGAGCCCTATTTAAAGTGGATGCAGCGGTTTCTAATGCATAACCCCAAAATGATAACGGCAAATCTGTAAGAGACATCATCGATCGGACCATATCTAATAGGGTTCGGTTCATGCTCGTACACACCATTGCTTTGTGGTGTTCCTGGCGTGAGTTGCAAAACGATTCCGCTTGCTTTAAGATGCGTGAGAAAATCATAACTCAAATATTCACCTCCACGATCGGATCGTAGAAACTTAATCTTTACATTACGATGGTTCTCCACTTCATTCGAAATTCCTTGAACTTTTCAAATGTTTCAGATTTATGTTTCATTAAATAGATATACCCATATCTACTTAAGTCATCGGTAAAAGTGAGAAAATAGCGATATCCACCGTCAAACACTCATCGGCCGCACACATCGGTATGTATGATTTCCAACAAGTCCGTTGCTCGCTCCATCATCTGGGAGAACGGGTTTTGATCATCTTGCCCATGAGGCATGGTTCGCATGTGTCAAATGATTCAAAATCAAGAGACTCCAAAGTCCATCGAATGGAGTTTCTTCATGCGCTTTACACCAATATGACCTAGACGATGTGCCACAAATAAGTAGTATTATCACTATCTACTTTGCATCTCTTAGCCTCAATGTTATGGATGTGTGTTTCATCCTTTCGAGATTTAGAAGAAATAAACCATTCACAATAGGTGCATGACCATAAAGATGTTACTCATATAAATAGAAAACCATTATTCTCCGATTTAAATGAATAACCGTCTTGCAATAAACAAGATCCGAAATAATGTTCATGGTCAACGCAGTACATAATAACATTTATTGAGGTTTAAAACTAATCCCAAGGTAAAACTAAGGAGAGCGTGACGGCCATCACATAAAATCTTGATCCATTGCCAACGCATCGTCACCTCATCCTCGCAAGTCGCCGTCTATTCCGTAGCTCCTGCTTTGAGTTACAAATATTAGCAACCAACCAAGATCAAATACCTGCACTACAACGAGGGCTAGTAAGGAAAACATCAATAACATGTATATCAAATATACCTTTGATGGTGCCAGCCTTCTTGTCTTAAGTACTTGGATACGATTCGCTTCCAGTGACCCTTGTCCTTGCAATAGAAGCACTCAGTGTCCGGCTTAGGACCAGACCTGACCTTCTTCTCTGCAGGGGCAACGCACTTGCCGCCGCCTTTCTTGAAGGGCTTCTTTGCACCCTTAACTTTCTTGAAGGTGGGGGGCTTGTTGACCATCAACACATGATTATCCTTTTTGATGTCCACCTCATGACCTTCACTTTTTCAAGAGCTCGGTGATCGTATCAGTGGAACCAATCTGATTGTGAGTCACTACAAAACTTTTGTAGCGGAGGACTGATTGGACCTGTGAATCTTGAGCTCCTCCGAATCTTGCACCAGCTTGCTCAAATGCTGAGTGTAGCCCACATCTTAATGGCGTGCTCACTAATGGAACTCCTTCCTCCATCTTGCGATTAAAGAATTTCGAGATCTCATATCTCTTAGAACGCCGCTTGAGTCTCAAACATGGTTTTCAGCCTCGAGAATCTCAAAGGGCAGGATAGTCTTCAAACGATTTTGAAGGTCCGATTCCATAGCAAACAACATGGTGCTCTTAATCACACCATAATCATCTTTGCGTGGTGATAGACAGCTCTCTCATCACCGCAAGTAGCGTTAGGCGTCACCTAACGCATTCTCAAGGACATAGTCCTTTGACCGCCAGAGAGAATGATTCTCGATCATGAACCAATTGGTGAAGTTAGACCCATTGTTTCTAAGCTTTTCCTTCAAAGAAAAACGTTGATGTTGAAGTTGGACTTAGCCATTTGATCTACAATATTTGCAAGTACAAATTAGACTATGTTCATGATAACTAGTTCAACTTTTAATCAAATTACTAGATGAACTCCCACTAAATTCAACATCCCTCAAGTTGTTTAGTGAACACGATCCAAATTCGCCACACCTAATCCGATCTTCACGAGAAGAAATGTGGTTTCAATGGTGGACAACAAAGTGTCGATCATATCATTCATATGACTCATGCTTAACCTTTCGGTTCATGTGTTCCGAGGCCATGTCTGTACATGCTAGGCTCGTCAAGTTAGACCCAAGTATTTCCGCGTGTGCAAAATTGGCTTGCACCCGTTGTATGTGAGCGTAGAGTCTATAGCACCCGATCATCACGTGATGCTTGGACACGATTTAACTTCGAACGGTGCATACTTGGGGAGAACATACGTTTTATCTTGATCTTTATGAGGAATCATCTTATAATGCTACCGTCACGATCTAAGCATAATAAGATACATAAAAGGATAAACATCACATGCATATAACTTTATGTGACATGGTATAGCCAATCTTCGCAATGATCTCCATCTTGTGCGTGCCGCATGATCTCCATCACTCCACCATGATTGCCTCCACCACGAATAGCAACTACAACTATTGCTAACTACTTAGCGATAAGGTGAAACTATTACATGGTAAGAAGTTGACACAGGTCATACACAATTATAAAGACAACCATATGGGTCCTGCCGGTTGTGTACTCATCGACATGCAAGTCGTGAAACATTACAAAACATGATCATCGATACATTATACACATCACATCTTGGGCCATACCATATCACGAAAACACTCCTGCAAAAACAAGTTAGACGCCTCTACTTTGTTGTTGCATGTTTTACGTGGCTTATGGGAGTAGATGCTAAGAACGATTCTTACCACGGAAAGCCACAACGGTGATATTATGGTTGCCAAACTCGGTGTAAATCCCATGACAACTATAGTGAGAGAAACTGCACCCACCACCGCATGTGTGGAACAAGCCACACGCCAAGTGCGGAGGTCTCGCGAACGACGCCGCATAAGGTTGGCCTGACCGCCTTCAATCTCATCTCCGCCATAAGAAGAACACAAACAAGAGGCTTGCAACAGAAAACATCAACTCAAGAACAACCATGTTATGCCTACTCGAAACACATCTACGCATAGATCTAGCTCGATACCACTAAAGGGTTTCAAGGCATAGTAAATCAAAATTTTCTACGATGCTAACAGAGGGAAGCCAAGATCTAATCTAGGAGATGCAAACAACGAGAGATTGGATTAGATCTTCATACCCTTGAATATTCGCACAGTGAACGCTCGTCGGAACATGGGTGATGTAGTCGCATTCGCTTCTCCTCCTCGCGATCCGATCCGATCTAGCACCACAAGTGGCGGTGCCTGCAGAGATGCACACGCAAAGACCTCGCCTCCTCCTTCCTTGGTCCAGCAAGTATGGTGGAGAGATGGGTTGGATCTACAACGCGACAGTGTGGCGCAATTGGTGGAGAGTTTCTGCAGCAGGGCTTCGCCTACACGCAGTCGGGAGGGAGAGAGTGAGAGGAGGGCAAGAGGCGACCGGCTGAGGAAGGTGTGGCGGGGTGGTGCGCCCAGCCCTCTATATATAGAGGGTGGCGCCAGCCTAACCCTCCCCAAGCCCAAACCGCGGCCAAAGGAGGAGGAGTGGGGCAAGAAACCCCTTCAGAAGCTCCAATTAGGTTTATCCTTCTTGGCCGGTTGGCCCTGGGCCTTGTGCCCTGCCCAATGCGGCCAGGCACTCCTCATAGGCCCATGCCCCTCCCAAGGTGGGGCCACGTTGGTTCCTTCCGGAAGGTTCTAGAAGCTTCGGACAATACCGATTAACTTAACAATTCAACTCCAAAACTGCATCTTTTATATGAATCTTATTCTCCTGACCACTCCGAACCTCTCGTGATGTCCCGATCCCATCCGAGACTTGAACAAAAACTCATAAACCAATTATCCAATCTATCCTAGCCGAGACACGTTAAGTGTGTGACCCTTGTGAGAATATGCGTACATGATCTTCTATCAATAATCAACATGGGTCTGAAACCCATATTGACTCCACACATTCATCGATGATCATATCGGATGAACCACGATGCCGTGATTCAATCAATCCCATATATATATATATTCCTTCGTCTCGATATTTTACTTGCCCGAGATTTGATCGTCGGTACCATCATACCTAGTTCAATCTCGCTCACAAAAGTACTTTACTCGTTCCGTATCCGATATCACTTTGTGATTAAGTCCTTAACCACATGCTTGCAAGCGTGTTGATATTGATTACCGAGTGGGACCAAGTATATATCTTCCACTTGGGAGGATAATCCCATCTCGATACATACAACCCAATGATACTTTCCGATCACCGAGACACCTTTATGATCACCCTCTCATAGGACGATGTTTGATGACCTCAAAGCTCTTCCGATACTGTGGAGTTGTATTATCTCATGGTCTAAGGAATACAATATTTGACATAGGAAAAGCTTCAAAGATGAACACGATGACACGATCTAATTGCTTCGCTTAGTTTGGTCTGTCACCATATCATTCTCCCAATGATATGATCTCATTATTAATCGACAACTCATGCCCATGGTTAGGAAACCTTAACCATCATTAATCAATGAGCTAGTCCATAGAGGCGTACTAGGGACACGGTGTTGTTCACAAACCACACAAGTATTAAAATTTCCGCTTAATACAATTCTAGCATGGAATATAAACAAAATCATGAACAAGAATTATAATAATAACATCTTTATTATTGCCTCTAGGGCATAATTCCAACAATGCCTTGTGTAGTCGAGAAGACCGCTCCATGAGGTGCATGTAATATAATTAATTCATTAATTAATCATCCATCTATATAGAAATAGTAACGATGATCTTTCTTCTTTAGCCCTCGGATCGAAGGAATCTCATGAAAAGAGCGAGGCCCAACCAAAAAAGTTGCAAGACCATGAGAGGTTCAGATCAAGATGTTCTTTGAGGCGGCAAGAAGCGACTCCAAAGTTGTCGCAAACAAATTTGTGGCACAATGCGGAGTAACCGTTAGGGACTTAATCCCGATCACCATTAGAAATTGGAATAGGCCTGCTAATGCGGATGAAGAGGGAACATGTTTATTTGTCCCTAACCACGCCAAAGATTTACTGTGGAAGAGGCTCATGGTTAATTTCAAACTACCGAAGATAGAGTTGGATCCAAATGTGGAGGATCCAGTTGAGGACGCCTTACAACATGGGAGAGCCATGGAGGCTAAAGTCAGGGAGTGGGCTTTGAAGAAGATGGCCCAGTGTTTCACCAACTGGAAGAAAAGATTGCACCTTGACTATGTCGTGAAAGAGAAGACTCCCGATTTCAAGAATATTCAGTTTGAGAAGATAAAACCATTCTGGCTGAGTTTGTGGAATACAAGACATCAGAAAAAGCTAAGAAAATGTCTCGCGAATAAGTGAATGTTGCTAACAAGAAGTATCACCATACTATGGGGCAAGGTGGCTGTATGGTGGCATTCCTAAGTGGGAGAAACTTGAGAATGAATCATGATAAAAAGATCACCCGAGATGCATTTATTGGGTGAACGTGCAAGGAATTGATTTTACGGGCATGGGGGCACGTTGGACTCAAGGGAGGTGTATATATAACATACGACATAAAGAAGACCCTTGTCAATCGAGAGGATCGGAAAAGCGCTTTAGGGTTAAAGATGGGGACTTCATTCCGATAGAGAGAATGATGATCTCACACTCTCCCTTGGAAATAAGGAACATGATGGACGAACACGAGGCACAAGAGGCTCCCAACCATGGAGGACCGGGTTTCCGTAAGAGAGGAAGAAATATCCCGATAGAAGCCGAGAGGAGAAAGGACAGGTGGAAGTTGAAGCAGATAGTCGGAAAAGAATGCGCGAATTGAAGAACGATTAAAGCAACAACAAGATGAAATTAACGACTTAAAGAGCAACTACTACGCCCATCTCAAAAGACACCCATTCGATGCTACCGCCCATCGAATAATCGAAAAAGTAGTGGCTTCCACCGAGGTCCCGGTGATGACAATGGCGATGACGATGATGCACCGACGATGGCTCATGTTGGCTACCCGGTGGATGATATCACGTAGATGACACACTACGAGCTACATGTCAAAGTTGTGAACATATCAATGAAGGTGGCTCGGCTATGCCTTACCAATTGGACCCACACCAACTTACCATTGTCGTCTGGCCAGAGGGCTACGCTATTGTCAAGGTGGATGAAATCATGCCCACCTTTGAAGTTTTGGATCTTCACCACCGCAGTGAAGGGATGTTATCGTCTTTGGAGACGCAAAAACGCCACCATTCTATGGTCAAGGAATGTATCGTGCTTCAAAATCACATGCCAAGGCCATCTTCGCCGCCGCCTCACCCGTCTCCAAAGGAGGTCGCCGCCGCCATGCAGCCGCTTCGTCGCCTCACCCGCCTCCGCCACCAATCTCCGGCGCAGCCATCGCCAGGAGCCATCGCCGCGCCTAAGGGTCAAAAGCGTAAGCGCATTGCCATCAGCCTCGTGGTAGCGATCACCAACGTAAACAAGAGCCTCTTACAAAAGTACCAAAGGTTCCTCCCAAGAGAGCTTATGATCAGATCAAGAGGAGATCGGCGATCGTTGATGCGAAACGAATAAGCCGCTAAGCCGAGGCAAACGAAAGAGCCGATGTTCCTAGCACCAAAGAAGAAAAAGCCAAAGTGTTGAAAATGCTAAAGACTCTTCATCAACCCGAGCCAAAGCTGTCATCGACTATGAGTTCTATTCTCAAGTCACATGCGACACAAAAGCCTCAAGAGCAAGATCGATGCAAGCGAAATCTGTTGCCTAGCTCGGAGAACAAGCAAAACAGACTTGCGCCCCTCTCAAGGTGATTTCCCAAACCAATTGTAGCATCCCATTTGTCTAACAATTGTAATGCTACTTGGTCTAGTAATATAATGGCTACTTCATATATATAATTGTTGCATCATAATTATATCATGCTCATGTCATCATGCCACCTTGCATTTGAGCATCATATAAAGACCTCTTTCTTTGGTTCTTCTCTCATATGCATTATTAATGGTATTTGACTCTTGATATTGTATTTGGTTCTTGATGTATTGTTTAAATGCCCAAGTTGAGTTGGGGGCATATCTTTTATTCCACTCCACCACCTTTCTTTCACCACCTTAAAATTCCACCACCCTAGTCATATATGAGCCATTGTTTTCTTTGGCTATTTAATTCTAGCTCATATGTGATGGTGTGGATCCATTCTATGTCTACATGTCCATATATGAAGTATGTTGTTTTCACAATAATAATTATATGGAGCCTTATGGCCACCTTTGTATGTCTTGTGAGTAGAATCTTCCTTTACCTTCCATATGGGTGTTTTGGCTAATTGAGCTTGTTTGAATATAATTGTGGCCAAATAAACTTTTAGTGGAATATACACACTAGCATGGCCTATATATTCAATTATGCTTGATTCCACCATCCCCATATATTCATCAAGCTTGTATCTAGTGGGTTGGTTTTTGTTCAAATAGTGATGTGCATGCATGTAATAAATTCACACATGTACTATAGTTGTTTTTACAACTAATAGAAGTGGCTATTCACATTCATGCATGCCCATGCAACATCACCATCCCCTTCTTCCTTATCCATTCATGTGAGTTTATTTGAGCATTTTTTCAATTGTTTTTGTGTGGATTTAATCTCTTGGGCACCTCCATGTATCTAGGGGTTTTCCCCTCTCTCTAAATCCTCTATCTAAGATCCTAACCCTAATCACCTACACCTCTACCACCACCTATCACCACCCTACCTCATCTCACCCTCTCTCTTTATCCTCTCTCCTAAACCCTAGTCCCTCTCTAACCTAACCTGAGCTCCCTACCTAGCTAACCACATGGCCTCTCTCTCGGCCTCTCTCCTCTCTCTGCCTCGCTCGCCCCCCCTGGTCACCCTGGTCCAACCCGAGCTACCCTACCCTCCCCTAGTCCAAACCCTAACCGAGCCTACCTCCCACCCGAGCTCCATGCCATCCCTCTCCCTCTCTCTCTTCAGCTCTCTCTCTGCCTTGCATGCCCCACCAGCCCGAGCCTCCCCGCCTGCACGGCTCGCCTGACCCCACCTGCAGCCCCATGCGCCGCCTGCCTCGCCCGAGCACGTGAAGGAGGAGTGGTGGCAAGCCACCTTTCCCCCCACTCCCCACGACACCCCTTTCCTCTCCCGTCCTATCTACTCCCTCTCGCTTGCTTGCCTCCCCCAGATCTACCCTGTATCGCTCCTCCCTCCTCTCCATAGACGGCCAACCTTTCGCCGGCCACCGCCAAGACCACGTTGCCTGTCGCCCAACCGATGGACACGCTGGAGGGATCGAGAAGACGAGGAGGTTCCCCAGATCGCCCAAGAGGCCAGAGAGGAGGAGGAGTGAGCCACCAGGCAACGCCTCCGACTAAACCCTAGCTTCACGGCTCCTCGCTGCCGCCATCGACCGCTTCCCCGCCGATCCAACTGCAACTAATAACCTCCCGGTGAGTCCACGATCCTCCGATACACACCTCGCCTCACCAGACGCTTTAGCCTCGCCGGACGCTTTCGAGGCCGATGCAAAGGCCATTGCTCAAGGCGTCAGACGCTCGCGTCGCGGAACCTCACCTAGCTGCGGCTTTTTCCTCATCACCTAGCTTCAGCCAGTGGTCACTCTGGTCATACATACACTGTGTCGCGATTCGATCCCCAGCGCCGGGCATCATGTAGCACCGATCGTCCCTCCTACGCTGGAGAAGATCCACAAGGTGCCAAGACTTTTGCAAAAACCGCTTTTTATTCCTAAACCAGCGGTACAACCGAGCCCACCGTCCCTCTCCACGCTTTCAGAACACCCCTAGCCTTTTAAATCTCAACCCGACTCCACGGATGCCCCACGTAGTGTCGCCCATTGGCGCCCATGGGTCCGTCGGTCACCTAATTGTCATTCTCCGAGGCTAGTTTAGCTCGAGTGCGGAAACCTTTTCTGCCAAGTTGCCAGCAATGTCTAACCTGCCACCGTCAATGGCTGGGTCTCAGATTCACCGAGTACAAAAAGTTTTCGATTTGCTTAATTTAAATCCTTTCAAATTCAATTTAAATTCAAATTTCAAATCTGTTTTCAAATAACTTTTAAAATATAAATCCAAATTAAACATATAATATATGTTTTGAAATCAGAAAAATGTGAGGAATTCAAATATGCCCTTCAAAATATATTTTGGACACTTTAATTTCCAAGTTTATTAAAATTACAACAAGATGCCCTTTTACCTTAATTAATTAATAACTTTTGATTTATAACTCCAAATTTAACAAATAATATGTCTAAAATGATTAGCTCGACGAGACCTTTCTGTTTATGCATTCCTCTATCTGTTTGCAGCATGCATCATGTAATTATAAAGTATACAACCACTCTTTTGAGTATAAAAATATGATTAAAACCCTATAAAATGTTTATTTCTTGTATTCTACACCTCACCCATGCCATGTTACATTATTTCCATGCAAATTGTGCATCATTCATCATGGCATGATTGTTTGCTTGTCGCATCTTATTCATATGCTTGTGCACTTTATTTATGTTGGCCCTTGTTTGTTTGGTTCTTCTTCGAATAGACGCCGAAAGGGGATATATCAAGAAACCGTGAGCACTACCATCCTTCTCTCGCTTCAATCGAGGCCAGCAAGCACTACCACATGCTTGCATACATATAGTACCTATTGTCTCTATCTTATTCTTGCATCATTGAGTCGCGATTGCATTAAATCAATCCCAAGTATTGCATAGCCTTTACTTTTCAACCCCATCGGCTTGTTCCTCCATCCCATGAGCCATTACTACAGAGTTGTTTGAGCCATGCGAGTCGAGAACAACATGTGTAGGGTATGTGAGTGTCCGATGGATAACGAGGTACCTATACAACTTAACCCGAGTAGTAATGGGATAACTAATGAAAGTGGCACCGTGAGCAATATCGCTATTTGGTTTTTCATGCTCACTTGTGTCCCGAGGACCCCGAGTACTTGATTCCTGCTCTTGAATATTCGCTATCCACATCCGGAGGCTTATGGGACCCCCCGAGCTTGATTCATTCTTATTTCTTGGGGCCACAAACTAGTTTGAGGTTTTATTTACTATCATGTACTTATGCCATGCTTTATCGCTTATTTAAATTGTGCGATGTATCGCATCGCTTTAGGATCGGGACACGATTTCGTGGTATCGACAAGACCCACACTTTCGGGTTCCCGATCGTTTGACCATCCACCCAAACCTTGAGTCCGCTTTGAGTCAGCTAACTTCTATGGGTAGCTTAATGGGGTGGCCTCAAATATTTCTCAAATCTGTGATTGCTTTGTCGTGAATGCCTCGCTGGGTTTTGATTTGGTTTTTCCGAGGTTGATCGAGTGTGTGTTGTTATTTGTGCACCCCAGGTAAAACTTTCAAAGCCGTGTCCGCGTTATGGACGACTTGGAGCACAGCCGATCATGTACAAGTATAACTAAAGTACCGCTTTAATTTGACTAAGAAACCGACTAGTAAATAGTGCAACACTCATGGAATGGATAATAAAACCGCCAACGGATGGGGGTTTGTTCGCTTCCTCGTTGGTAGCGAGGAGGAGGATGGATCTTAATATTACCGTTATAATCATGTCTTTAATTCACTACATCCGCCTATCTTTGGTTAGGCGGATGGTTAGCGTAGCATCTATAGAATTGCTAGGTATTATCTTTTGCTGCAATTACCCCTGTGTTGTGTCCCCTTTAGAGGCATAAAGACTTGCCGAAAATTCTAGGGTCTCACACGATAAATTATTTGATTCGATGAACAGTACACTCACAAGATGGATACTGGGTGGAGGAGAGGACGATGTGGGCAACGATCATTCGTGTAGAGATTCCGAACGGGATCCGTGAGATCTGGGCTGGATGTGTTTATTTATGGGGCATCTTATGACGATTTTCTTCTTATCCGCATCGGATCTTGTTTGCCGCTCGCCTGTACTTGATGTTTGATGTATGAGTAGATATCCTAAACTATTATATCTATCTAGGATATTTGATCTTGCTGTATGCTGCAATATTTCTATTTCTTTTAGATGGAATGGCTCGATGTACTGCTGTATGGTGGCTTGCATACATACTCATTTGTGTATGTAGTTGATCCTTCGTCACGATTACGCCGCCCGTTCTTGTCCCGATGTTTGGAAATGGTTGGGACGGCCGAAAGGTCTACCCGTGAGTGGCGTTTGGGCCCCACCGCATTATTTCAACCATTTCCGCTCATCCAGTGCTTGTAACTAGGAGCGAATTCACCGAGGTAGTTACAATTGGTATCGAGCCATCCCGCCTCTTCGTGGTCTCACCAAATGGTCGTTGGCCTAGCAAATATTTTTGGTAGTTATGTATACTAGGGAAAAACAAAACGTGAGAGTAGGACTGCCACTTTTATTCTTACCCACCCACCCACCCTTTTCTCGTAAGGAAGTGTAACGCTTTCAATCCTCTTCTTAAAAGTTCAAACTAGGATTCACGTGTTCGGGTCGTAGTTCCATAGGTTGTGTGTGTGTGTGTGTGTAATTCCTTATCTATCTGTTGCATCCAACATGTTATCTTTATCGGCCTTTTGGTTATCAACTGTTGTTACATTCCATACCGACAGGCTTTTGCAAACCGACGCGATCCATCTGATTAGTTGTATACCGCCGCGATCTGTCTTACCCTTTGTTATCCGACGTTATCTTGTTTGGGGTGTTCGTTCCGTAGTTACCAATCTTTAGGTTCATCGTGAGAAGAAGGGGTTAGGATATGTGTTCTACTTATTCATGTGCGGAGTAATGCTTTGAGTGCGGGATGGAGTCGCGACCATACCACTACTCTTATCATTCGCTCTTGTATATTGAATTGGTAGAGTCACTAATCTTGATTCGTTAAGTGATTTTGCGCATCTACTGGTATTTTAATGCCGAAATTTGCGGAAAATTTTCTTTGATATATCTCGTATCACACTTTTTCATATGTGCGATATGCTTAATATCTTCTAGGTGCTTTGAACTTTGCTGATATTTTAATATCATCTTAGTAAATTGTATCCTTTAATCTTGGTTAATTCCATCTTGGTACTATTTTGGATTATTATTATTCTCCATTATAGTACTGACTTGTGTTTTATATCAATCAGGATGGCACCACCACGCTGCTCGATGAGGACATTCCACCGAACTGGGTCCGTTGTCAAACATCGCCAATGCCTTGGCAAAGAATGCACAGAACAGCTGCTTTGAAGAAAGTGTTCGGAGGAATGAGTTTGTTCGCTACCTCCACCTCCCAAGCGAGGAGACATCAAAGCTTCAAGTTCAACCCACGCCAATTTGATGTTTCGATCAACCACTTGATGCAATGATTGGTTGCGTGAGATGTCAAGGCTATCGACGACGGATGTTCCCGAGCAAGAATGGGTAAAGTGCCACGACCTTCAAGGGAGATGCAGCTCGGGTGGGAGAATTACCAAGGCAAACTGCATTGGTTTTCAAATTTACTTGGGAACAGTTCATCGGAGCGTTCAAAGAGCAGATTCGCCGAAATTGTCATGGAGAGGATGAAGGAAGTGTTTCTCAACCTCAAGCAGGGCAATGATAATGTCAATACCTACATTAGAAAATTCATGAACCTTTCTCGTTATGGTGGCGATGAGATCTCTGATGACAAGAAGAAGCAAAACAGGTTTCGGCAAGGGCTCAATGCATCGATTAAATATGCAATCACACATGCAAGGCCAGCGTCTTTTCTGGAACTTCAGATACAAACCGCAGGAAGAAGCAAGTAAGCAAGTGTTTGAGGAGTCAAAGAAACAAAACCGCTGCAAAGCCCTTCATATGTCAACTCCTTCTAAGCGCCGTTTGGGTTCCTAACACCCCACCGCCGCCCCGGCTCCACTAAGACCTCCGTGAAGCTACGGCAAGGCCAACAAACTTCCATCGCCGCTCCTGTGGGCTACAACCACCACTACCGAGCGCTGGCGTAGTCCTCAGCTCACGTTGCTCCACGTCCATCCGGTGCTTGTTTCACTTGCGGAGACACGGGCATCGATCGAACCGTCTGGCGAAAAAACAAAGCTCTTCCTCCACCACCTCCAAGATCTGGCAAGCTCTCCTGGTTCGTGCACCACCACCGATCTCAACATCAACACCAAGCCCGGTCTCATCGCTGCTCGTGCCAACCGGTCAACGAACCTCGTTTAGCATGCACTGGAGTTGTGATGGGTACGCTATCCGTTAACTCACCGCAAGTTTTGTTTGATTCTGCATCGCATTCTTTTTGTTTCACAAGTTTGCAAATGAGAATGAGTTAGCGATCCTCTCCTCAAGCGGTTAATGGTCCTTTCTCCGAGCAAACATGAGGGCTGCTCATATCACCCATGGCAATCAAATTGAGATTGGTGGCTCTTCGCTCTCGGCGCCCTTAATTGTTCGGGCAATTCGACATTGATGTCATCTTGGGCATGGATTGGTTGACAAGAAATGCAGCTGTGATTGATTGTGCCAACGCCGGTTTCTCTCAAGATTCCTCAAGGCCATATAGTCTATTCCCCAAGTCCGACTCGCTATCCAAATTTTCTCTTTGGCGGCTCAATGATGATGCTATGGAAGCTATTCAGAGTGTTCCGGTCCGTGAGTTCCCGGATGTCTTTCCAAGAGTTGCTGTGCATGCTCCTGATCGTGAGGTTGAGTTTGTAATTGAGCTTGAACTCGAACTACTCCTATCTCCAAGTGGCCTTATAAAATGGGTCCTCATTGAGTTGGTCAACTCAAACGTCGCCTTGATGAACAAGAGAAGGTTTCATTCAACATGCGATTTCTTCTTGGGGTAGCCCAACAATCTTTGTGAAGAAGCTTAGACAGATCGATAGACTTTGTGTTGACTATCGGGCTCTTAATGCTAAAACCATCAAGAATAAATATCCCTTCCGGATTAATGATCTCTTCGATCGCCTAGCCGGAGCTGTGGTATTCTCTAAGCTTGACTTGAGAAGTGGTTATCACCAAATCAAGATTCGCAAGGAAGATGTTCCTAAAACAGCTTTCACCACCCGCTATGGCCTCGTATGAGTACACGGTCATGTCTTTCGTCTCACCAACGCACGCCACCTTCTCGAGGCTCATGAACTCGGTTTTCATGGAGTATCTTGATAAGTTCATGTGGTCTATCCGATGACATCCTAGTCTATTCTAAGTCAAAGGAAGAGATGAAGAACACCTTCTGTGTCCTAAATAAGCTTCGTGAGAACCGCTTGTATGCAAAGTTCTCCAAGTGTGAGTTTTGGCTGCCTCAAGTAACCTATCTTGGTCACGCTATCTCGCCAAGGGCATTGCAACAACCCGAAACCGTGAAGACAATTGTTGAATGGCTTCCTCCGTTAATGTCAAAGAAGTGCGGAGTTTCCTTGGTTTGGTTAGTTATCGCCGCTGCTCGTAACTTTTCAAAGATAGCAAAGCCTCTTAACGATCTCCTCAAGAAAGGCAAGAAATACCTTGACTCTCAGATGTCAAGCAAGCTTTGAGACACTCAAAGAGAAGCTCACTTCACACCGCCTTGGTTCCTCCGACATCTAAGCCTTTCCAGATATTCCGTGACGCCTCTTACAAGGATTGGGTGCGGTCCTTATGCAAGAAAAAAGTTGTTGCTTATGCCTCTCGACAGCTTGAAGACGCATGAGATCAACTATCCTACACATGACCTCGAGCTCAGCAGCTTGTCTTTGCTTTGAAACTATGGAGGCATTACTTATCGGGCAAACTAGAAATCTTTTCCGATCCCAAGAGTCCGTATATCTTCACTCAAGCCGATCTCAACCTTCGCAGAGGAGGTGGATTGAAGCAATCAATGATTTTGATTTGACCATCAACTACACCCGCAAAGCTAATGTCATGGTCGATCCTCACCGCAAAGCTTATGTCAATAACCTCATGATGGAATAACAACAGCTCTCTTGTGCGAGGAATTACGTACCAACCTTGAAATTGTGGAACAAGGGCATCTCCTCAACCTTCTGCTACCCTCTCTTGGAAGAAAAGGTTCGCTCATTCAGCGTGGTGATCCGCACACCGTAAAGATCATCTCCAAACTTCAGCTCAAGTATGAGTCATTCAACGCCGATGATCAAGGCACGCTTTTCTTTGAACACCGGATGTTTGTTCCAACTACCCGGTTTGAGAGAGCAAGTTCTCAAGGAGGCGATGAATCTGTTCTTTCTATCCACCCTCGTAGCACAAAGATGTACATGGACTTGAAAACACAATATTGGTGGCGGGATTGAAACGATATTGTGCCAAGTATGTCTCGAGTGTGATGTCCGCCGCAGAGTGAAAGCTGTCCATCGAAACCTTCCTATTTCTACAGCCATTGAAACCTTTAATGGAAATGGGAGAAAGTAGAGATGGACTTCATCACCGGGTTTTCCAAGGTCGCAAGGGCAACAATGAAATCTTTGTTGTCATTGACATGCTTTCTAAAGTGGCTCACTTCTTCCCCCAAGGAAACACCGGAATTCATTTATCGAGCTCTATATCAACAGTAATTGTCTCTATATGGGGTTCCGCTTGAGATCGCCTGCACTGGGAGCATCTTCACTTCCAAGTTCGGGAAAGTTTCCAAAATGCTTTGGGAACAAAATTGAACTTCAAAGACAGCTACCACCCTCAAGTAAGGACAAGTTGAAAGGATCAATCGACTCGGAGGATATGCTTCGTGCTTGTGTCATCTCTTTTGGCATGAAGTGGGAAGAATGTCTTCCTTATGTTGAATTCTCTTACAAGAACAGCTTTTAAAAAGTCTCAAGATGGCACCATTTGAGGCTCTCTATGGTCAAATGCGTAACTCCCATTGGTTGGTTCCTGCGGGTGAGAAAGAATATGGTTTGGCCCGACATTGTAACTCAAGCGAGGAGAAGGTACATCATTCTTGAAAATCAAGATTGCTCAAAGTCGCCAGAAGAGCAATTATGACAGAAGCACACGGACATGGTGTATGTCCCCGTGATCTCGTTTACCTTCGTGTCACTCCCATGAAAGGCACGACCGCTTTGGTATCAAAGGAAAGCCGCTCCTAGATACACTCGGTCCTTTCAAAATTCATGGAAGAAGAGGAGAAGTTGCTTATGCTCTTGAGCTCCTTAAAACTCAAGGTCCATCATGTTTCCACATCTCTCAACTCAAGAAGTGCTTCAAGGATCCCAGGACCGTGGATCATGAGCTAATCAATCTCCAAGAAGACCGTCTTATCAAGAACACCCCACAAAATCCTTGAGATCGCAGAAGAAGGACTCGCAACAAGTCCATCAAGTTCGCAAGGTGGTCAAGTGGCACCATTCCGCTGATGAAGCCACTTGGGAGCGTGAAGATGAGCTCCGTGCCAACTATCCTACCCTCTTTGAGTCTTCTTCTTCTTCCTAGAATCTCGCTTAGATTCCTGCTTAGTGGGGAGAGTTGTAGCATCCCATTTGTCTAACAATTGTAATGCTACTTGGTCTAGTAATATAATGGCTACTTCATATATAATTGTTGCATCATAATTATATCATGCTCATGTCATCATGCCACCTTGCATTTGAGCATCATATAAAGACCTTTCTTTGGTTCTTCTCTCATATGCATTATTAATGGTATTTGCCTCTTGATATTGTATTTGGTTCTTGATGTATTGTTTAAATGCCCAAGTTGAGTTGGGGGCATATCTTTTATTCCACTCCACCACCTTTCTTTCACCACCTTAAAATTCCACCACCCTAGTCATATATGAGCCATTGTTTTCTTTTGGCTATTTAATTCTAGCTCATGTGATGGTGTGGATCCATTCTATGTCTACATGTCCATATATGAAGTATGTTGTTTTCACAATAATAATTATATGGAGCCTCATGGCCACCTTTGCATGGCATGTGAGTAGAATCTTCCTTTACCTTCCATATGGGTGTTTTGGCTAATTGAGCTTGTTTGAATATAATTGTGGCCAAATAAACTTTTAGTGGAATGTACACACTAGCATGGCCTATATATTCAATTATGCTTGATTCCACCATCCCCATATATTCATCAAGCTTGTATCTAGTGGGTTGGTTTTGTTCAAATAGTGATGTGCATGCATGTAATAAATTCACACATGTACTATAGTTGTTTTACAACTAATAGAAGTGGCTATTCACATTCATGCATGCCCCATGCAACATCACCATCCTCTTCCTTATCCATTCATGTGAGTTTATTTGAGCATTTTTCAATTGTTTTGTGTGGATTTAATCTCTGGCACCTCCATGTATCTAGGGTTTTCCCTCTAAATCCTCTATCTAAGATCCTAACCTAATCACCTACACCTCTACCACCACCTATCACCACCCTACCTCATCTCACCCTCTCTTTATCCTCTCTCCTAAACCCTAGTCCCTCTAACCTAACCCGATCTCCCTACCTAGCTAACCACATGGCCTCTCTCTCTCCTCTCTCCTCTCTCGCCTAGCTAGCCCCACTGTCACCCCGTCCAACCCGAGCTACCCCTCAGAACATTCCTGACTGGACCTATGCAAGTTTGAGCAAAATTCGCCAAACCCGCATAGAAACGATTCAAAGGTGCCCACCAGCACTTTCGTATGGGTGGAAAACGCAATAATAATATTACACAAATCCTCGATGGGACCCAACGTAACAGATATATATATATAATAAACACTCAAGGAGTCAAGAATACATATAATATACAAAGATCCAAATCACCTTGAAAATGATAGAGCGTCCGACTACTAATAAGATGCAAATGGGGCTAAGAGCCTCAAGAATAACCAATGCGCCCATAACCTGTGCCAAGCCGAAGGGTAACCCCGCTAACGACGCCGATCTCAAAACCCGCTTAAACAAAAGGTGCCACAAAGGGCGAAGGAAAAGAGGAGCGCCAAGACGAGGCCAAGACACTACGAGGCTAGAATTGGCCCTCGCCACATAGGTATGGTGGATCAAGCGCAGGCAGATGCACTAAACAACCTATAGAGACTGATAACCCAAGTGCGGATATCGTAGAGGGATGAGAATGACCTAACCGGATCCAACTGAAACTAACACTACAAACCCATCCCGTATGTCCCCTCGAGACCAAACGAGAAGTCAACCGAGGAACTCACACGCTGGCGCTTTATTTCTTCGCTTATCGCTGCAGTAATTACTAGTCGTATAGATAATCATCCCGATAAAGTAAGCAAGGGCACTTTTAGTCGACCATTCCGTTATAGTGGCAGCACTTACTAGTCGACATTTTTAACATGAGATAACCCATAAACCAGCGCTTGTTGGTACTTTTATTCAGCCATTCCGCTAGAAGTTGCAAGATTTACTAGTCAGTACAATTGTCGCAGCGATACAACCAACAAGCAATTGTGGGCGTATTAATTAGCCATTCCATTATAGTGAAGCTGATTACTAGTCATTATAAGTCAAATTTATAGCAGTAAACTTTAGTTATGCTTGTCTATGATCGAGATATCAGGCTCCAAGTCGCCCATATCCATGACACCGGCTTTCAAAGTTTTACCCGCCAGCACCAATAGCAACACACGCCGATCAACCCTCGAAAACCAAATCAAACCCAACGAGGCTTTCACGATCGAACAATCACAGATTCAATTATTTGGGCCACCTTTAAGTAGATCCCAACGGCTGCCACCGACTCGAGACGGCTCAAGGTTTGCAATACTAGGGTGAACGATCGGAACCCGAAGTGTGGGCTTGTCGACACCGAATCGTCCCATCCTAACAAAGACAAAGGTGCTCCTCGCACAAATTAAATACAAAGTAGCATGGCATAAGTACAGATCGTAAATAAAACCTCAAACTAGTTTGTGGCCCCAAGAAATAAGATCAATCAAGCTCGCTCGTGGGGGTCCCATATACCTCCCGGATGTGGATAGCGAAAAATCAAGGAACAGTATCAAGTACTTGGGGTCTTACGGGACACAAGTATGCTCGAAACCAAATATTATCTATCACCCAATCGATGCCTCTCGCTTATTTCAATTTTAGTTGTTAAATGTAAATTAAAGTGACGATAAGTAAAACTAGAATCATCTCCATCATCAACATGCGGTAATACATCGAATCAGGCATATGATTTACACACATCAAGCTTGAGCAAGCAACTACGACGCTAAGTCCAACTATCTACCAAACAATGTAATAGGTGTGTCCAAGGCAATATATAGGGCAGGGGTATCACGTACGAAAACTAAAGCATCGCAATAACACAGATAGCAATAGATCAACAGGAGGGAATAAAGACTATAAAAGTAAGATGGGTAGAAAGAGGGAGATGCTCGCTGAAAAAACATTGTCAAGGTTCAACCAAGATCGGGCGGTTTCACATCAACTCAACGGCCTTATCCGCCAAGAAGCAAAACACTAGAATAAACACCGGATGCAATATTTAATACAACTACAGAAGATCGGCATGATGCATGTATGATGCATGGCATGGCGAAAGCGATGCAATTAGGTCATATTAGCTTAACCGGGTCCCGACAATTATTTAGATGGTTCATGTTGTTTAGATTCCCTGCAAATTAAATGTTGTTTTAGCATTGCAAGAGATAGCATCGGTTCACATACAAATTTAAATGAGGCCGATATGAGACTAGATTTGCTCGCATATGGGCCCCATATTTAATTATGAGGTGAATCGCATAAGGCCTCAAACCAAAAATATGCATGCGAGATGATAATTAAATATGCAACAAGTTGTTATGTTATGAAAATAGGTTTGAGGAAAAGGGTCACACATTAGGGGTCACGACGATCTTGGGGTTTCCGGTTCTGGCTCAGGGTCCAGTGGTTCGACGTTTTCGGACCGGCCGTTTTGATCGGGCAGATCTTGTCGATCGGGTCTCATGTCCGGGAGTAGAACTTGCTGGTCAAAGTCGGAGCGCATCGCTTCTTCCGCCTCGGTACTGCTCCCTGTCAAGGCCTTGCCGGTCCCACGGGTCGTTTT